>BLSH010318979.1:297052-314285 GCA_018402905.1 Glandirana rugosa | reverse complement strand
GGAATACCCAGCGGGGGTGGGCTAACAGCCCACCCCCCTGCAGAAGCCCCCAAGCGTCTAGCCACCGACCGAGCGTAAAGGCTGGCGACCCAGACGCTGCACCACAGGTGGCCCATGTCCTATCTCAAGTAGTGAGATGGGGTCTGTCCAAGAAGGGTAGTTTAAATTTGGAGGGCGACCTCGCGTCCGACCGGGAAAGGTCCCGCCACGTCCGAGAGAGTCTAGTCCCTCACTAGCATGGCCAAGGGGGTCCCCTCTCCAAAGCTCCAAAAATGAGCTTAGAAAAACACCATGGGTTTTCTCCCCCCTGGTGCAGGGCGGCCACGACCGACCGAACAGACTCCATCCGGAACTTTCGCGCCCTGACAAACTTGTTTAGGGCCTTCAGGTCCAGGATGGGCTGAAATCCGTCCCCTCTTTTGGGTACCACAAAAAGATTCGAGTAAAAACCTCGAAACCTCTCCCCTGGGGGAACCGGTACGATCACTCCCTGATCTGAGAGAGCCTGCACCGCCCTGGAAAGGGCCAGCCTGCGCTCCAGCGGGAGGTTTAAATTTGATGGGAAGAACCTGTCTGGGGTAGAGTGATGAACTCTATCCTGTACCCGGTGGACACCACGTCGCAGACCCAGCGGTCGGAAATGCGAGCCAGCCACCGATCTGCGAACCCCCGAAGACGTCCCCCCACCCGACAATCGGGTGGGGGCGACCCATAAGGCTGAGGAAGACTTGTCTTCCGTCTTCCCTGGTTTGCGCTGCCACTGCCGGCGTCCGGCCCCTGCAGCAACCTTACTGGAACGGGTTCCCTTGCTTGCCGCGCCTGATGCGTGAAAAAGCTTCTTCTGACCAGACGTAGAAGGCTCCTGTCTACGGCGAAAATCACGCCTGCGGGGCTCCGGGAGGAAAGTACTCTTGCCTCCCGTGAAATCCTTAATGATTTCATCAAGATGCGAGCCAAATAGGCGCCCACCCTGAAAAGGAAGATCAGCCAAACCTAGTTTGGAAGCGTGGAACCTACTGAGGTGGCTTCAGCAGCCACGCAGTCCGACCAAGGGGCTTTTCTCACCCAGCTGCGGGATCACAGCCAAAGAGTTCTGCGAAGCCTAATGGCCGATATAGATATTCTAGACAGCAAGGGCAGAACATCCACCACCGCATCACAGAGGTATTTAATCCCCTGGAGTAAAAACTCAGCCTTCTGCGGTGCCTCCATAAGGCGACCGTCTGTCAGGTCCGACTTAAGTTCCTCCATGCACTCCGAGAGGTACTGCGCTGCCATGGCCGCAGCCAAAGCAGGTCGCACCGCGGAGCCCGCGTTCAAGAACAAGGACTTCAGAAGTGCCTCTGTCCTCCTATCGGCAGGATCCTTGAAGGAAGGAGTCCCCTCCATAGGAATGGTAATCGCCTTAGTAAGGCATGCAATAGGCGGATCCACCGCAGGAGATTCCCATTTCTTTAGGAAACTCTCCTCAAAGGGATAGCGTTCAGAAAAACGGCCAGTCAGTGAGGGGGAACGCCGTGGTTGTTGCCATTCACGATATAGGAAATGGTCAAAAAATTCATTGTAAGGATAGGACTTGGGGGCCTTGGGGGGCCTAGAAGACCCGCACACATAGGCAGACCGCGATTCGCCCGCTTGATCCAACTGCAACTTAGTGCGAATGCCAGCGATAATGGTGGCGACCAGCACATTGTCCTGGTCAGCCACTGGCACTTGGTCCTCAGTCCCCATGTCACCACCCGTTTCCTCATCAGACAAGTCCCCCGGGGTCCCTGAGACCCTTGAAGCCACCTCCGGCTCAGAATCTTCCCCTGAGGATAAAGGGGGGGGGGGGCGCTTCCTGGGGGCCCGCGGAGCGGCTTCCCCACGTGGAAGAAATTCAGCGAGGACATCCCGACATAATCCCGCCTTATGGAGGCACCGCAGAAGGCTGAGTTTTTACTCCAGGGGATTAAATACCTCTGTGATGCGGCGGTGGATGTTCTTCCCTTGCTGTCTAGAATATCTATATCGGCCATAAGGCTTCGCAGAACTCTTTGGCTGTGATCCCGCAGCTGGGTGAGAAAAGCCCCTTGGTCGGACTGCGTGGCTGCTGAAGCCACCTCAGTAGGTTCAGCAGGGAGATCAGCCATTATCAGAAACAATAGAGGGAAGGGACGCCATGCACACAGCCACACACCCACAGGAGCCAGAGGACAGCACCCCACCGCCACCAGTACCCAGAGGGAGCCCAGCTATACTTGCTGTTTTCGCTGCCCGTTAGCGCAGATCGTTCAGGAAAAGTGCCTCTGTCAGCCGCCGTTTTCTGAGAGGAGAAGCTGCAGCCACGTGTAGAATGCAGAGCATGCAGTGAAGATGGCCGCCAGGAAGCACTAGAGGCTGAAACACACCTCTCAGGCAACGTGCAGTACCGAATATGGCTGCTCCGAGCGCTAGAGGGAAAGCCCCATAGACTGGATATGTCCGCGGCTACGGAAAAATGGCGGCGGTCCGCCGCAAAATGGCGGTCGAAGGACCGCATGGTGATGCTGGACGAGAAGGCTGAACGAAGGTACAGCGCTGGGGAGGGGGTGGGGGCGAGGGGTGGCAGGGGGCAAGATGAGAGGCTGATCCCCCACCGGTGGCTACCCCGGACAAGCTACTGGAGCAGTGGAAAAATCGCATTTGCGGACGTCGGGCCCTCTTCACTCCCCATGCGGGGAGGAAGGCAGGGCGCTCACTTACCAGTCCGACGCCACGGTAGCCACCCGAATACAGACTTTCCACCCTCGGCGGGGGGGTACGCTGCAGGCCCAGAGTCACCCTGCCGAACGAATCGGGAAGGGGACCAAAGTGGGGGATCTCGCCCCGGGCCAAGATAAGGGTAAGATGCGGCGGGTCCCTGTGTTGGGGCCGGCTTCGCATCATGTTGGCCAGGTCGGGGAAAGTACAGAGCACCAGGACTCTCGATGCCCCTTCTTGATAGCAGATCATCTTGATTGCAACAAAAAAGAAAATAAAATAAAAAAGAAAATGGTCACAACAGGACCGCAGTTCCCAATAGGGAAGCCAGGTCAACTCCTTGCGAACTAGGCATTGAAACTGAAGAGCTATTCTGTGAGGGGGGTTTAATGTAGGAAGAGAGGACGGCCCCCAGGGGAGGGGCCAGCTGATTCTTTTCCCTGCCTAGTTAACTCCTAGTAGGACGAACATAAAACCCACAAAGTCATGAAGAGCTGCGTCTGTCAGTGAACGTAAGGAGAAAAGTATTCATACCCCTTGACATTTTCCACATTTTGTCATGTTACAACCAAAAATGTAAATGTATTTTATTGGGATTTTATGTGATAGACCAACACAAAGTAGCACATAATTGTGAAGTGGAAGGAAAATTGTTTACAAGTAAATATCTGAAAAGTGTGGCGTGCATTTGTATTCAGCCCCCTTTTACTCTGATACCCCTAACAAAAATCTAGTGGAACCAATTGCCTTCAGAAGTCAACTAATTAGTAAATAGAGTCCACCTGTGTGTAATTTAATCTCCGTATAAACACAGCTTTTCTGTGAAGCCCTCAGAGGTTTGTTAGAGAAACTTTGTGAATGAACAGTATCATGAAGGCCAAAGGAACACACCAGACAGGTCAGGAATAAAGTGGTGCAGACGTTTAAAGCAGGGTTAGGTTATAAAAAAAAATATCCCAAGCTTTGAACATCTCACGGAGCACTGTTCAATCCATCATCCGAAAATGGAATATGGAGTATGGCACAACTGCCAACCTACCAAGACATGGCCGTTCACCTAAACTGACAGGCTGGGGAATGAAGCATTAATCAGAGAAGCAGCCAAGAGGCCCCAATGGTAACTCTGGAGGAGCTGCAGAGATTCACAGCTTAGATGGGAGAATCTGTCCATAGGACAACTATTAGTCGTGCATTTCACGAATCTGGCCTTTATGGAAGAGAGGCAAGGAAAAAGCCGTTGTTGAATAAAAACCCATAAGAAGTCCTGTTTGCAGTTTGGGAGAAGCCATGTGAGGGACACAGCAAACAGGTGGAAGAAGGTACTCTGGTCAGATGAGACCAAAATTTAACTTTTTGGCCTAGAAGCAAAACTATATGTGTGGCAGAAAACGAACACTGCACATCACCCTGAACACACCATCCCCACTGTTAAACATGGTGGTGGCAGCATCATGTTGTGGGGATGATATTTTTCAGCAGGGACAGGGAAGCTGGTCAGGGTTGATGGGAAGATGGATGGAGCCAAATACAGGGCAATCTTAGAAGAAAGCCTGTTAAGAGTCTGCAAAAGACTAGAGACTGCAACGGGGGTTCACCTTCCAGCAGAACAAAGACCCTAAACATACATCCAGAGATACAATGAAATGGTTTAGATCAAAGCATATTCATGTGTTAGAATGGACCAGTCAAAGCCCAGACCTAAATCAAATTGAGAATCTGTGGCAAGACTTGAAAATTGCTGTTCACAGATGCTCTCCATCCAATCGGACATGGCTTGAGCTATTTTGCAAAGAACAATGGGCAAAAATGTCACTCTCTAGCTGTGTAAAGCTGGTTGAGACATCCCCATAAAGACTTGCAGCTGTAATTGCAGCAAAAGGTGGTTATACAAAGTATTGACTCAGGGGGGCTGAATACAAATGCAAAAAAATTTGAAAACCATTTATCATTTTCCTTCTACTTCACAATTATGTGTCACTTTGTGTTAGTCTATCACATAAAATACATTTACGTTTTTGGTTGTAACATGACAAACTGTGGAAAATTTCAAGGGGTATGAATACTTTTTCAAGGCACTGTACATGTCCCCCAGGGCAGTACCCAGGCCCCCATACCCTTTTATGGCCAATAACTTGCATTTAAGCCTTAAAAATGGGGACTTTTGGTTTTTCATGTTCGGGGTAACAGACTAATTAATGGAGTTTGTGGTTCAGGTCCAAACTTTTTCCCTATTTGGGAGTTCTGGTGCAAATCAAACCAGGGGGTGCTCGGCCCATCACTATTCTCTAGCAATTCTGGGAACTCCGCCTGCTCTCCTCCAATGATCAGACTTGTCCTGACACACTCCCCCCTGCACAGCCTTTCACTGGAGAGTTCAGTGTGATGCTGCTTCTCCTCCCCCAGCTCTTATGCAGCTGAGTACAGAGATTATGTGATCACATAAAAAAAGGGGGGAAAAAAGTATTTATAATGTTTTTTTTCATTTTATATCTATACACAAATGTTTTGCCTTTCATTTCAGTATTAAACTGAATGGGTTGTTTTACAAGGTGATCATTTACAATCACTTTAATAAAACAAATGCTGAAAAGCAGGTCACCCTAGAGCTTAGAGTCACAGAAGCCGAAACACACAGTCACAGACAGACCCCTCCTCACAAAATTATCAATTATTGAAGAATGGACAGAGAACACACAAATGCACTTGAAGCAAAATCTCAAAAAAAAGCTGTTACAGCATGCCTATGCATCTGGGAATAGAAATGGTTGGTTGCTTGCCTTTTTGGTGAAGCCGATACCCATACCTTCCACTATTCCTCGAATGTATGATCACACGGATACCCTGAAAACTTCCAATGAGCAAATCATGGAATTATTTTACTCCACTCCACCCTATAAGAATCCAGAGCTCAATATCCGTTGCAAGATCTTTCTGCATACTTAGATTCCATGCCTTTTACTACTCTTACCCCTTCTCAAAAATAATTCCTGAATGAACAGGCCACTTAAACCCTATGCAAAATAAAAAACGTCACTCCCCGATGGGTTCCCCATTGAATGGTACCTAACACATTAAGAACACCTAATCCATAGACTCTCTGCTCTTTACAAGACCATTTTTGAAGGTAATGTATTCCCAGAGAGAAGCCTCATTAGTGCATATTCCTAAGCCCAACAATTAATATGGATCTCAAAAACTCTTGCCATACGCTTGAATTCAGTGATTGTATCTTTCGTTTCAATAATTTTTATTGAGAGTCAACGGAGATGTAACAATTGAATGGCATGTTATTGACATTACTTGTGACATAGTTATACATTGCGTGCAGGTACATAAACATACAAGGAAAAGTCACTCCAGTACTCTAACTGGCAGATTCAGTGGGTAACATGGTATTGCTATCATAGGTTGGGGGGCTTGGCCCCCGCTCCCGACACCCCAACTGGGATCAAAACTGTGTCAGCGAGCAGAGGCCAATGCTCCCCAACAGGAGTATTGTTGATTACCAGAAAATCAGGCAGAGAACAACAAACCACTTTAGAGCAGTAAGGACATGAAAGTAAGCAATAATCAAAGATCAAAATGCAGCCTGTCTCAGTTGCCTTGCATACGAGGCACCACTCACGGAGTTCGCTGCTATTCAGTAGCTGTAACCTGGCGTCATAGTAACTCCGAGAACACTCATAGGGGTACATAGAAAGTAGCATGTGGGCAGAGTACCCAGAGAGAGGAGAATGTGAAAGGGAGGGGCCAAGGGAGGCCAAGGGGGAAAAAGGGGTAGGGGATGGAGGGTAGAGGGTAGGAGACGGTGTGCCGGCTAGGACCAGGGACGGGGAGGTTAGTCTGACCACGAGTCGACCCAAAGGCCAAAGACAAGGGCGGAGAAGTCAGGGCATTGAGGTAGGGCTTTGAACACCAAGATTTAGGCCTAGTGTGTACCTGGGGAGAGAATGGCTCCTGTTAGCGAGGGAGTAAGAGCTCCGGATCAAAGTCCTGTGGTAAGAAGTGTTTGATCCAGGGTTGCCAGATTTTGGTAAACTTAGTGACAGTGTCTTGCTCAATGGCGTCAAGCTTGGCATGGACCAGTGCGCTATTAACCCTCCCTTTTACCTCAGCCACTAACAGGGACGGAGATTTCCAGGCCTTCGCAATTGTCTGCTTGGTGGCTGTCATGAGCTGCATCAGTAGGCTGAATTTACGCCTGGAAAGGTCAGGAGGTTTCAAATTCAGTAGTGCTGTCGCAGGATCCGGGTTTATGGGGGATCCTAGGGCCACCGAGGCCATATCGAAAACAGCTTTCCAGAGCGATTGGGCAACAGGACAGCTCCACCAAATATGGAAGTGCGTGCCCGGTTCCAAGCAGCCTCTGAAGCATACTTGCGGGTAAGACGGGGCATATTTCGCTATTCTAGCTGGGACCAAGTACCACCTGGCCAAGACCTTATAGTTCGTTTCTTTAGCTAGCATGTTAGTGGAAAAGGAGGCAGTATTCGACCAGATTGCTGACCAGTCAGACGAGTCAATCACCCTCCCTATGTCCGTTTCCCATTTATCCGCGTAGGCCGGTTTGACTGATTCGTCACCAGAGATCAGATGACGGTATATTGAGGAGATTATCCCTCTAGCATGAGGGTCTTTCAAGCAAAATGACTCAAACTGAGAAAGTTGATCCAGCGGGGAGTCAGTCTTAGTGAGGGGTGAAAAGAAGTTCTTAACTTGTAGGTAGCGAAATAACTCTGCTTGGGGGAGGGATACAGTTTCACGCAGCGTGGGGAAAGGACGAAAAGAGGAGGAAGAGACTAGAGAGTGTAATCTGGTAAGGTTAGCTGAAGCCCAATTTCGGAAGGATCCTGGGGATTCCCACAGTGATTGTATCTTTAATAAATTCAGACCAAACTGGGTTTATCCCAGGTAGGTAAACAAATATGAATATTTGTAGATCGTTCACTAATCTACAGATCCCCAACTCTTTCTCTGCTCCTAAAGCGATAGTGGTCCTTGATATTGATAAGGCCTTTGATTCCATTGAATGGCCCTATCTGCTTTATGTGCTGCAGAAGTTTGGGTATGGGGACAACTTTCTAACGTGCATACAAATCCTGTATGACCAACATGACTTCAAGTAAATGGTAGGATTTGTAAGTCCTTTGCCATCCACAGAAGAACTAGAAAGGGCTGTTTACGCTCCCAACTGCTATTTGCCCTCATTATAGAACTTCTTGCCACACTTATTAGACTTTCTCCAGAGCTACAGGGTATATGGATTGACTGCTTGGAGGAACAGGTCTCCCATACTCAGAACAACATGCTGATCTACCTTTCTAATCAGCAGCGTACACTTGCCGCTGTGCTGCAGATCTGCCAGGATTTAAGAAAATTTTCGGGGTTCAGGGTCTATTGGGCTAAGTTGACTGTGTTCTCTGTGGACCCAGACCTTACTTTTCACCCTCATTGAGGACTGCCCTTTGCAAGTTACAATGGCATTTAGATATTTTGCAGTTACGGATCAGCACCTTCTATCCATATATACTCGTAATAACCTCCTTCCTTGTATTACACCATTTATATTTAAGATCACTAGTTGGGAAAAAGTAGCTCTCAAATTAATAGGAAGAGTGAATTTCTTTTAAATTATTTTTTTTACCAACATTTCTGTATATTCTTTCCCAGAGGCGTAACTACAACCCTCAGGGCCCAGGTGCAAGAAACCATGAAGGGCCCCCCCCCCCGACTTCTGGTCCCAGGGCCCTTCCCTCTGGGCCTCAGCCCTTGTTGTGGGGTGCTTTATTATGATCCTCTCCCCCTTCTAATACAAATTCATACTTCCCAACTGTCCTGGTTTTGGTGGGACCTTCTTAAGATACAAATGAAATCCTGTATAACTGGACTAAGGGTCTGTTCACACCAGAATGCTGTGAGGGAAATGTGCGTTTTCTGTGCGTTTCCCACACTGCATTCAAAATTACATAGTTAGTCAGGTTGAAAAAAGACACAAGTCCATCCAGTTCAACCAAAATGCAATGTCGTAGTGATCTGCAGTGGGTATGAACTGAATGACTCCCCAAATGCAGGTTGCAAATGCAGCGTTTGTCTGCACCAGATTGTATGATCAGCAGTGACATGCAATCCAGTTGCTGTGTGTTTTGTAAAGTAGCGCATGCACAGCTCTTGGTGCAGACCGACACAATTTCAGCCCATTCAAATGAAAGGGCTGAAATTGCACAGCACCTAGAAGACATGGGAATCGCACAGGAACACGCAGCAAGTTCCTTTGTGATTCATGGTGTGCATAGGCCCTGAGTCCTGGAGCCCAGTGCCAAAAAAGTTCAGGCACTTCCACTACTCGCCTGGCAGGGGGACACTAGTGTGGGCACCTGAAGCGATTGGCCAAAATCTCAAGCAATGTGCCTGGGCTTCCAGACACCATGATTGTCCCCTAAATAGCAGCCAGCCTCTCTTTGAAGAAGGGGGGAAGGGGGCAAGTTGTCAGTGAAGAATACTTGCAGTGACTTGGGGGGGGGGGTAAGAGGATGCTGTACGTGCTAGGGGGCACTTTGTGAGCAAAGAGAACTTGTGCTGGGGGGAGGGTGTTTGATATTTTTATTCAACCCCCCTTCTAGAACAAGTTCTCTGCTCACAAAATGCCCCCGAGCACATACAGCATCCTCTTATCCCCCCAAGTCACTGCAAGTATTCTTCTTTAACATGCTGCCCATTCTGTGTCCCCTTCCCTGTGTCTTCTTCACCTGCACATGCGTTCAGATTCAGCTCAGACCTCAGGTCAGCACGTTCCGTCCTGTTGATGCTGTGTCCATTCTCCTCCCCCTCCTCCTGTCTGTAACATCCTAGCCAAGGAGGAGGGGGAGGCGGCTTCCGTCCATGTGTTGGTGTGAGACAGGAGGGGGGAGAAAGGGGGAGAGAGGGAGAGATGTGACCGCTGCCATATAGAGGAATCGCAGCATATGTGGGATCTGAAACACCCCGCACAAGCTGCCTGCAAGCCAGTCACCCTTGCAGTAGCAGAACGGCAGGGCCCGGTCGCAGGTGCGACTGTTGCGACCCTAATCGTTCTGCCAGTGTTCTTTCCAATTCACCAATGTACATACCTATATTTCCCATATTTAAGGAAATTGGCCCCCTTATCTCCTCTTTTCTTTGGCATCCAAAGAACCCTAGAATTTTCCTAGATAGTTTACAACTTTCCAAATCTTAGGGCGGTTTGGCTCTATCAAATTTGTCTCTATTACTACGCCTCCCAACTGCTTTATATTCATTGGTGCCTTTTCCCTCAGTTAAACACAGCCACAGCTGCTGAAGCAGAAATTGATCTGTCATGTGAGACATTGGCTAACCTACTTTATAGGAAATCTTGCCTCCTATTGAGGGTGGGGCTATATTAAAGGTTTTGTCACTCAATCAGCTGATTTGGTTTAATCCAACATTTCTGCATTTCTACTCTTTGCATAAGGCTGGTTTATGGGCACAAAAGATGTTGAATTATATTCATCAACTTCATGTGCAAAGCGCTTTTAAATTCTTTGCAATGCTACAACAAGAGTTTGGCATCACAGACTCATAGTATTTTAGGTATTATTTTAGGCAGTATTATATGCCACCTTTTTTTTTTTCTTTTTTAGATGCACAAAAAAATACCAGATTGTCACAAGTGTCATAAGCAGACGGGAGATCTCTTACATAAGTTATGGAGTTGCAAAGAGGTCAGACCATTCTGGTCTCTGGTTAAAATTTAATTGCTACTCATTTTCATTTATCCAATATATGCAATCCAAAGTGGTGTATATTAGGGAAAAGAAAGCCCCGCTGCTCACATGTGAGTATACCTAGGCTGTGTCCAGATGTAATCCACGGGTAATCGCCTCTGAGCGGAGTGCAAGCTCCGCCACTGCAGCAGACACCAAGAAACAAAATAGATAGGATATGCTGCACATCCACATGCGATAAATGCTTTATTTTCCAGAAATATAAAAGCAAAGGATGGCTACAGACAGGGGAGAGATAGACCTGGTTGACGTGTTTCACTCAATTAAAACAAGCTTTATCAAAACCACAAACCTGTGACCACAGACATACAAATATATGGCAGAATCCCAAACAGATACATGTGTCTTCCATGAATTAATCACAGGAAATGTTCACCATCCCCCTATGGCAATGAGTGGTAAAACATCCTGAATCACGGATGTGTAGGAGATACGAAATACCCAGGAGAGTTTCAGAAACTGGTGACAAAACAGCAAAATAATCTAACCATTCAAAATGAGATACACATATGTGAAATGATATAATCAAAAAGAAAAAAAAAAGAATAAACAGAATACATGCATATGTATAAACACACTTAAATCAGTGTCATTAAAAAAATGGAATAGATCGCCTTACAACCAAATTGGTGAAATCGGCATAAACAAAAACTGAAGAACCGAACATACAAAAGGTGTGTATATATATATATATGTATGTATATATGCGCTATAAATGCCGAAGACACTGATAATTAGTCATGAAAATGAGTGAGATCCCACTCAAAATTTAACCCCATTAGGATTCTAGTTCCAAGGGAAAATATCCAAAAGACTTCACGTTTGCAAAGAAGTCTAAATTTCTCTAACCCCCCCGCCTTCTAGGTGTAACTATTTTTTCTATGCCCTGAATAAACACAAGGGAGGTGTCCCCTTCCCCCCATGAAGCTCATTAAAATGGCAGGCCACATTCGTACCATGTTCTTTATTGATGTTAGTGATATGATCATTTAAACAATCTCCAAGTCTCCTGGTAGTGCGACCCACGTATTGGATGTTACATGCCTTACTTGTGAGAAGATAAATAATGTATCTGGTATTACAATTAATAAAGCTCCTAATTTTGAAAGATCTCTTATTAGAAGTAGACTGAAAATGGACACCCTTTACAATGTGAGGGGAACAGGGACAATTGTTATTTCCACATTTAAAATCCCCTACGAAATCTAGCCAAGTTCTTGTCTGGTTATTGGATCTGAAGTCACTAGGAGACAAAAAATTACTCAGAGCAGGAGCTCTGCAGGATACGATTTTAAAACCTTTACTGAGAATTTTAGCATGTGTCATCGTCATAAAGAACAGAAATGTGATGTGATTATGTTCCTGATTTTTTCAAACTCAAGGCTGTAAGCTGTAGAAAACATTGGGGAATCCATGCAACCCCCGTTTACATGTCCTATCTCGCAGTAAATTGTCCCTATCTGTGTCACTAGCAATGCCAATGGCTCTCTGAACCATGACCCTGTCATTACCACTCTTAAGGAATCGGTTAGCCATATTCTTCTGTTCTGATTGAAAACCTGACTCCTCACTGCATATTCTCCTAAGTCTTAAAAACTGACCTACAGGTATCCCGCGTACAACATGACGGGGATGTCCAGAGTCAGCACGAAGTAGGGCATTTCCACAATTGGGTTTCCTGTATATATTAGATGTAACATGACCATCTACACCCAACAGTGTGACATCTAAGAAGGAAATGGAGGTCCCAATCATGTATCCTGTAAATCGTATATTCAAATTGTTATCGTTCAAATATGTGAGAAATATGTCCAATTCATCCACCGCACTGGTACCGATGGACAGTAGGTTGTCTATGTACCTGCGGTAAAACTTGACCGAAAGGGATTCCCAGCTCCAAAGATGCGGGTCCTCTCCCACCCACCCATATAAAACGTTGGCAAAGGAAGGTGAAGGTTTTGCTGTTTTGTGTCACCAGTTTCTGAAACACTCCCGGGTATTTTGTATCTCCTACACATCCGTGATTCAGGATGTTTTACCATCCATTGCCATAGGGGGAGTTCATCAAACATTTCCTGTGATTGATTAATGGAAGACACATGTATCTGTTTTGGATTCTGCCATATATATTTGTATGTCTGTGGTCACAGGTTTGTGGCTTTGATAAAGCTTGTTTTATCGAGTGAAACGTGTCAACCCGGTCTGTCTCTCCCGTCTGTAGCCATCCTTTTCTTTTATATTTCTGGAAAATTAAGCATTTATCGCATGTGGATGTGCAGCCTATCCAATCTATTTCAATTCTTGGTGTATATTCAGGGTTTTGGACGTTTTAAATCTTTGTACATGCAAAAAACAGTTTGAGGCTCCTATTGCATTATGCTAGGAAGACTATAGTTCTTCATACTGAATAAATCCACATTAATTTGAGGAACTTAAAAGCGGAGTTCCACCCAAAAGTGGAACTTCCACTTTAAGAGGAGGTGACCGCCTGACATGCCATATTTGGCATGTCATTTTTTTTGGGGGGGGGGACGGGGGACCGTGGACCCTGTTTTCACAGGGTCCTCGGTCCACTTCCTCTCCTGGCGCTGAGGAGCCGGAAGGAAGTTCACCTCCAACCAAAGCCGGGTGCCCACACTTGTGATGCCAGCGTCGCCGAGTGGAGGGGGAGACGAGCGAGCCCTCGGGTGGCCGCATCACTGGAACGAGGGATGGGTGAGTGGCCGATTGTTAAAAGTCAGCAGCTACCCTTTTGGTAGCTGCTGACTTTTAACAGGGTGGAACTCCGCATTAAATCAAGTCCTGGCACTTTATAAACTAAATTACAAAGAGGACATCCATGGAAATTTGATAACATTTGGGGTCAGTGGGCTGATCTTTGACACCTGTAAATTTCCCAATATCGAATTTATTGATGTGTCGGTAAGGGGCGGGGCAACATTCAGCTATTCGTTCTTATATTACCATCTAAAACAGAAGCGCATATTAATTTTCTACAATTGTCTTTAATTTTTTATATAAATAATATATTATATATATATATAAAAAAAAACATTGCGTGCGGACATCGATTGTTAAAATTATGAAGGGCTTTTTGGTTCGCTCAGTTATTTGACTTTATTCCTTAACTTTTAGACATGATGTACTGATCGAGATCTTCAAGCGATTGTAAATTCTCGTTTTTTTCCCTATAAAAAAAAAAAAACAAAACAACATTTTATACCTTACCTGCTCTGTTGCAGTGGTTTTGCACTGAGCAGCCCTGATCCTCCTCTTCTCTGGGTCCCTCTTCTGTGATCCTTTACCCTCCCTCCTGTTCAGTGCCCCCACAGCAAGCAGCTTGCTATGGGGGCACCCGAGCTGAGTCACAGCTCCCTGTGTAAATTCAGAAACTGAGCCCACCTCCCTCTCCCCTGACTGGCTAGCTGACTTTGGTTAACAGCAGCAGGAGTCAATGGCTCAGTTGCTGTGTCTCAGTCAATCAGGAAGGAGAATCTCGGATGGCTGAGACACTCGTGGACGTCACTGGACAGAGAGGGACCTCAGGCAAGTATTAGGGATGCTGCTGCACACAGAAGGCAGCATTATGATAAAAAAAAACTTCTCCCTTTACAATCCCTTTCAGTCCCCTTATAGGTCCTGAGTAGAGTTGAGTGAACCCGTGGATGTTCGGGTTTGGTGGGTTTGGCCGAACTTTGGAAAAAAGTCCGGGTTCGGTACCAAACTTGACCCGAACCCCATTGAATTCAATGGGGACCCGAACTTTTCGGCACAAAAATGACTGTAGAAGAGTCCTGGAAATTGCTAGAGGGCTGCAAAATGATTTTATTTAACAATAATCTGTCCCTTACAGCAACAGCAGGAACCTGACCCTATAGAACTAGAAGATGATTTTAGAATAATAATCTGTCCCTCTAAGCAGTAGACTCTACCTAGTCCAGTCAGATCTTTCTGTAATGCAGGTAGAGATCTGCAATCTGTCCCTAAAAGCAGCAGTAGTAGTACTCTCTACCTATCTATCTGCAATCTGTCCCTCACAGCACCGGCAGCATCCTCTCCCTACACTACCCAGAGAGCACGTGACATGCAGCACTAAGTGACTCCAGCTTATAAAGAGGCTGGGTCACATGATGCACTGGCCAATCGCAGCCATGCCATTAGTAGGTATGGCTGTGATGGCTTCTAAGGGCAAACCAGTGAAACGCTTGTTGATTGTCTGCCCTGCAGCTATTCAACATGCGAGATCAAATACCCGAACCCAGAACTCGAACCCAAACTTTTTTTCAAATGTCCGGGTTTGGGTCCGGGTCACGGACACCCCAAAGTTCGGTACGAATCCGAACTTTACAGTTCGGGTTTGCTCAACTCTACTCCTGATTTAATGGTGACCTATATTTTTCATCTATGTCAATTCTTTGTGAACATATCCTGTACGATTGATGTGTTCTAATTGCTGCATGTGTACATTTTCATTAAAAAACGCAAAAAATGCTGCAGACAGCATCCTAAACATGGATCATAGTCACGCTGACAAATTGTCACCAGAGGAGGGGGAATGACCAGAAATGGGCAGAGGTTCCTGGAAGAAACAAGCTCCCTCACAAAGCCATGTGTGTGTTCCAAAAATGGCTGGCCAGCATTGTCTGAGTGCTCTGACATCCATGATGGGTATGCCATCTCGTTTTTAACAAAATGCCATTATCTTTATTCTCTAGCAAATTGTGTACTGTTGAATCGAGAGGTTTATCTCTGCATACCTCATGAAGAAGGGGGTCTGCTGACCTGACAAATATGTTAAGAGATCCTCTTGCAAAAGCAAGATGTGAAAATGGAAAGACTGCCACATCTTTGTATATTTTAAGGTTTAAACATATAGGAGAGGTGTATAATTTCATTCAAGTTGTATAAATTATAACTTGTAAACAGCACGAAGTATATATTTTAACGTGTGCAGACATTTTATATTTTTTTGATAATGAATAAAATATTGATGTACTTTTAATATATTCTTAAAGCATATATAACTGCGCTACCCTGTAAGAGAAAATTATTAAGATCTATATCCGGACACAGCTGCAAAATATCAAGTGGGGGATTGACCACTAAAAAACAGATGAAAGTGAAAAAAAAAATTCTACGCTTGTGTCGTAAACTCACAAAAAGTGCAAATGAATCAAACCCATATATAACTCAAAATGTGACAAATAAATGTGAAAAACAATTCTGAAATAATGATATAAATGTGTAGGTCAACATAAATTTAACCTTACACAAAAAAAATAACCACTTGACCACTCGGCACTTAAACCCCCTTCCTAACCAGACCAATTTTCAGCTTTCAGTGCTCTCACATTTTGAATGACAATTACTCAGTCATGCAACACTTTACCCACATGAAATTTGCGTCCTTTTTTTCACACAAATAGAGCTTTCTCTTGGTGGTTTTAATCACCACTGGGTTTTTTATTTTTTGCGCTATAATTAAAAAAAAGAGAAGATTTTGTAAAAAATTGAATTTTTCTTTGTTTCTGTTATAAAATTTTGCAAATTAGTAATTTTTCTTCATAAATTTTGGCCAAAATTTATACTGCTACCTATCTTTGGTAAATAAAAAAAAATTAGTGTATATTATTTGGTCTTTGTGTAAGTTATAGAGTCTACAAGCTATGGTGCCAATCACTGAATATTGATCACACATGATGTACTGACGGCCTATCTCATTTCTTGAGACCCTAACAAGCCAGGAAAGTACAAATACCCCCCAAATTAACCCTTTTTGGAAAGTAGACATTCCAAGGTATTTAGTAAGAGGCGTGGTGAATTTTTTGAAGTTGTAATTTTTTCCCTCAATTCTTTGCAAAATGAAGATTTTTTTTTTTTCACAAACCTGTCATAAGTTAACAGGTTATTTCTCACACCCAGCATATGCATAGCACAAATTACACCCCAAAACACATTCTACTACTCCTCCTGAGTATGGCGATGCCACATGTGTGAGTCTTTTACACAGCCTGGCCACATACAGAGGCCCAACATGTAGGGAGCGCCATCAGGCGTTCTACGAGCATAAATTACACATATAATTTCTTGACTACTTCTTGCACTTTTGAAGGTCCCGGAGCACCAGGACAATGGGAACGCCCAAAAAATGACCCCATTTTGGAAAACAAACATCCCAACGTATATTCTAGGAGGCATAATGAGTCTTTTGAACATATCATTTTTTCCACAAGTTTTTGGAAAATGTGGAAAGAAAATGAAAACACATTTTTTTTTTTACACTTATACAATATTTCTAACACACAACATGTACTTAGCAAAAATGACACCCCAAAATATATTCTGCTACTTCTCCTGAGTATGGCGATACCACATGTGTGACACTTTTACACAGCCTGACCACATACAGAGGCCTAACATGCAGGGAGCACAGTCAGGTGTTCTAGGGGCATACATTTCAAATCTAATTTGACTACCTTTTACACTATTGTGAGGCACTGTGGTGGCATGGATAGGCACTGTAGTGGCACAGATGGGCAGGGTAGTAGCACGGTTGGGCACTGTAGTGGCACGGGTGGGCACTGTAGTGGCACGGGTGGGCACTGTAGTGGCACGAATGGGCACTGTAGTGGCACAGATGAGAACTGATGTGGTATGGATGAGCATGAATGAGGCACAAATGAGCCATGGATGGGGATGGATGAGCCACGGATGGGGATGGATGAGCCACG
>BLSH010318979.1:225476-243414 GCA_018402905.1 Glandirana rugosa | reverse complement strand
CTCTTTATGATGGCAGTCTGAGGACAGGTACACTTTATGACAGGTACCCTTTATGGGGGCATATGTGGTGACTGTTGGGGTGACTGGTGCATTGGGGGGGCAGGGGGGGGATCAGTGTCAGTGTGCTTTTACTTTGCAGATCAGTAACTCACTGATCCCAGCTCTTCTCTCCTCACACTGGACACTGTGTGAGGAGAGAAGAGCTGGTAACAGTGAGTTACCTCTCTGTTTACACTGGATGTGATCGGCTGTGAAGTAGATCACAGCCGATCACAAGGTATCAGCCGCCGTGTCGGTGACAGGCAGTGTTCCCCAGGAACACGCCGCCACCGGCGCGATCGCGCGCATGCGCCGTGCGAACGGCGGGAGTGCCATTTGTGATCAGCTGTGACTTCGTCACGGCCGATCACGTGGTGAACAGCCATAACCAATGGCTGTTCACCCCTGTCGGTGAAGCGGCGTGTCCTGGGGACACGCCGACACCGACAGAGCCAGGATGCGCGCGTCCGATCGCGCGCAATCCCGGCTTAAAGGGAGGACGTCATATGACGTCCACCCGGAGCAATAGCAGGTCCGCCCCGTCGTCATTTGACGGCGGGGCGGACCTGAGGTGGTTAATCAAAAACAGCCAAACACACTAGGAATGGTAACGTTCCACCTTCAATACAGGTACACATGGATCCAAACCCACTCCGAACTCCTTAGTGCATATATCTCAGGTCAGCAAAGGGGGCAAAAGAGAAAAAATCTCATTGCGCAGTGTCACTGACTGGAAGAATTTTATTAAAAGCAATCCAAAATACTTTCAGGTATATACAGGATAAACATCCGAATTATTCAGTCAAGTTTCCAACCATAGAGATGGCCGACCTTCCAGCATTTCTTGTCACATGACCCGACTCCTCCCTCTGAGTTTCGTCGCATAGATGACGTCATCAGGGGCGCGGTCACGTGCGGGAAGGCATGAAATATATACTCTATTGGGTGGACAACTGGGAATTTCCTGTGTAACAATCAAATCGGCAGAAAAGGTAAGCCTCTGTGATAACAGGTGGTGGTTTTCCTATTGCACACTTGATGACATCATAAGATTTATTTGTTCACAGATGATTTAATATTGAAGATTTATGGACTTTTTCTCATTGCACTTTCATCATAGATAAAAACCCTGTAATTAAACATAGGTGTGAGTATCTCCAAATAAACCAATATAAATAGATATAAATAAATAAATACCAGTACGCCACAAACATCTGAGAGAACAGAGGAGGGCGCACCAGAAGTGACGCACAAGCATTCCAAAGGCTCGGCCCCCTTTGCTGCCCCGAGATATATGCACTAAGGAGTTTGGGAGTGTGTTGGATCCATGTGTACCTGTATTGAAGGTGGAACGTTCCTATTCCTAGTGTGTTTGGCTGTTTTTGATTAAACAGCCCTCAAATTCTGGTGCTGGATCCTACCTTCTTGGGCACATCTACCTATGTGTGAAGTGGCACTGAATGAACTGGATTTTTATGACCATTACATGAACTGATACAGACTCTTTTAACACCGCATGTGGGCGTTTTGAATTTAAATTTTTTTTTTGTTCCAGAAAAACTGTGATGGCGGTTATTTTATTACTACTGCTGTGATATTTTTATTACTGCTGTATTGTCTTATATGTAAGCACAGGCATTTTTGGTTTTTATTTAGATACCCAACATGTCATGCTTTAAAATTGTGCACACTTGTGGAATGGCAACAAACTACGGTACTTAAAAATCTCCACAGGCAACGCTTTAAACGTTTCTACAGGTTACCAGTTTAGAATTAGAGGAGGTCTTGTGATAGAATTATTGCTCTCGCTCAAACGATTGCGGCAATGTAAATGTTTACATTTGCGGTTGTGCCTTACGTATGCGTTAGTTTCTGTGTGACACAGAGGGATGGGGCGCTTTAAAAAATGTTTTATTATTATTTTACACTGTCCTTTTGAAAAAAAACATCACTTTTATTGCTGTCAGAAGGAATGTAAACATCCCTTGGCAGTAATAGGCAGTGACAGGTACTCTTTATGGAGGGCTCTGGGATCTAAGACTCCAAATCCCTCCTTTGCACTTAAAAGTATTCAAAATGCCAAAACCAGCATTTTTGAATACCAACATTTTTTAAAATTTGGTGCCTTTAAGTATTCTGTAAACCGGTAGTGAAGTCATGACATCCCTTCCAGGTTACTAGATTCGAGACCCGTTCAAAGCCAATTCTGGCTTCCTTCAGGTCTCCGGCCAGCCGGTGGACGTGCCGGTTGGTCGATCGGGCCTCCCGTAGGGGACGTCCCCTCCCGCTGCTTGGGATAACTGCCGAGCGGCTTTTTAGCCGCACCGGTTGTTATCCCAAGAAGGCCAACCGCCAGCTCTAAAAAAACGGTAACAGGGTGATGCATGCAGCTGCATGCATCACCCCGGTACAACCCCTTCAAGCCGAGGCTGCATATTTGCATACGGTCAGCGTGAAGGGGTAAAATCTTTGCAAATTTATATATATAAAAAAAAAAATATCACATATACATAATTATTCACAGCCTTTGATTAATACTTTGTTGAAGCACCTTTAGCACCAATTACAGCCTCAAGTCTTTGAGTATGATGCTACAAGCTTGGGACACAAATTTTTGGGCAGTTTCTCCCATTCTTCTTTGCAGGACCTCTCAAGCTCCATCAGGTCAGATGGGGAGCGTCGGTGCACAGCTATTTTCAGATCTCTCCAGAGATGTTCAATTGGGTTTAAGTCTGGGCTCTGGCTGGGCCACTCAAGGACATTCACAGAGTTGCCCCATAGCCACTCCTATGTTCTCTTGGCTGTGTGCTTAGGGTCTTTGTACTATTGGAGAATGAACCTTTACCCCAGTCTGAGGTCCAGAGCACTCTGGAGCAGGTTTCCTCAAGGAGGTCTCTGTACATGGCTACATTCAGCTTGCCCTCGATCCTGACTTGTCTCCCAGTTCCTGCCGCTGAAAAACATACCCACAGCATGATGCTGCCACCACCATGCTGACATGATACTTGCTATTCAGGCCAAAGAGTTCAATTTTTTTTCATTAGACCAGAGAATTTTGTTTTTGTTTCTCATGGTCTAAGAGTTATTCAGGTGCCTTTTTGCAAACTCCAGGTGGACTGTCATGTGCCTTTAACTGAGGAGTGGCTTCCGTCTGGCCACTCTACCATACAGGCCTGAATGGTGGAGTGTTGCAAAGATGGTTGTTCTTCTGGAAGGTTCTCCTCCCTCCACGGAGAAACCAGTGGCAGCTGGTGAAATTTTAGGATGGGGGGGCACCAGACCCCGCCCTTCCTTTTGACCCCTCCCACTTCTCATAAGCCCCACCCCTTATAGTTTCCACCCCTTGTGTCAGGAGTATACAGCTCAGCATCACCAGACAGGGTATACAGCATCACAGATAGTGGTATACAGAGTCACCACATAGCAGTATACAGAGTCACCATATAGCAGTATACGGGGTCCCAGATAGGAAGTATACAGGGGTCCCAGATAGCAGTATACAGGGGTCCCAGATAGCAGTATACAGAGTCACCATATAGCAGTATACAGAGCCCCAGAGAGCAGTATATAGGGTGCCAGGTAGCAGTATACAGGGCTCCCCGATAGGGTATACAGAGCCCCAGGTAGCAGAATATAGTGTGCCAGGTAGCAGTATACAGGGGTCCCAGATAGCAGTATTCAGGGGTCCCAGATAGCAGTATACAGAGCCCCAGGTACCAGTATACAGGGTGCCAGGTAGCAGTATACAGGGCTCCCAGATAGGGTATACAGAGCCCCAGGTAGCAGTATATAGGGTGCCAGGTAGTATTATACAGAGCCCCAGGTAGCAATATATAGGGTGCCAGGTAGGGTATACAGGGTGCCAGGTAGCAGTAAACAGGGTGCCAGGTAGGGTATACAGGGTACCAGGTAGGGTATACAGGGTACCAGGTAGCGTATACAGGGCACCAGGTAGCGTATACAGGGCGCCAGGTAGGGTATACAGGGTGCCAGGTAGCAGTATACAGGGTGCCAGATAGCAGTATTCAGGGCCACAGGTAGGGTATACAGTCACCAGCCTCAACAGCCATTCCCCCCACCCCCCGAGGTCGGGACAAGTCCCACACTTACCCCATCTAATAGGCAGGCTCGGGTTGGCACTGGCAGTGTTGCAGAGACCGGCATACGGAAAAGCGAGCCGACATAATGCAGAGGCAGCGCTAGCGGAGAACATGCTGACACTCAGTGTGCTCGGAAGTCCCGGGGAGTGCTGTGCCAGCGTGAGTAATCACACAGGCAGTACGTCCACCATAGTCCAACCCCCGCCAGCAGCAGCCAATGACAGAGAGTCATTGGCTCTGGTGGCTCGGGGCAGCCAATCGGCCTATGTGTGTGCGCTTGTGCAGAGCACACAGATATACTTTAAAGGCTGACCAATCGGCTCACTACTTGCTGTCAGCAAGGAGCCGAGGAAAAAAAAAGAAAGGTCAATGTTCCGGCGCCTCCCACAGGGGGGCCGGGCTGACTTTTTTTTTTTCCTTCTCAGCGCCGGGGAGGCGGCGCCCAAGCGCCCCTCATGCACCAGCCGCCGCTGGGAGAAACACTGGAGCTCTATCAGAGTGACCATCGGGTTTCTTGGTCACCTCCCCGACCAAGGCCCTTCTCCCCAGATTGCTCACTCTGGCCGGGCGGCCCGCTCTAGGAAGAGTCCTGGTGGTTCCAAACGTCTTCCATTTACGGAAGATGGAGCCCACTGTGCTCGTTGGGACCTTCAATGCTGAAGATTTTTTTCTGCACCTTTCCCTAGATCTGTGCATCAATACAATCCTGTCTCAGAGGTCTACAGACAATTTCTTGGACTTCATGGCATGGTTTGAGCTGCACTGTTAACTGTGGGAACCTTATATAGACAGGTGTGTGCCTTTCCAAATCATGCCCAATCAACTGAATTTACCACAGGTGAAATCCAATCAAGTTGTAGAAACATCTCAAGTATGATCAGTGGAAACTGATCAGTGGAGCTCAATTTTGAGTGTCACTGCAAAGGCTGTGAATACTTATGTACGTATGTGTGTTGTTTGTTTTTTTTATCTTTAATAAATTTGCACAAACTTCTTTCATATTGTCATCATGGGGTATTGTTTGTAGAGTTTTGAAGAAAATAATTAATTAAATCCATTTTGGAATAAGTCTGTAACATAACAAAAAGGTGGAAAAAGTGCTGCGAATACTTTCCAGATATACAGTAAGTAAACTATTTTTAAAACATATTTTTGACTACTAGCCTCATTTCATATTTTATTGTTATGAGGGAAATTCCCTAATCGGAGATTGATAGAACTTGGTATTTATACTTAGGGGTTATATCATCAGGTATTCGGTTAAAGTGGTTGTAAAGCCACTTTGTCCTCTTCATACAATCCCCAGTGTTCAATAATGTTATGTGCCCAGTATATGTGCTTTATAAAAAAAAAAAAAAAAAAAAAAAAAATAATGCAGCTTTATACCTGATTTCATAGCACCGCTCGGCGCTCACGTGATTGCCCACCTCTCTCCTCTCCTGAACTGACAGCTACAGCGAGAGGGCCTGAGAATCCCCCGCTGACATCAGCCAGGAGCAGAGCGGCAGGCAGTTACAAGTGCCAAGCAGTGCTCTGAAATAAGGTATACTGTAAAACTGCCATTTTTTTTATAAAGCACAGAACATTATTGAACACTGGGGATTGTATGAAAATGACTAAGTAAGTTAAGCAGCAGGAGGGGAGGGGCAGGAGCTGACAGGCAGGGAGGGGAGGACAGAGGAAATCTGCGGATGATAGAGGCACGTAAACTGACCACAGTGTCAGGGCTCAGCAGCCATGATAAACACGGTCAGTTTACAGAGGGGAGGGCCATGTATTTTAGATCAGAGGTGCACTGAAATTTCGGCTGCCGAAAATTATCGGCATTATCGGCCAAAATCCATGTTTTCGGTATCGGCCGTAAGAAAGAAGAAAAAGTCGATACCGAATAGGGGGTGGGGTCTGCCCCAGGTGCCGCCCATTGCGGGGGTGTCTGTGTGTAGCTGTATGCAACAGAGGAGGTGAGGAGTTTCACACTGAGCAGATAGCAGGCTTGTAAGAGCCGCCAAGTGTGTGCAATCAGTGCCACCTGTTGGTGCCAATCAGTGCAAGTGCCACCTGTCAGTGCCGCCTCATCAGTGCCAACCAATGCCACCTACGAGTGCCCATTAGTGCCATCTGTCAGTGCCAACAAATGCCACCTATCAGTGCCAATCTGTGCCACCTGTCAATGCCCATCAGTGCTTCTTATCAGTGCCCATCAGTGCTGCCAGTGTTGCCAATCAGTGCCACCCATCAGTGCCAACCAATGCCACCAGTGCCCATCTGTGCTGCCAATCAGTGCCGCCTATTAATGCCAACTATCAGTGCTTCCAATCAGTGCCACCTATCAGTACCCAGGCACAGGTAGGCTGCATATGACAACTGTATATAAAAATATAAATATATTTTTTAAAAACTGTGATTTTCGGTTTTTGGCACCAAAATTTCCATTCGGTGCACCACTAGTTCTCAACCCTGTCCTCAAGTACCCCCCAACAGGCCGTGTTTTGGGAATTTCTCCTAGGGTCCTTTCACAGGTATGGACCATTCAGGTCCACCTGTCAGTTTTTCAGGCGGACCTGAACAGACGCTCCATTCTGCTTTATGGAGCGACGGATGTCCGCTCACATTCGATCCGCTTCACTAAATACAGACAGATGGAAACCCTATTTTTCATTCGTCTGGCGGTTCGGATAAAAGCGGACAGGCGGATCCATTTTCATCTGATCCCCATAGGAGGAGAGCGGGGGCTCTGACAGGTCAGTCTCTGCACAGTGCGTATAGACGGACCTGTCATCCACCAGCTCAGTGGGGATCAACGTATCGATCCCCACTGAGCAGCGGAGTCCGTCAAGTGTGAAAGGAGCCCTAGATAAAATAGCTGTCCAAAATACGAAGCCATTGACTGATTAAAGCATCTGTGCAAGATAAAGGAAAACCTGCAAACGTGGCATGTTGGGGGTACTTGAGGACAGGGTTGAGAACCACTGCTTTAGATGATACAAAGGGCCAAATTAACAGCACAAGCACTGTGCAGTTCTTCATGCTTTAAAGGAACAGGATCATTTTTTTTTAAGGTAACAACCACTTTAAGTATTGGGGACACATCCCTGAGAATATAGCGTCAGTCCCAGGAAATCCTGGACTTCCTTTACTCAGCCTCTCACCACCAGCACCCAATACTCAGGAAATGTGGCCTGGTACAGCTGTCAGCACCCCACATCACATCCACAATACCTCAGATAACCAGCATGGTTTAACCACCTCAATACAGGGCACTTTCACCCCCTTCCTGCCCAGGCTGTCGCACTTTAAATGACAATGGCGCGGTCATGCAACACTGTGCCCAAATTAATTTTTAATCATTTTCTTCACACAAATAGAACTTTCTTTTGGTGGTATTTAATCACTGCTGATTTTTTTTTTTTTAAATAAGTTTTTCTAAGTTTCGGTCAGTAAATTTTGTAAATAAGTAATTTTTCTCCTTCACTGATGTGTGCTGATGAGGCTGCACTGATAAGGTGGCACTTATGGGCACTGATGAGAAGGCACTAATATGCCACACTGGTGGGCACTGATGAGAGGCACTGAAAGGCTGCACTGACTGGCATCACTGCTGGGGCTTTCCTGTAATCAGGGCACTGATGATCAGTACCCCGATTACCTGCCCTGGTCTCCCCTGCGAGGAAATACTGCTGATCAGCACTCCTCGCCACACACTCTGTCAGTGTGAGGAGAGGAGAGCCGATTAACGGCACTTCTGCATTTACATGTGACCCACAGCCAATCACATGGTTAAAGAGCCGCATCATTTGCTCTTTATAGAGATCAGGGTCGCACCATGTCCTAGGAACACAGCGCAGCCACAATCGCCGCTCTGCATACCCTTGTGGGCGCGTGACAGCGACCGTTCAGGGGCGCCATCATATGAAGCCCTCCCAGGAGTGGTTAACCACTTGCCGACCAACTGCTTTGACAGCGGCAGGTCGGCTCTATTGCGCAAATTTCCGTAGCTGTACGGCGGCACTTTAAGAGACTGTAGGGTGGGCACGCGCGCTGCACATCTCTGGAGCTGATGCACGTGGCCGGTGGGCACAATGTCCGCCGGCCACCCGCGATCGCTCCTTGCAGAGCCAGAATGGAGATCTGTTGATGTAAACAAACAGAACCCCGTTATGACAGGGAAATGTAGAGAGATATGCTGCTCTCAGTGATCGGGAACAGCTCTCTCTCTCTCTCTACCCCCAGTCACTACACTCCCCCCACAGTTAGAAAAACCTCTCTAGGGAACACTTAAAGTAGAACTATTGTCAAAATGAAAAAATCAATATGTTATGTACCTATACAGTCTGTTAAATATCTCACTGGTTGCTTTGCAAAAAACACTAAGGATTTTCAGATATCTCCCTTGTCCCCTGCAGCTGAAAGCTCTCATTTTCACTTCCAAAAATGAGGAGTCAAATCTGCTTCCTGTGTTTGTAAGTGTCTGTTGTCTCCTTTTGCGTGCTGCCTCTCTGCAGAGTCATCCTGACACGACTGGGGGAGGTGCTCCTCAGGGATGTGGAGTCAGTAGATAAATGTTCCGCCTCCGACTCCTCAGTTTTTTGTACTTCCGACTCCTCTGTATTAATATGCGAATGTATTTTATACATTCTTTGAAGGAAAGAAAGGCAACATACATGTCATTACCACAGGACTACTGGCTGGGAAGCCAACAGTCTACTGTATTGAACATTTTAAGCAAAAGACAAACACAATGAAAACAACAAAGTTTTATTAATTTTTTTTTCTATTAATTAATCAAGTGGCTGGATAGTAGCAGCAGGCATAAACATCAGGAACAGGAACTTTACCAGTTCAAAAATACAAAGCACATTATTTGGTTGTTTTAGAACAAAAACAAAGCTTATCTATATGAACCAAGAACTAAATCTGTAAAACCTAGAAATGGTTTATATTAATCTTGAAATGTAGTTATAGGCTTAGCAGATGCAAATCAATTCAATGTAGAGTTCTAAGGAAGAAAATTGCCTCTGCCAGATCCTCTTTCATAGAGGCTCTTAAGTCAGACTATATTATTTTTAGGGCTGAAAATAATCTTTCAACACTGACTTGGGTGGGTGGCATTGCAGTAACTATTCTGGCCACATCACTAACGATCTCTGCATAAACAAGGATGGCTTCTTCCACAGTAAGTTTTGATGAGCGATTATACTTTTCAACTTCTTTTAGTGCTTTATAAAACTCCTGTTGGAATTTTTTTATTTGGACATTTACTGGTTCTGTAACGCTTATGTGACGTCGCTTTCCTTTAGCAACTTCCATTTTGTCTAAGAAGGAATCAAAGTCTAATTCTTCGTTTGAAGAAGATGATCCTGAGTTACCACTATTGCTTAAAAGAACTTCATCCTGTGGAGGTATTTCAGGTCGTAATCCCTTCATGCGAACTGCTACATCATAGAGGGCCTTTTTCCCAGTAGCAGTCTGTTCACTGTTCAACAAAAGTCGGCTCATTGGGTCGACATAAATAGCCGCTAACAAGATTTCATTTTCCAGCAAAAGACTCTCTCTTTTCTTCATTAAAGATGCAATGCCCTCAGCTATTAACCCTCCATTTTTGTTCAGGCGATATAACAGGCTCTTCCATTCCAAGAGGAATTTACCTGGGGTTAGATCGTCACATTGCAACCTCTTGGTGACAGTGAAGGGGTGAGAAAGAAGGTTCTCCAGCTCTTTTGTTTGTGTCCACTGGCTTTCAGTTAATGCAAGGTTTTCATTGTCCATTTCTTCTATGAATTCTTTAAGTTCAAGCAAACGCTTCACCATTAAATAAGTGCTTCCCCAGCGAGTTGTTTGATCCAAAATGGCTCCTTTTCCTGCACGTCTTTTCAAAATTGCATCTGTTTTCGGGGCCCTGGCTGCAACAGTTACTTGCCGTAATTTGCCAATTAGTGTAGCTGCATGACGATCTTTTAATCCATCTCTTATGACAAGTTGCAGTGTATGAACAGCACATCGTATATGATGAATAGTAGCAAGCTTCAATGCTTCTTCAACCAAGTTGTCTAAAAAAATGTCAGCATTCTCTTCAGTTTCTAAACTTTCTCCAATACTTGCAGAGCTGTCTTCCTCTAACTCTAATATCTGTTTGTTACCTTGTTCATCTGCGTTCATCTTCTCAATTGTGCCCAACATGTTAGAAGCGTTATCTGTCACAACACATAAAATCTGTTCCTTTTTAATTTCAAAATCTTCTAGAACACCCTCCACTAACTTCTGAAGGTAATCACTGGTGTGATGTGCCTGAGTGTTCTTTAATCCGAGGGTCCGTGTTATTGTTTTGTTATTTTCATCCACAAATCTAACATTAATAGCGAAATAATTGACTCTGTGACGTGTACATGCATCCATTTTAAGGAAGACAAAACGTCCTTTCAGAACTTTCTGTAGTTCTTCCTTTTTACATTTGGCCTCCTCAATTATAAGTTTCCTTATACTTTCTCTTTCCAGAGAAACACCAAGTTTTTTTGCCATTTCTCCATTTAGGCCTAAAAAAGCTGTCTGTGAAAAGAAGGATAGTGGTAAACTATTCTTTACTACCATTTCAATAATGTGGTGTTTGAATTTTTCTGGTGTCATCCTTATGGTAACTTTGTCAGATATAAAAAATGTTCTTATTTGTGATTGTTCTCCAGTAGATTTCTGAACGTTTTTTTGTCACAGAAGTAGATGCAATGTTTTCATTGCCATCTTTCTCATTCACGGCTTCTAACACTTTGGGATGAAAACGCTGTAAGTGTCTTTTCAAATTTGATGCTCTTGTAGGTGCACTTTTATCAGGCCCACTGATACTGCTAATTTTTGCATCACATTGTTTTTCACCATCATCATCTTTTATAATACATTGGCACACGTAATGTTTTCCATCACTTGATAATGCAAAGTGCTCATAAACAGTAGACTTTGTCGTGTTTGTTGTTAGCAGTCTTTTTGCCATGGTTTAGGATGCCTCTTTCCCTAAAATATGTTATACTAACTGGCATATAATTTGATTTTTAATATCAACACACACAGTCTTGTAAGTTGTACGTACATGGCTTTATACAAACAAATAAGCTATATATCCCAGCACTAAACCTAGACATGATTTGTCCTATACAGAAAAACATGCACAGACATGTACTGTACACACACACACACACACACACACACAACACAGAGCCTACATTTTAGTACTCAGAGCATATAAACAATCTGCACTATACATAAACATTCATACATTCCTGCACCACACTTACAAACCTAGGATAGACGGTTTCTTCCAGAAACATGTACACGTCTTCCCTCATACAGACAAGCAGGCATGCAGGTTTTAAAATACATATAAACACTTACAGTTGAATCAAAGAAGCTGTTCCACCAAGTTCTTCTAGCAGAGAGAGGTAGTTGGGCAGAAGCTGCTGCCTTCTCCTTTTTGTGTGCTGATCTGCTGCTGAAGATAGGGCAGTGGGAGGATCCAGGAAGGGGCATTTATTATAAAACATGATTTCCCTAGTAGAATCCCATAGTCATGTTTAAAGTTTAAGCTAACAATCGGAGTTTACAAGTTTTTATAGCCTTAGCTGAATGACAGCAGTTTTTCCAATGGTTTACAGCTTCAGTCTTGAACTATTGACCCTCCATTCCCTTCACTTATACAAGTGTCTCTAGTCCTGCAAAAAACATATTTACTTAATCCCCTATCAGTGAGAGGCTAGGTTACCCATGGGCGCTGCGTTCCCTGTAACAGCAGAACACAACATTATGGAAAGTATAAGTATTGCCGCTCCTAATTGTGCATTGCGTGCCATATAGTGAAGCACATGAAAAGCATGCTTCTTCACGGTCACTTAACGTGTTCGTTTTGCGGTTACGTGAGGCACTGCATGCATTGGTCTTTATTCTTACAGTAGAGAAGTCATTAATTATAACTTTTTGTGAATTGGGACATTTAAACTTGCTTTTTTTTTAATTCCAATCTAAATTTAGTAGGAGTCGGAGTCGGTGCATTGTTTGCCGACTCTGACTCCAGGTACCCAAAATTTCCACCGACTCCGACTCCTCGACTCCACAGCACTGCTCCTGTAGTCCATGCAAAGCTCAGGCATTTCATTCTACACAGAAGTTCAGAATGAGGCTCCACCCATGATTGGCAAAGCCCTGCCTACTCCCACCTATGCCCCACCCACTGCTCCCTATACAGGCTGCTCCTAGCTTGGCTTTTCTTCTGTCAGTTTACCAATTACCAGTCGAGAACAGGCAGAGAGAAGCACACAGATTACTAGACAGATCTGTGTGGAAATTAACCTGTACTGACTTGTGCTGTTTTACATAGCACACACCCAGCTATTGATTGGCAGATGGGTGTAAAATAGATTGAGCATCATAGAAGACAGGAGGACTCAGGGAAATGTAGTTTCCTATGGGTGATACAGAAGCTAGTTCACTGAAAGGAAATGACATACTAGCTCTGCTGAACTCCTCCCATCATCACTAGTAGTATACAGCAAAGGAGAACTGATGGAGGGGATTAGAGACCACAATTGCAGCTATATGGTAGGAAAATGATCATTTCAGTAATTAGGTTTATTACAATGTGCAACTTTCAGGTATTTATATGAGGATTTACTAAAATGTTTATGTGGTCTTTAGTTGCACTTTAAGCCCTTCATCGCCCCTACAGTTTAACCCCTTCCCTGTCAGAGTCCTTTATACAGTAATCGGTGGCTATTTAAAGCTCTGAACGCTGTATAAATGTCAATAGTCCCAAAAAAGTGTCAAAAGTGTCCGATTTGTCCACCGCAAGATTGCAGTTCTGATAAAAATCGCAGATCGCCGCCATTTCTTGTAAAAAAAACAAATAATAAAAATGCCAAAAATCTTTTCCCATAGTTTGTAGACGCGATAACTTTTGTGCAAACCAATCAATATACGCTTATTGCGATTTTTTTTTTATTCAACCAAAAACATGTAGAAGAATATATATTGTCCTAAATTGAGGAATAAATTTGTTTCTTTATATATTTTTTGGGGATATTTAGAAAGCTCTATTGATGGGAAAAAAAGGACTTCAATTTTGTTTGGGTACAACATTGCAAGACTGCGCTATTGTCAGTTAACCACTTGCTTACTGGGCACTTAAACCCCCCTCCTGCCCAGACCAACTTTCGGCGCTGTCGCATTTTGAATGACAATTGCGTGGTTGTGCGACGCTGTACCCAAACACGATTTTTAGCATTTTTTTTCCCACAAATAGAGCTTTCTTTTGGTGGCATTTGATCACCTCTGCGGTTTATAATTTTTGCGCTATAAACAAACAAAGAGCGACAATTTTGAAAAAAGGACAATATTTTTGACTATAATAAATTACCAAAAAATATATATATATATATATATATATTCATCAGTTTAAGCTGTTATAGATTCTTCTACATATTTTTAGCAAAAAAAAAAAAAAAAAAAAAAAAAAAAAAAAAAAAAATCGCAATTTGCGTATATTGATTGGTTTGCGCAAAAGTTATCGCATCTACAAACTATGGGAATTGATTTATGGTGTTTTTTTATTTTTTTACTAGTAATGGTGGCAGTCTGTGATTTTTATCGGCACTGCAATATTGCAGCGGATATGTCGGACATTTTTTACACTTTTTTGGGACCAATGACATTTATACAGCGATCAGAAATTTAAATGTCCACTGATTAGTGTATAAATGTCATTGGCAGTGAAGGGCTTAACACTAAGGGGGCAGTGAAGGGGTTAACTGTGTTCCCTGTATGTGTTCTAACTGTATGGGGGCTGGGCTGGCAGGGACATAACAGATCTAACTGATCCCAGTGACAGGGATCAGTAATGTCCCCCTTCACAGAATGGAGAACTGTCGTGTTTACATAGGCAGTTCCCCGTTCTGCTGCTCTTAAAGGGGATCGCGGGGTCTCCGGCGGACATCGAGTCCGCCCGACCCGCGGGAACGCCCACGCAGCGTGCGGCCGTGAGTGCGCGCCGCCACTGGCTGTGAGTGCACGCAGGGAACGCGCAAAGTGGCGGACGTCCATGGACATCCCCGGGCTGTAGCCGTCTTTTGGCTATGGCGTGGATCTGGACTGGTTAAAGCGACGCAGTGCTGAATCGCAAAAAGTGCTCTGGTCAGGAAGTGGGTAAATCATTCTGGGGCTGAAGTGGTTAAGGTAAGTAACATACACTAAATTTTTTTTTTCTTTTTTGCCATTGATGACAACTACCTGGCTTTAAATTTTCCTTAGCATATTGCTTTTATGAAAAAAATGCAGAGTGGTCAATTTATATTGATAAACTTGCTGTATTACTTTATAAATGTCCTGTGTCTCGTCAACCCTCTTTATAATTTTACAATGCATTATGTTTGCTGTGAAGTATGTATCACCATTTTACCCAGAGTAAAAAAAGTTTGTAAACAAAGATGGTGAGCAGGAGGCTCTATCTCACAGGATGGGAGAACCTTCTGGTGCCTCCTTAAGCCTTAGCAGCCTCCATCATTGCTGCCCACTACATAAAACACAAATCTCATCTCTGATCAGATAACACAGAGAGTCGCCCTTTCATTAGATTACCGGCCTCAGAGGGTCTCCTCACCGGCTCACGTGTGTCCAGCCGATCGCTCACTTCCTAGTAGCCGCGGATTGCATCAGGCATTCACATCGGCGCATTCGGCACTCGGCTGAGCCGGCCTGCTCGCGCTTTTTTGTCCTGAGTAGGCGCGCGTGCACGTGAAAAGTTACAGAGAGAGTGCAGAGCAGGTAACGGTGGGACGTTGGTGCAGAGTGAGGGAAGGCGGCTGCCGTTATAGTAGAAGCCCCGGATACAGGCGGCAGTGAGAGAAGCGGCTCGGAGTGTCCTATTCCGCCTCCATGTTTATTGGAGCTGACTGGCTGCTTCTATACTTGTTGAGGCTTCTCCGTCCTGCAGGTCCTTCTTAGGTAAATGTCGGTGGTCTGTCCGCCCCGGGACTCAGGCCTACCTCATGAAGAGCTCTTCATGTAGCGAAACTTCCCGCCTCCCAGCACTGTCCTCTCATGTCTGTGTTGGGGCAATGCTGTCCTCTCTATGGTGCCAGGAGATTCACCATCCCTAATTGCCCTGTTTTAGTATCATTGAAAAGGGAAACAATCCCAAGTTTCTGGTTGTCAGAACAGGAATGTAAGGGGAATCTGCCATTGGGGACAGTAGTTATTACCTCGCTTTGAAGGGATTTCCTCTCCCTTCCTGGTATGGCTATGGGACAGGAAATCTCCCCAATGGGGTACAGATAGGGGAATACAACCTGACAGGGGTTCTAGCCCTCCCTTAGGCCCCTTTCACACAGGCAGACAGAATGCAGCTGCGTAAATATGAAGCTATCTACCGCAGCTATACTCTGATAATGCTTTTCTATGGCTCCATTCACACACTGCATTTAGCAACGGTTTCGTTACAGAAGGTTTTGTGCAATTAGAAAAAATAGATTTGACTGCGTCCAGGAACGATGTATCGCAGCTATCTGCACACAACTGCAGGAAAAAGCAGTGACCTGAGTCACCTGCAGATGGCAGCGGCAACCAGGAAAGAAAAACAGGAAGCACATTGGAAATGTCAAGAATGTTTCACTGCAGCTAATCGCAATGTACAACTGCAAATGATCGTTGTGCCTGGAGTCTTGGAATTTCAAAATAACAGTGGCAGAACAGCCGCCGAGGCCCCTTTCACACTTCTGTGACTTGGCACTCACAAGTCATTCCCCATGATTTCCAATGAGTACCATTCGTATCTGTGTGACTTCAAATAGTCCCTGCACTACTTTGGTCCGACTCTGATGTGAGTTGAGGTCCATAGACCTTAGGGGTGCGCATCTTCCCTGGCCATTCAATTTGATTATGATTATCAGGTCAACGATTCGATCCGATTCCACGATGCATCACGATTAGGATACAGGGGTGTCAGTGGGTGCGTGAGGGATATCAGTGCGTGGGTGAGGAGTGTGGGGGGTGTCAGTGCGTGGGTGGTGAGGGGTGTCTTATTTCTTCCCAATTGTCAGACCTGTCATTGAAACCCCAAATTACATTTTAATTAGTAGATTAGTCCAGTTATCCTTCATACAGCAGAGTTATGTAGCAACATACCATGGTGTCTCTCGGCGCTCGTTACCGCCCAGCCCGCCTCTCTCCTCTCCGGCAGACGTCAGTGGTGGATTCCTCAGCCCCGCCCATCTCTCTTCTGATTTGTCAGCTACAGTCAGGGGGCGGGGCTGAGGAATCCACTGCTGACGTCTGCCGGAGAGGAGAAAGGCAGGTGGCGGGCTGGGCGGTAACGAGCGAGACACCACGGTATGTTGCTACATAACTCTGCTGCATGAAGGATAACTGAAGGACTAATCTACTAATTAAAAATGTAATTTGGGGTTTCAATGACAGGTCTGACAAGACATCCAGGTGTTTCACAAATAGACTTGTCAGGCGGCTTGAGTCGCCTGACAAGTCGCCTCCATGCAAGTTGGAACTGTTCCAAGTCGGAGCGACTTGACTTAGAAAAAGGTTCCTGTACGACTTGGGGGTGACTTGCATTGACTTCTATTACAGAAGTCATTTGCAAGTCGCATTGTGCCGAGGTCGCCCACAAGTTGGATGACGTCACCCATAATCGATTATGGGCAGTCGCTGCATCGATGTCACATCGCGGACGTCCGAATCGTGATGCATCGATTAATTTCAGCACCCCTTATAGACCTCAAGTCTACACACGCATTCCCTGAAATCGCAGCAGGGTGAAAGGAGCCTTAGGCTCGGGTTACACTACTGTGACCTATACTGTGACTTTGCCAGGTGACTTCCTGTTAATTTGATGCAGGTTGAATACTGCTTTGATGCAATTCCAAAAGGGTGAAGGTTAAGCGTACAGTCTTCTAACACTGGCGGAGAGATACCTCGGTCAAGTGTGTAGAGTCCTCGTTAAACGTGTCCTCAGGACATGCAAAAGACGAGGCAAAGTCCAGACTTAAGTCGGTTTTTAAACCCGACTTTAACCTGGACTTTACCACTTGTCCCTGCGTGGTCCAGGGACAACACTCGGCTAGGCACGACGCCACACTTGGGTTGGAATCTGGGGAAAGTGTGACTCCGTCAAAAGTCCGTAAAATCACGGTTTTTATCGAGGACATTTGACGGAGGGGACATCGGGGTCACACTTTCGAACTCACGAAAGTGTGACCCCGTCAGGACGTTCGTCGAAACCCGCCAAACGCTCACGACATATGTGACGAGGGTTGGGTGGGGACGGGTAACCTTACGTACCCTTCGCAAACGCTTCGCGGTGTTGTACCTTAGAAAATTGGGGAAGAACCCCCAATTTTCGTGAGGCGACGGCGGGCTTCTCGTTGTGGTTTCACGTCGATATTGTCGCCATTTCGCAGCGATTTTGTTCGTCGCGAAATGACGACTACGGGTGTGGTGGCGTCACACTTTCATGGAAATCTTTTCCAAAGACATGATGAAGTTCCACTGAAGATAAGTTGAACGCGGGTATCTTAAATTACCTTCAGCGGAGGTTCAACCTAGGAGTAGATATAACTACACTGAACCTACGCTGTAATGTCCTTCTAATGGATCCGTCACGTACCGTAATCGTAGAAGGACTTACGATAATATGGACGTGTTTTGTTTTAACGTAGTTTCGTCATAAGTTGGACGTAGTTTAATTGTCCTTCAGTGGACCGTTTCAGTGTCATATCCAGTGTCATCACATTGGGCTCGGATTCCGAGGAAAGTGGGAC
>BLSH010318979.1:190720-203610 GCA_018402905.1 Glandirana rugosa | reverse complement strand
TGCCCAGATAGGAGAGACTCAAGTCGCTCAGACTTTGAAAAAGGTTTCTAGAGAGACTTCAGACGACTTGCGTTAACTTCTATTACAGTCCAGTTGCCCCGCAAGTCGGACTCCATTAACTGCACTGAAAATTGTGGTAATGTGTTATGGAGATCAGGGGGGGGAGTGGGGGGGATCGAGATCGCAATTAATCGTGCAGCTCTAGCTGTAGCTTATTTAGGCTTTAAATACAATGAATTGCATTAACTTAGTTTATTATGGGCAGTTATAGAACATTGGGAGTCCAAGGAACTACGGCGCTGCCCTATATCCCTATCTCCCCTATCTTAGTGCATCGTGTCAACATATATGTATAATTACCATACAATCAGTATTGAAACAGAAAAATTGTAGAAACTTGATCATTCAGTGCTATAAGTGAACTGTATATCAAAAAAATTCTAAAGTGCTCTGTGCTTAATCCAAATTATGTCCATATACAATTGAGTCTTGCGCCTGTGTGGTTCCACAATGGCGTGGTCCCCCTCATATGTTCCCCTACTCACCAAAAGTAGATGAAAACAGGCTCTGGAGTGAAGGAGATGGCATATACTAACACAACCTGTTTTCATATAATGTTTGTGAGTAGGGGAACATAGGAGGGGAGCACGCCATTGTGCATCTACACTGGAGCAAGACTTACAATTCTATATGGACGTTATTTGGATTAAGCACAGAGCACTTTATTATAGCACTAGAGCACTTTTTTTGATATACAGTTCACTTAAAGCACTGAATGATCACGTTTATACCATTTTTCTGTTTCATTACTGATTATATAGTCCTTGTACATATATGCTGACACAATGCACTAAGTTAGGGGTATGGGGCAGCAGCACTGTAGTTCCTTGGATTCACACTATAAGGTTCACTAAACCTTGTGTATACTTTTTTTTTTGCACATATCACAGCTCTGCACATTTTGTATGTTTATTGATTTGAAATATATTTGCCTTTTGCTAGGAGCTGTATAATTTTGGTTTAGCGCTCACTTCACATTTTTTTTCAGTTTATAATCTTTGTTTCCCACACTCAAGACCCCTTGCATAGAGGGTCATACAGCTGCAGTGCATCCCTCCCAGGTCTGCTGCTTTCCAGAACCTAGTCCCTGAATAGAGGATGGCCCTAAACGGTGGTACCACTTGGTACAGAGTTCAGCCCTTTCCAGCAGCAGCCTACTATAGACTTTGACAGACTGCCTGCAGTAGGGCTCGGAGCAACCCCAGTAAAAAAGAAATCTAGTAATTGCGCAGGTGAGGAGTATAGATTAATAATCAAAAAAGCAGCTGGCAATCACAGAACACTTTGTGTAAAGCATAGAAAACAAAAAGAACGCCGCGCTAATGTTGTATGAACAATGTAAAATGAATATAAAGAAAAATCTATAGTGATCAATCCATAGTGTCTCATGGAGGGTCCATCCATTGGATACAAATAAGAAAAGCGTTGAAATCCCCTTTTGTTCATTTCTCTCTTTCATTTGTTGGCTTTGCTCTTTCTTTCTCTCTCATACATATGATGATAGCACGGCATTCTTTTTGTTTTCTGAACAACCCCAGTGCATGAGGCCTAAGCAGTATTGCTGCCTGGGCTGTGTTTTAAGCCAGTCCAGGTTTACTTTATACTAATTTCTTAAAATTGCTCTTGCGGCAGCTTTTATTATCTATATAAAATTCTATCTATTAATCTATATACATTTTTTTTTTGTTTAGCAAACGTGGAGTTGTGAGTCCAAGAACTAAAAGGAACCCTGCAAGGAGCCCACAGAATAGGATATTTTCGTCGTGCAGTGTAAGTATTTGTGCTGACTTAACCACTTCAGCCCCGGAAGGATTTCCAGCTTTAGGACCGGAGCACTTTTTGCGATTCAGCGCTGCGTCGCTTTAACTGACAATTGCGCGGTCGTGCGACGTTGCACCCAAACGAAATTTGCGTCCTTTTTTTCCCACAAACAGAGCTTTCTTTTGGTGGTATTTGATCACCTCTGCGTCATTTCTGATCGCCGCTATAAACAAAAGAAGAGCGACAATTATGCAAAAAAACCCAAATTTCTTACTTTTTGCTAAAATACAAATCCAAAAAAAAAATATAAAAAAACATTTTTTTTCACCGTTTTTGGCCGATTTATATTCTTCCTCATATTTGCGATAAAAAAAATCACAATTGCGTTTATTGATTGGTTTGCGCAAAAGTGGTCGCATTTATGGATGATGAGAATTCATTTTTGGGGTTTTTATTTTTTTTTATTTTTTACTAAAAATGGCGGCGATCTGCGATTTTTAGCGGTACTGCGATATTGGGGCGGACATGTCGGAATGTTTTGACACGTTTTTGGGACCATTGGCATTTATACAGCGATCAGTGCTATAAAAATGCACTGATTACTGTGTAAATGCCATTGGCAGTGAAGGGGTTAACCTGCAGGGGGCGCTCTAAGGGTTAACTGTGTTCCCTGGGCGTGTTCTTACTGTAGGGGGACTTGCCTAGCTGGGGAAAGGAAGTGGTCACAGCCTTCACTTACAGGAAGGCTGTGATCACTTCCCTTCCCCCTCACACAGAGCGGAGGTCCGTGTTTACATACACGGACCTCCGCTCATTCGCTCCGGGGGGGGCATCGCGGGTGGCCGGCGGCAATCGAAGCCGCCGGACCCGCTCCCTGGACCCCCCCGGACACAGTGAGCGCGCGCGCGCTCACAGTGGCTCTGTATCGCGGCCGCCGTCGTATGACGGCGATTCGCGTTACAGAGCCACATTGTCGCCGTCAATTGCCGATCAGCCGTCGGCAAGCGGTTAAGTAGCTTACAACTGTATAAGGATAATGTGATCCTTCTTCCTACATCATAATAATACATTACTTTAAGCCAATATAACAGTAATACTCAATTCTTTTAATAAGTTATAGTATATTCTTTACATTATAGAAGTGGAAGCTAAAATGGCATTTTTAAACCTGTCTTGCTCGAAAACATGTCCTGTCTGGCTAATGTGCTTATCAAGGAAAGTACCATACCTTATCAAATGGCATACCATAATGACATGCTGTGTATGTTGCTTATGATAAGAAACCCTATAGAAGGGTGGACTGAAGTCAATCTGATTAGAGCATTGCTATAAGACGGCTTATGTAAGGCATGCTCTCGCATAGCTATATATAATATATCATTTGAACCCCTCTTAGTCTGAAGGCTTATTTCAGGTCTCAACAAAGGAGAGCTTGGAAAAATCCTACTCGCAACCATCAGTGCAGGTTTACACTAGTGTGATGACAGACATTGCATGTGATTTGCAGCGCATTGCTGTTCACTTCACATGCAATGCAATTTCAGCCATAGAGATAGTATGGCTGAAATCGCATCACATTCGCACCAGACTCGCACAGGACCCTTTTTTGCGTCAAACCAGAATTGGATCGCATGGGGGTTCACACCTATGAGATCCAATTCCTGTCCGAACTGTTAGTTTGCAGTGGGATATGTGAGCTGAAATGGTCATTAACATTGTATTGACACTCCCCTCATATAGCAGTGTGAACGGCTGTGTGAGTCGGGTGCGATGCGGGAACCTGCAGCGGATTCACAGGGTTCTTGCATTACACCAGTGTGAACCGGGCCTCATAAGAGTTAGAATATTGTATCAGTAAAAAAGCATTCTTCATACTGACCGCTACTATAGGCACTAAGGGAAGTCCAGGAATTTCTGAGTAGACGAGTTTGGAAGTGAGCAGTCTGAATTTGGTGCTGCATTGTCACACAGCTGCATACAGTATTATCATACAGGAAATGTGATGTACCAACTGTTTGTGCAACACTTTACAAAATAAGGGGGACAGTACAGTTGCATTACATTTTAGGACAAGAGGGTTAGGGGGGTCCCTGCTTGTGAAAGCTTACAACCTAAAGGATGCTGCATTTCATTTCTCCACCAGAGACACAAAAGGTTGGTAGAATAATCAACTGTAAAGATTCAAGTGGCAGCATTCACAGTAAAAATAAGGTGATGAAAATGCCACTGTGTATACAGTTGCAAGAAAAAGTATGTGAACCCTTTGGAATGATATGGATTTCTGCACATCTAAGTCACAACAATAGACAATCACAGTCTGCTTAAACTAATAACACACAAAGAATTAAATGTTACCCTGTTTTTATTGAACACACCATGTAAACATTCACAGTGCAGGTGGAAAAAGTATGTGAACCCTTGGATTTAATAACTCGTTGAACCTCCTTTGGCAGCAATAACTTCAACCAAACGTTTCCTGTAGTTGCAGATCAGACGTGCACAATGGTCAGGAGTAATTCTTGACCATTCCTCTTTACAGAACTGTTTCAGTTCAGCAATATTCTTGGGATGTCTGGTGTGAATCACTTTCTTGAGGTCATGCCACAGCATTTCAATCAGGTTTAGGTCAGGACTCTGACTGGGCCACTCCAGAAGGCGCATTTTCTTCTGTTTAAGCCATTCTGTTGTTGATTTACTTCTATGGTTTGGGTTGTTGTCCTGTTGCAACACCCATCTTCTGTTGAGCTTCAGCTGCTGGACAGATGGCCTTAAGTTCTCCTACAAAATGTCTTAAAAACTTGGGAATTCATTTTTTCCTTCGATGATAGCAATCCGTCCAGGCCCTGGCGCAACAAAGCAGCCCCAAACCACGATGCCCCCACCACCATACTTCACAGTTGAGATGAGGTTTTGATGTTGGTGTGCTGTGCCTCTTTTTCTCCACACAGTGTTGTGTGTTTCTTCCAAACAACTCAACTTTGGTTTCATCTGTCCACAGAATATTTTGCCAGTACTGCTGTGGAACATCTAGGTGTTCTTGTGCAAACTGTAAACGTGCAGCAATGTTTTTTTTTTGACAGCAGTGGTATCCTCCAATGAAATCCATTCTTGTTTAGTGTTTTTTTACGTATCATAGATTCGCTAACAGGGACGTCCGCATATGCCAGAGACTTTTGTAAGTCTTTAGCTGACACTCTAGGATTCTTCACCTCACTGAGCAGTCTGTGCTGTGCTCTTGCAGTCATCTTTACAGGACGGCCACTCCTAGGGAGAGTAGCAGCAGTGCTGAACTTTCTCCATTTATAGACAATTTGTCTTACCGTTGACTGATGAACAGCAAGGCTTTTGGAGATACTTTTATAACCCTTTCCAGCCTTATGCAAGTCAACAATTCTTAATCGTAGGTCTACTGAGAGCTCTTTTGTGCGAGGCATCATTCACATCAGGCAATGCTTCTTGTGAAAAGCAAACCCAGAACTGGTGTGTGTTTTTTGTAGGGCAGCTGTAACCAACACCTCCAATCTCATCTCATTGATTGGACTCCAGTTGGCTGACACCTCACTCCAATTAGCTCTTAGAGATGTCATTAGTCTAGGGGTTCACATACTTTTTCCACCTGCACTGTGAATGTTTACATGGGGTGTGCAATAAAAACATGGTAACATTTAATTCTTTGTGTGTTATTAGTTTAAGCAGACTGTGATTGTCTATTGTTGTGACTTAGATGAAGATCAGATCACATTTTATGACCAATTTGTGCAGAAATCCATATGATTCCAAAGGGTTCACATACTTTTTCTTGCAACTGTAGGTGCCACTTACAGTCTGTGCAAAATTATGAACAGCATGAGTACAGGTGTCACTTAAAGAAGATGGTGCTCATGATTGTAATTATATGATTTACCAGAGCTTAGTAAATACTGTCTTATATAGGTAATTATGTGACTTTGGTTATTTAACCACTTCAGCCCCGGAAGGATTTCCCATGTTAGGACCAGGGCACTTTTTGTCATTCGACACTGCGTCGCTTTAACTGACAATTGCGCGGTCATGCGACATTGTACCCAAACAAAATTTACATCCTTTTTTTCCCACAAATAGAGCTTTGTTTTGGTATTTGATCACCTCTGCCTCACCCCTTTTTTGCGTCATTTCTTTTTTTTTTTTTTGCGTCATTTCTGATCGTCTCTTTAAAAAAAAGTTACAATTTTGCAAAGAAACGATATTTCCTATTTTTTGCTAAAATACAATTCAAAAATAAAAAAAAAACATTTTTTTTCATCAATTTTGGCCGATTTTTATATTCCTGATATTTTTGGTAAAAAAAAAAAAAAATTGCAATCTGCGTTTACGAATGATGAGAATTAATATCTGGAGTTTTTATTTTATTTATTTATTTATTTTTTTTTACTAGTAATGGCGGCAATCTGCTATATCTGCAATATTGCGGCAGACATGTCGAACCATTTTGAAACTCTTTTGGGACCATTGGCATTTATACAGCGATCAGTGCTTGTGTAAATGCCATTGGCAGTGAAGTGGTTAACCTGGAGAGGGCGCTCTAAAGGTTAACTGTGTTCCCTCAGTGTGTTCTAACTGTATGGGGGCTGGGCTGGCAGGGGGAGGGGAGTGATCATGGCTTCCATATACAGGAAGCCTATGATTACATCCCTTCCCCCTCTGTCAGAACGGAGATCCGCGTTTACATACACAGACCTCTGTTCTCTCACTGCGGGGGAGCCATCGCGCGCACTCAAAATACTTGTTATGGCAGCCGTCAGGTGACAGCGTTTCGCGATAACAAACCACTTTGCCGCCGTCAAACCACTTTGCCGCTGGCGGGAGGTCGGCAAGTGGTTTAAAGCAAGGCTCCCCAAACTTTTCAGTATGAAGGCCACTTTTACTGAAACGCAGGACGAAAAAAGTCAGTTTTATAATTAAATTAATTGTTTTACTTGTATATTTTAGGATTCAGCATGATATGATTCAGAACAAAAGAGAAAGAGGGGGTACCTGACCCTACTATGATGCAAGCTGTCCTGACAGCATGGCCCTAGCTGGGGATCCATTGCAATCCTGTAGCATGCTGGATATGGCCTGCAGGCAGTGGATTAGGGACTGCTGATTAAGGCTGGATTCACACCAGGGCGTAGCGTTTTCAGGCAGAAAGACGTGTTTTTTTACAGCGATTTTGCGTGTTTTGTACAGGTCAAAAGGTCATCAATGTAAAAAGTAGAAAAACGCCCAAATCAAGCTACAAAAATACCTCCCAGAACTTTTTTGAGCTTCAGGCGTTTGGCTTGTCATTTTGGAGTGGAGAATAATTTATTTTTTTCCCCCTCTAGCGTTTTGTAGCTTCAGGCTTCAAGCTACAAAACTCTCAGGTGTGAATGGGGCCTTAGATTTACAAAAAAAATAAATTGTTTAGCTATAAGTATTGTAGATCAGTGCTATTAATCAACTTGCTTCTGCAGAATTTCAGGTGCAGAGAGACCTATGAAAAGTACCAATGAAAGCAGTGATTTGACTGTAGACACAGTGAACTCTGAGCGACAAGTTGTGCTATGCCCATCAACTCGAGAAGAACCCATTCCTAGAACGATGGAAGATATAAAGATCAGTATTGTCAATGATCGAGCAACTGGTTTGAAGCGCCAACGAGAAGAAGTTACAGCAGTAACCCCTTGCTCTAAAAAACTTCGCAGTGTTGTCTTTCGTTGTAGTACACCGCATTCTGCATCTTTGCCTTTGTGGAGCTCTCCTACCTCCAAATCTAAAGGTGTCAAATGGAGCCATGTAAGTACCCCATCTCATGCACTGGAGCAAAATCCTGAGTTCAGCGATGAGTGGGATGATTCTTTGCTGGAACCTTCAGATAATGAAGATGACTCTCCATTATATCTTACAGTAGATGAGATTGAGTCCTTACTTGAAGATGACTCCTGCTTTGCAGGTGAAACTTCTGGATTAGATAAATGCAATGCAACATGTATTCTTACTCCAGAATCAGAAGATAAAGAAAAATTGTGTGCTTTACCCTGCAGTCAGTTAGATGGTTCTAACACTTTGACCGAAGCAACCCTGTGTGAGGAAGACCTGAATAATTATGCCGCAATGGCTCCATCATCACCCTGTCATTCAATCAAACATTCTTTAGAGGTTCAGGTGTCAAAGCAGAAAAGCAACATTGTTGATAATATAAAATCTTCTGATTCTGTACAAGAAACAAATGGATTGTCTACTTCAGCAGTGCCTATCTTAAATAACGCAGAAACACTTACTCATCAGCTTTCCAGTGATGGCTCAGCCAACCTTCCTGTGCAGTCACTCAACTCTCTGTATACTGTGGATGTTGTAGTGGAATGGAAGGATGACCCTGAGCTGTGTTTTGATGGTGACATTGACAATCTCTTAGCAACCAGTCCCAGAAGTGGGTTGTCATCTGAAGAAGAGACAGCTGCTGAACCTTGTATACAGTGCACAGAACAAGGCAGATCTGCAGTATCCGATTCAGCAAGCGCTATCAAGCATTTGATCGCTGTTGCTGTTAATCAAACAGCCAATTTTGCTGATTCTGATAGTACAGATATTGTTCAGCAGCTCTCTCCAGCCACTTTAAACCTATCAGATGCACTGAAGGTCCATTGTCCACCTTCCACTGTACCTGAGCCTCCAAAAGATTCTGAGTCTCCATCAACTTCTACAGTGGCCATCTCTGAAACCCAGTCAAATACTGATGCTGTTGAAGATGTAAAACCCAGCACGTCTACAGAAAGTGAAGCCCAGTCCACTGTAGGTCTAAGTGAACAGCCTGCAAATTCAAGTGCCGCACAGACATCCAGCAGCCAGCAAACGGTATGCAACACCCTTTTGTTGATTCATTTCTTAAATGTGTAACTTGAAAAAATATCATTATCAAAACATAGCTTGTAAGAATTATTTCATTGGTTGTAGTTTAAGGGTAACTCAACTTTTGTGGTAGGAGAACAATACAGCAAAAAAAAATACTTTTTCTTTTCAAACTAGAGCTCTGTAATTTTTTGTAAAAATTCAATCCAATATAGCAACCTGCAGGCACTCTGTACACAATTGGTGTATGCAATGCCCCCAGAATTGTCATTTCCTGCTTGTATGATTGGGTTGCTGATTTTCCCAGAAGTGTGCACTAAGATGCAAGTTAGATTTTAGGCAGCCTTTGCAACAAAAATTCAATTTTTGATGAGTATGCTGGCCATACATGTATAGATTTTCAACAAGAATATTCGTACCTATAATCTTATGAAAATTCTTTGTACATTTGATGAATGGACGAATGCCGTTCGAAAATTTAATTTGCTTTTGACTTTCGATTTTAACCACTTCCGGAGCGCCTGTCGTTGATATACGTCGGCCCTTTGACGTTAAATACTGTTGTTATGGCAGCACATAGCTACCATAACCCTGGTATTTTTTTTCAACAGCGGGCGGTCCAGTTAAAGATGAAAGTGGGCACCGTGGCGGATTCGCTTTTACCTGCGGCAGGAGAGGTGCCCCCCCTCCCACCACATACCAGTTGTCTCTGCTGCCTATTGGATCCGTCAGTAGCAGGGGGGTAAGATCCGATCCTCTTCCCTGTTGGGCAAGAAGTCGAGTGAGGGCATGATAGCCCGCACTCGACTCTATGCCCTTGGAGAACCGGAGCGACGCCAAACGTCACTTCTGCCCTCCGGCCTTAAAGGGACAATTTTGCTTTTAAGTGTAAATGTGAGATCTGAGGTCTTTGACCCCAGATCTCACGTTAAAGAGGTCCTGTGCTGCTTATTTCTATTACAAGGGATGTTTACATTCCTTGTAATAGGAATAAAAGTGATCCAATTTTTTTTTTTTTTTTTAACCACTTCTCTTTAGGTGGACGTCTATTGACGTCCTGCCTTTGAGAAGTGATATCTGAATGGTGCCAGCTCCTGCAGACGATTTCTCTTTCAGATAAAAGTGGTCTTAGCGGCGGATTCGCCGCAAGATCACTTTTATCAGCGGCGGGAGAGGTGCCTTCCCGCCGCTTTCCCGTCATCTCCGCCGCTTACCGGACCCGCTGGCAGCGGCGGAGATGGTCGGATCCGTCTCCCCCAGTGTCCGTGAGCGGCTAATGCCGCTCACTCGGCACCATAATACGGCAGGGTGGAAAGTACGTCACAAGTCACGTCTGCCCAACGGTCTTAAAGGGCCCATTTTTTTTTTTTTCTCTTTTTTTTTTTTTGCATTTTACTGTAAAGTATTGCAATGACCACCATTTTATTCTCTAGGGGTGTTCGAAAAAAAAATATATAATGTTTGGGGGTTCTAAGTAATTTTATAGCAAAAAAAACAGTTTTTAACTCGTAACACCGAACCCAAAATACAGGCTTGGTATGGAAGTGCTTAAAGGACAGCGTAAAAATAAGTAATATAAATAAGGAAAAAAAATTTAAAGCGCCCCGTCTCTCCGAGCTAGCGTGCGGAAGCGAACGCATACATAAGTCGCACCCACATATGAAAAGTGTTCAAATCACACATGTGAGGTATCGCTGTGATCATTAGAGCGAGAGCAATAATTTTAGCACTAGACCTCCTCCTAACTCGAAACTTGGAACCTGTAGAAATTTTTAAACGTTACCTATGGAGATTTTTAAGAGCCAAAGTTTGTCGCCATTCCACGAGCGGGTGAAATTTTGAAGCACGACATGTTTGGTATCAATTTACTCAGCGCAACATTATCTTTCACAATATAGGAGAGAATTGGGCTAACTTTACTGTTTTCCTATTTTTTAGGGGTTCTAAGTAATTTTCTAGCACAAAAAAAAAATGATTTTAACTTGTAAGCAACAAGTGTCAAAAATAGGCTTGGTCCTAAGTGGTTAAAATGTCATTTCTGACTGAAAACCACAAACGTGTTCTGAAAATTAGTTTGATCGAGAGCGTTTTTATTCTGCTCCTTTTGAATTTTCCTGTCACGGCGGTCGAGACTGAATGTCGATTTGACCCCATTAGATTAGAAGATCAAACAAATGTTCTTTAATACAAAAATTTTGGAACAAAAATCTATACGTCGATGGCCAGCATAACTCCCAAAATTCAGTTGCTGCAATTTTCCTCATTAGAACCTTGCAAAGTGCAACAGTTGCTTGATAATGAAAGTTGCTCTGATTCAGATTGACTTGGCACATGAACCACAACCAATCAACTGTTTCTTCAGAGCAACTAATGTCCGGTACACACGATGAGATTATCGGACGAATGATCGTCCGTTTTTGTTTGCATGCTAATCTCAGATCAAATTGGAAGAGTTTACTTTAGTCACGAAAATTCCCGTACGATAATAAAAAACCGGAAGTGATGTGATGTGTTGTAGTGTATTTGTGTTGCATTTTCGAACGACAACTGTACTGGTTAAACGAAAATGGTATGATCGGGCATTGCATGAGAGAATTTTTCCTGCATGTCCGATCATTTCAGATTGCATAATATCAGATTAACTGTCATGATCGGCTCTCGACAGCTCTGTACTAGCAATCCGATTATCGAACAATCGCTTCAAAAACTATTTTCTGTACGATTTTCTGATGGTGTGTATGGGGCTTTAGGCTGGGTTCACACTTGGCCGACAAACAGACAGATATTGTGAGAACAAGTCGCATGACGTCACCAAATCGATGTCTTCCCTATGAGAGCCGTCTTAACTGGTTCGACTCAAGTCGGTCTTTGGCATGCGATTTGTGCTCTGAGAATCTTGAAGGGGAACTCCATGCCAAATTTAAGAAAAAAAAAAGTCATGGGTTCCCACTCCAAGAGTATACCAGGCCCTTTGGTCTGTTAATGATTTTAAGGGGAACCCCGCGCCATTTTTTCAAAAATGCCAGGCTGCGTGCTCAGGTAAGGGTATTTTTTTTTTTTTTTTGTTTTTTTAATTTTGGCACAGGGTTCCCCTTAAAAATCAAAACCAGACCGAATGGCCTGGTGTACTCTTGGAGGGGGAACCTATGGCGTGTTTTTTTTTTTTTTTCCTCTTTTAATGTGACGGGGGTTCCTCTTCAAGATCCCCAGAGCGCAGGGTGCCTGGTATTTTCTGGCTCAAAGTCCGATGTAGGACCGTTGTAGGACACATGTCGCACAGCAAAGTAGGATGAAAGTCTGATCATTGCCGTGTCCGACAAGTGTGAACCCAGCCTAAGGGTAGGAATCTGCAACCCAGTTTGTTAAAATCTTTGCAAAGTTCATGGATCACACAGTGGGAATTTTTTTTTTTTTCCTCAATAAAAGTGGAGTTACTCTTTAAGTAAAATACATAATATATTAGAATTTGGCTCTGATGAAAACAGTTGATGGCAACTGTTGATTAACAATGCTCGTTCAACCATAATGGTGCAAAATAAATATACAGAGTGCTAATATTCATACTAAATCTGTATGTGGAATGTGTTGGTGCTTCACAAAAATATATGGAGGAGCTTTGGTTGAATCCTGTAAACCTACTTTTTATACTGCTTTGCACTTAATGTTACACTGTGGTAAAAATAAAAAAATAGGTGTGTATACCTAATGTATACAGGGCCGACAGCTTGGACCTCCAAAAGCACAATTTATGTAATATAGGGCATATATTCCTATACAGTTCAGTGATGCATATTTCGTTTTTAACTATGCAGATCACAGCCCCTGCAACAAATTCCTCTGCAGCTGTCCAAGAAAGGTCATGTGTTGCAGTTACACCAGTGCCGAGACCAGCACACAGGTATCTGACTTTTTCCTGTCCTTATCATTGATGCTGTGTTTGTCTTGGTAAACCACTTGTCCTTATTAGTTCTCAGTATGCATTTTTGTTGAAACAGTTAGCTAGATCTTTTTCTAGATCTATTGAACATGAACCTATTTATCATTTTAACATAAGGAGAAGTTCACCTTTTAACAAAAAATAATAAATGCACATTTTCTTGCAGTTAAATGCACATTTATTATTTTTAGTTTCTGGAGTCTGACAGATCTGCAGGAGACCTGCATGGCACCAGCGATCTGCTGATTGCTGGTGCATTGCTTTAGCAATGCACCAGCAATCA
>BLSH010318979.1:179290-190563 GCA_018402905.1 Glandirana rugosa | reverse complement strand
TAAAGCAATGCACCAGCAATCAGCAGATCGCTGGTGCCATGCAGGTCTCCTGCAGATCTGTCAGTGTATCCGTGTTCCCCAAGCAGATACAGTCTGACAGGAAGAGAGAATGCATGAACTACCACAGCGTTCCACAGCCCGTGGTAGTTCATTTAACCACTTCAGCCCCGGAAGGATTTACCCCCTTCCTGACCAGAGCACTTTTTGTCATTCGGCACTGCGTCGCTTTAACTAACAATTGATCACCTCTGCAGTTTTTATTTTTTGCGCTATAAGCAAAAAAAGAGCGACAATTTTGAAAACATAACTATTTTTTACTCTTTTAGTATCCAAAAAAAATAAATAAAAACAAATGTATTGCTCAGTTTTGACCAATATATATTCTTCTACATATTTGTGGTAAAAAAAAAACCCCCACAATTGGCGTGTATTGATTGGTTTGCGCAAAAGTTGCAGCATTTACAAACCATGAGAATTTATGGCGTTTTTTATTTATTTAATTTTTTTTACTAGTAATGGCGAAAATCTGCGATTTTTATTGGGACTTCGATATTGCGGTGGACATATTGGACATTTTTTACACTTTTTTTGGGACCATTGACATTTATACAGCAATCAGATCTAAAAAAAAAAAAAAAACACTGATTACTGTATAAATGTCACTGGCAGGGAAGGGGTTATCTGTGTTCCCTAGGCGTGTTCTAACTGTATGGGGGCTGGGCCCGATCACAGGGATCAGTAGATCAGAGCGGGGAACGGCATGTTTACATCAGCGGTTCCCCGCTTTTCTGCTATATCCCATTGAGTCCGCCGGACCCGCGTCCCCACTCATGGAGCATGCGGCGGGCACGAGAGCGTGCCGTTGGCAACGCGTGCCCATCTGTAACTGCAGCTGCGCGGGTTGCCGTTTATAGGTGGTGATCTGCGCAGCGGAGCCAACTTGCCGCCATACAGTTGGCAAGTGGTTAAAACTACAAGCCGACTGCCACAAAGGCTACTGGACCTTGTAGTTTTCCATTCACGGAACACCGTCCGGGCCAAGTTTTTTATTAAAATTCTAACAGCTGGGGAAGGGGGGGGGATAGATCCCCACTACCTGTCAGATTGGAGGGGTGCAGGGGCTGGTCAGTTCATAACATGTTACATTTTGCATCCTGAATATGGGTGTAACGTTCCCTTTAAAGCTTTGAATGAGACCATTGTTACTAGGGTCTTGACTTCATGACTTTCAACTCTATCCAACTGCCAGCAGTCTCTGAGACTGTTGTCAATAGTCAATTGAGTTCTGGATAGTGGGGATGTTAATAGTCCAGAAGCCCAGACGTAAGTGTTTCAGTGTTAAAAATGATTCACGGTTCAAGCAGATAAGTAGTCCATATTTGTTTTCGCTGAAAAAAAACTTGACAGCTTTACAGATTGGTTGGCTCCTCAACTGGATCTTGTGGCAGTGTAGCTGGATGTCACCTGAATTAACCACTCCAGATCCGCGCTATTGCTGAAGTACGGCTCCAGCGCGGATCTGAAATGCCGGGACGATGTCCATGGACGTCGTCCCCTGTGCACGCTCATCGCGCTCCCCCTGGCGGCGGCGCGAGCGTGCCCGTGGCTCGGACGGACTCTATGTCCGCCCGAGACCCGCCAATGTCTTTTAGCAGCCTCAGAACGGGGAACACGGCGGTTCCCCGTTCTGTGACACGGGGCATACCAGATCTACTGATCCCTGTCACTGGGATCAGTTAGATCTGTTATGTCCCGGCCAGCCCTGCCCCCCCACAGTTAGAACACACCCAGGGAACATATTTAACCCCTTCACTGCCCCCTGCAGGTTAACTCCTTCACTGCCAATGACATTTACACAGTAATCAGTGGATATTTAAATTTCTGATCCCTGTATAAATGTCATTGGTCCCAAAAATGTGTAAAAAATGTCCGTCATTTCTGCAGCAATATCGCAGTCCCGATAAAAATCGCAGATCGCCGCCATTACTAGTAAAAAAAAAATAAATAATAAAAACGCCATAAATCAATTCCCAGTTTGTAGACGCGATAACTTTTGCACAAACCAATCAATATACGCCGATTGCGTTTTTTTTTTTTTTTTTTTACCAAAACTATGTAGAAGAATATATGTCGGCCAAAACTGATGAATATTTTTTTTTAATGGATTTGTACTTTAGCAAAAAGTAAATATTGTTCTTTTTGCAAAATTGTCGCTCATTTTTTGTTTATAGCGGCGATCAGAAATGACGTAGGGGTGATCAAATACCACCAAAAGAAAGCTCTATTTGTGGGAAAAAAAGGACGCAAATTTTATTTGGGATTCAAAATGTGACAGCGCTGAAAGCCAAAAATTGGTCTGGGCAGGAGGGGGGTTTAAGTGCCCAGTAAGGAAGTGGTTAAGATCCAGGGCAATCCTGTAAGGATGCTTCAGGTACTGGATCCTGCATGTGCATTTACCATGTAGAGTTGGTTCTAAGATGCTCTACAGGTCCAGGGCTGTGGTCTGCCTGCAGTGGAGACTTTGGGGCATGCCCTTTGTGGAGGGAGAAGCCCGGGCTCTTACGAGGAGTAAGTGGCCAGCTGGGAGATAGAGGATGTGCGGTTCTGCGGGAGATTATACACATTTTTGCCTATAATAGTCTGGTGCGCTAGAAGCACCAGCAATATGTGAGTACCCTGTATGTCTTTTATTTTAATTCTAATTTTAAAACGATTCAAACACTATTGAAGTTTTTTTATATCCTTATGCACCTTGATGCTGATAACTGAGGGGGGAGGTTGTTGGAGGAGCGTAGGAGCCAACTGATCTGGATTCATCTCATTGAGCTCTGGCGGACTCGCAGGCGTTTTTTGACCCAACTTAGTTTGGACGTCGCGCTCCCTGAGGTGAGCCTACACCCATTTGGGTCGCGCTCCCTGAGGTGAGCCTACACCCATTTATATTCAATTGCTTCAACCTCCGCTGCATCACCTCACACGTGCTCCCCCCGAGCACGTGTGAGGTGATGCAGCGGAGGTTGAAGCAATTGAATATAAATCGTCTAGTGTGATTCATCTATTTATCAAGTCACATGTGGAAGATTTGCACTGCACTTTAAAGGACTTTTCTTTAGCACCTATTAACTGCATGAATTTATATGTTTAGTTGCTAGTTGTTTTCTTTTCTTTTTGTTATAAGAGCATGTATTGAGTAATATTTCATTAGGAATGTTTGACACAGCGTGGCACCTGTGCTGTTTTTAGTTTATTTTGCACATGTGTATGGGTATGTGACCAGTGCTAGCAGCTTGTCTATATATTCTGTAATTTCTTTTGTATTTTATTTGGTGAACACACATGGTAGCTCGCAGGGCTTCTCTTTGAAATTCTGAAAACCTTTTTGCCCTTTCTAAGCATTTTATTCAGCAATATCCCATTGAGGAGGGTTCCCTGCAGAAATGGATGGTCCATGTGGTTAACCTAGCCATTTTTTTTTTTTTTTTTGGAAATTCAAAGCCTACCTCGGGGCTAGTTCAAACCACATGCAGTCCAGCATTTTTTTTTTTCCTGCATCAAAAATGCTTAGAAAGTAGGTTTATATGGTTTACAATGGCATAGTTCACACCAGTGCCAGAAAAAAAAGTAGATCATGCTATATTTTTCCTGCACTGGACTGTACTAGAGATCTGTAAAATGCACTGGAATGCACCAAAAAACACACTGGAACCCGTCTTTATTTAACCACTTTAAGACCGAGCCTCTTTTTGGAGTTCGGTGCTTACGAGTTAAAACCAGTTTTTTTTGCTATAAAATTACTTAAAACCCCCAAACATTATATTTTTTTTCTAAAACCCTAGAGAATAAAATGCTATACACCGTATTTGCGCAGTGGTCTTACAAGCGTGATTTTCTTTGAAAAAAAACAGTTTTTTGAGTTAAATAAGACCACAGTAAAGTTAGGTCAATTTTTTCCATGTTGTGAAAGATAACATTACGCCGAGTAAAATGATACCCAACATGTCATGCTTCAAAATTGCGTCCGCTTACGGAATGGCGACAAACTTTGCAACATAAAAATCTCCATTGCTGACATTTAAAAAAATTCTACAGGTTAGCAGTTTTGAGTTAGAGGAGCTCTAGTGCTAAAATTATTGCTCTCGCTCTAACGATACCTCACATGTGTGGTTTGCACACCGTTTTCATATGTGGGCAGGACTTGCATATGCAATTGCTTCTGCGTTCGAGCTCACAAGGACGGGGCGCTTTTTAATTTTTTTTTTTTTTTTTATCTCCTTTAGTCCTATTACAAAAAATGTAAACATTCCTTGTAATAGAAAAAAAGCATGACAGGACCTCTTAAATATGAGATCTGGGGTCAAAAAGACCTCAAATCTCATATATACACTTAAATGCAAAAATAAATAAATATTTGAAAAAAAGGACATTGCAAAAACAAAAAAAATGGGCCCTTTAAGACCATTGGGCGTAAGTGACTTGTGACGTCGCTTCTGCCCTGCCATGTTACAGAGCCGGGTGAACTCACTCGGCTCACGGACACTGGGGGGGCCTGATCATTGCCGCCGCTGACGGCGGGTCAGGTAAGCGGCGGAGATGACCGGAAAGCGGCAGGAGGTGGAGGCACCTCTCCCGCCGCTGATAAGTGATCTCACGGTGAAACCACCGCTAAGACCACTTATATCATGTGCAGAATCGCCTGCAGAAAAAAACACAATACCAGGGTTAGGGTAGCTATCTGCTACCATAACAACGGTATTCCACTTCAAATTGCCGCCGGCGGGCGGTCTTGAAGTGGTTAACCACTTCCCGAACGCCGTATGCGGAATGATGGTGGGGAAGTGGTTTCGTTATCCTGACTGGACGTCACATGCCGCCACGCGCCCGGGGATATCGTGCCAGCTAGGTCTGGTCCCCCAATAAAGGGACATCCCTTCTTACCACAGTTTGGGGTTGCCTGTTGGACTTTTGGGCCTTCTGGTCCAAAGACATTTCAGACATTTGGGTCCAGAGTGTTTGAATTTGCCTCCTTTCCCTCATAAATGGGCAAAACTTCCTGCAGCTATTCAGCAGCGCCTCTATCAGGGGGTCATTACCGCAGTCCAGAATGAGGGATGATCTCAGGGTTTCAACTCAAACCTGTTCAGTTGCCAAGGCATATCTATAAAACTCTCAACTTGCTCCTCCAAGTTGAGCCTGGTTGCTAATTCCCTCACTCCTTCCTGGGTACCTTCTGGTCTCTATGGAAATCGGGGATTATGCGCACATTACCATGTTTCCTCAATAACGCTATATGCGTTTTGCTGCTCTTGTTGCCCTTTCCTTTGGCCTGTCCACCACACCCCAGGTGTTCACCAAGGTGCTTTCCCTGGCCCTATCTCTGCTTCTTTATCAGGGGATATATGTTGTGGGGTACATGAATGAGCTCCCGTTAAAGGACCAGTCTTTCTTAACTCCGTCAGCCAATGTCCATTGAATAGTGTGGACTCTTCTGCTCTCATGCATATTCTTTGGAATTGCTGGAACTAACTCATCGAGTACCTGGACCTGACACTGGATAAAGCCTTGTCTTTAGTATATCCCTGTTGCAGGATAAGCTTTTGTTTTCCACTCAGGTGTCTGGGCCCTTGATTTGCGCTTGCATGAGGATCTTGGGTTCTTGATGTAACCTCCTTTGATGCAGTGCTGTACACCAGTTTCACTCCAGCTCAGCATTCTTTTAGCGTATGGCAAACAAATTCTGTCCTTGGGCTGCAACTTAACTTACAGGGCCAGACTTTTACTTTTGTTGTGGATTTCCAACTTGGTGCTGGACTCGGGAAAACTCTTTCCCACAAAGATGTGAAAAGTATGCACGACAGATGCTAAGCTATCAGGCTTCAGAGGAGTCTTGGACGCCCTCAGTGTGAGGGATTTGTTTATTGTAGGAACCTCAACGTCTACTGCAAGATCACTTGACCAGAATTCAGTCGGGCAATGCCAAAGAAAATGGAATACATCAACAATTAAGGAGACACCAGAAGTCACACTGCTCAAAGAGAAGCCAACTAGATTCTCCTCTGCTGCCTACATCTCAGGCATGGACATTTGGCAGGTGTACTTTCTCAGTGGTCAACATCCGGAGCCAGGGTAATAGGCTGTTCATCTGAAGGTGAATCAAACCTTTTACCTCAAGGGGGAGACACCAGATGTGGATCATGTGCCATCCAAGAGGTGAACCAAACCTTTTACCTCAAGGGGGAGACACCAAAAGTGGATCATGTGCCATCCAAATTCAACAATAACCTGGATATGTTTGTGGCCAGGTACAGCAACCCATGGGCCTTTGCAGTGGTCACTTTGGTGACTCAGTGGAATCAGTTCAACCTGATCTGCGCCTTTCCTCCTCTACAGCTCCTACCTCACCCCCTCCACAGGATTGAAAGGACATGCCAGTGATTCTCAATCCACTGAACTGGCTCAGTGGGACATGGTGCTAAGGCATACTTGGGCTCTCTATAAGCCCTTCTGAATCACCCAGATCTTCTGGTTGGTGCTCCATCCTGCTTCTCGGTTGTTTGCTTTATGAACATGGCTTACACTCCATCATTGTACATACCCCCTACATTATCGTCCCTGCTTGCCTGAAGGCTAGGAAGTAGATTTCTTTTAAAGTCTGCCATCACTTCAGAAGACATACTTTGCATGGTGTGGGGGTCTAAGAAATATCATCCTAAGAAGTATTCAGTAGGACACTTTTTTTCTAGTCTGGTATGGGCCAGTATCTGGCCTTCAGTACCACGAGGGGGCACATTTTGTCCCGACTCAGTTTTATTTCTTCCCCTGTACATCCCCTTGTGAGTCAGTGAACCTTAACCTGGTTCCTTTGATTCTTCAATGGCCGCCCTTCAAATCCATTTTGAATTTTCCCTTGCCTGACCTCACTCACAAGGTGGTTTTCCTAATTACTACAACCTTGGTGCCAAGGGTCTCTGCCCTTCTCTTGTAAAAAGCCTTTCAGTGGTATATCGTGGTATCGCCCTTACATTGCTTACAGTGGGGCTGTAGTCAGTGTGGCAGTAGGGCAGGAGACTTGATCACAGCGCATCAAAGGTAACCGACCCTAGCTGCTGGCCAGGCGCAATTTTGTATTGGGCTGTAGTTTGGATATCCCCTGGTCTAATAGTGTTCCACCCTTCCTAGTTAATCCTTCATGGGCTTTTCAGCATCGGCCATCTGTTTCTCAGATTTAGCATATGTCAAAAAGATCTCTTCATGCTTGGGCCTCAAAATTAGCTGCTAGCACTATACTGTAATGAAGTACATCAAAATATAAAAACTATGCAGCACTATACATTGCATACCAATATACAGTGAGGAAAATAATTATTTGATCCTCTGCAGATTTTGTAGGTTTGCAGGTTTTGAAGGGTCTATAATTTTATCTTATGTGTATTTTAAACGATAGAGACAGAATGTCAACCAAAAATCCAGAAAAAACACATGATACCAATGTTATAAATAGAGTTGCAGTTTAGTGAATAAAATATTTGATCCCCAAGCAAAACCTGATGTAGTACTTGGTGGAGAAACCCTTGTTGGCAAGCTCAGAGGTAAGACGTTTCTTGTAGTTGGTGACCAGGTTTGCACACACAGGAGGGATTTTGGTCCACTCTTCTTTACAGATCTTCTCAAAATCCTTAAGGTTTCTTGGTTGTCGCTTGGCAACTTGAAATTTCAGCTCCCTCCATAAATTTTCTATTGGATTAAGGTCTGGAGACTGGCTAGGCCACTCCATGACCTTAATGTGCTTCTTCTTGAGCCACTTCTTGGTTGTCTTGGTGGATTGTTTTGGGTCATTGTCATGCTGGGAGACCCAATCATGACCCATCTTCTGAATGAGTGAAGAAGGTTCTCATCCAAGATTTTACAATACATGCCCCATCCATTGACCCCTCAATGCGGCAGTTGGCCTATACCTTTTAGCAGAGAAACAGCCCCAAAGCATAAGCTTTCCATCTCTGTGCTTGACTGAAAGGATGGTGTTCTTAGGGTCATAGTCAGCATTTTTCTTCCTCCAAACACAGCTAGTCCCCATCCTCAAGAAGGCACATGCACAGTCATGCCAATGAACATTTAAATGATTCAGAGAAGGATTTAGAGAAGGTGCTGTGGTCAGATGAGACCAAAATTTAGCTCTTTGGCATTAACTCACCGTGTTTGGAGGAAGAAAAATGCGGACTATGACCTTAAGAACACCATCCCTACAATTAAGCATAGAAGTGGAAACCTTATGCTTTGCAGCTGTTTCTCTGCTAAAGGCACTAAAGGACTTTGCCGCATTGAAGGGGCAATGGACGGGGCCATGTATTGTAAAATCTTGGATGAAAACCTTCTTCCCTCAGCCAGAACACCTGAAGATGGGTCATGATGGGTCTTCCAGCATGAAAATGACCCAAAATATACCACCAAGGCAACAAAAGGAGTGGCTCAAGAAAAGAAGCACATTAATGTCATGGAGTGGCCTAGTCAGTTTCCAGACCTTAATCCTATAGAAAATGTATGGAGGGGCCTGAAACTTCGAGTTGCCAAGAAACTTTAAGGATTTAGAGAAGATCTGTAAAGAAGAGTGGACCAAAATCCCTCCTGAGATGTGTGCAAACCTGGTCACCAACTACAAGAAATACCTTAGCCACCTCTTACCTCTGCATGCCAACAAGGGTTTCTCCACCAAGTACTACGTCATGTTTTCCTTGGGAATCAAATACTTATTTTACTCACTGAGCTACAGCTTAATTTATAGCATTTGAGTTTTTTTTAACAGAAAATATAGCATTTGTTTTATGTGTTTTTTTTTTTCTGGATTTTTGTTTGATATTCTGTCTCTAATTTAAAATACTCCTATGATAAATATTCTAGACCCTTCATTTCTTTGTAAGTGGGCAAACTTACAAAACCTGCAGGGGGTCAAATATTTTCCTAACTGTAACCGTGTTATGAGAATTCATCTAATATGAAACTTAAATTCATAAACATTCCACATATAATGTGAATAACAGTAGTCCCAATAAAGTGCAAAGTTTATACAAATATAACGGTGTTATGAGAATTCATCCAAAATGAAACATAAATTCATGAACATTCCACATACTAGTAGCAATAGTCTCAAAAAAACTTAGAGGAGATTGAACCCAAAAACAGTCCTGCGGATAAAAATTTAAACAGTATTTTCAACCAGCCAATACCCAACACTCCATATATAAGTGGGAATATCACTTGAGAAGAAAGTGTGAACCTACTCTGGAAAGGCCACTCCACCTTGTGCTGTAAAGTGGGGGGCTTACCAGATAATTTTGACTCCGATTGAGGTGGTCAAAATAGGCTTTAGTGAATGTCATGGAACATCAATAGCCTCATTGTTGGTATGGAATTTGCTTCAGGCACCTCTGCCTGTCATCGGGGATGTACATCCTCAGTCAGACCTCCGACACACTGCACCAAGTTCTTTTATTGTCTTCTGTCAATGCCCCTTGGCCTCCAGCTTTTCATTTGGCCCAGAGTTAGCAGTGTCCAGCTTCAGATGATTGTCACTTTTCAGCACACGTGCAGTACACAGCCAATTCTCTCGATTCCCACTCCACCCCCGTTATATTTGTATGCACTTTGCACTTTTTTTGGACTACTGTTATTCACATTATATGTGGAATGTTTATGAATTTACATTTCATATTGGATGAATTCTTAGAACACTGTTATATTGGTATGCACTTTGCACTTTATAGCGCTGCACGTTTTTTATATTACTTTTGTTTCTCAGATTTGCAAGGCTAGCACCTAGTCCTCTGTTCACTTATTTAACTTAACCAAGTGGATGTTCAGACCTCCTCTGATTCCAGGTTCAGATGCAAGGTGCTGCAAGCTGCTTTGCGATCATTCAAATCCTTTAACTCATTTATTACATGGACCTGTTAACACTGTTTGCTGGGTTGCCTACCTCTTGATTGCACTGTCACGATTTAGCCTGGCTGCAGTACTTCTCCTAGTCCTGTGATTCCTTTCACATGTATTTTTTTGGGTTCTGTGCTCACCTATGGGCCTCACCTGCTATTCTGTGGGTTTATATTTCTCTTCCCTTCCATCACTTCCTGGCCTGCCTCCCAGTTTGCTTCCCTATACGTGTGCTCAACGCAGCATGCATTGCCTAATCCGCTTCACAGTCCTCTGAACTACTGTTTTCTTATTAATAGGTGTATTCTGTGTCTGACTTCCCATGTACCAACCCTGGCTTCATCTACCCTGTGTGCTTGCCTGCCACCCACCCCAGCTTCGGCTTGTTTCCTGTATTTCCTTCGGCCTCCTACTGTTGTATTTTGCACAACCTAGTGGTCTGCATCCGCAGCTGGGCTTACCTGGGGGCCGCAACCTGGGTCCAGCTTGCTGCAAGTCCATCCCCACCATTGGGGGCCCTGGTGAAGAAGCAGGCTAGGGCTTGCACTCTGCACCCTGAGGAACCCTGAGTTGGCGATCTACAAGGGCTCACCATCACAGACCCCTGATGGACGGCTTTTGGACTTCGTATGGTGAACACTAAAGCCATAGACCATTTGTTTTTGTTTGTTTGTTTTTTTTCTTTTTTTCCTATCGCCAGTGAAGTGAACAGAAAACCGATACCTATATCCATACAAAAGAGGTGGATGAATGAATCCTCTGCCAGGTCAGAATACACTGATCAGCGACTGCACCTGCTTATGGAGAAAGGTTTTTCAGCATGTCTCTTACACAGAAGTCAATCGACTTTTGTCAAGCAGGTACAGCCACACATTAATGGAAAATTGCCCGGTTCCCGCTAAACCGGCAGGATTTTGATCAGTGTATGGCCAGCTTAAAGCGATAGTAAATTGCTAGCTTTCTAAAAAAAAAAAAAATGTTTAAACCTGCAAGGTAAAGCCGTAATGTGCTCGTTTGCGTCACATATTAGCACATTATGTGAAACATACCTTAGAATGAAGCTCTCAAGCAGCGCTTTCGATCGTTAAATGATAGCGAAATTCGACCGGTATGTGACTAGTTTTAGGACGGCCAAATCGCCCTTGGCCCGTTAAAAGGTAATTACACACCGACATGGACGAACTGTTTTCAGCTAACTGAAGACACATTCTCTGTACGACTTTTTGGAAAGAGGTATTCGTCCACGTCAGCGACTAGTCACATAAGACTGGACCGTCTCCTAAGTAAGTAGGTGGAGAAAACATACCTATATCCATAGCCAAAAGACAAGTGAAGTGACCGCTATCCTTTTT
>BLSH010318979.1:153676-163843 GCA_018402905.1 Glandirana rugosa | reverse complement strand
TTTTTTTTTTTTTTTTTTTTTTTTTTTTAATATCTATTATAGCAAAGAGTAAAAAAATATATATGTGTTTTTTTCAAAATTGTCGCTCTTTTTTGTTTATAGCTCAAAAAATAAAAACCGTAGAGGTGTTCAAATACCACCAAAAGAAAGTTCTATTTGTGGGGGGAAAAAAGATGGCAAAATTGTTTGGGTGCAACGTCGCACAACCACGCAATTGTCAAAGCGACGCAGTGCCAAATCGGAAAAAGTGCTCTGGTCAGGAAGGGGGTAAATCCTTCCGGGTCTGAAGTGGTTAAGGAGTAAGGACCTAGTTCCCTCTCCATCTCAGTGGTGGCACTTTAGCAAGTACCTTGTTGGTCTGCTGAACAGCCATCTGAAAAGGACATGGCAGACTTCCCATCCAGGACAAATGTTTCTTCAGTTCTCCCTTGGATGATGACATCCGAAACCTTACCAATGGCAATAGTACCTTCCTACCTCAGTCCTAGGAAGGGAAGGAGTCACATTGTAAGCCTAGCTCTTCTTTGCACGAGGGGCACTTTTTGATCCCCTGGCACCCCTCAGACAAGTCCTCTTCGCATGTGGGCTTGTCCACTTTTAGTCCAGGGCGATGGGTTGCCTTCACTTGCGGGCCTGTGGCCCTCCCTCATCCCTGCCACGCATCCACCAAACTGATTGTGTTTGGCTACAAAATAGAATTTCATTCTTATCCACCAGAGATCTTTTCTGCCTGATCTTCACCTTCCCCTATCCTACCTGCAGGCTCTGTGGGGTGCTGCAAAATTTTCTATTCCAAGGAGTAACTGCCCTGGTCCCAGAGCTAAAGCGGTTTTGGAGTTTTTTTACTCCAATCTGGTTCAGGTGCAGAAATTCCAGATTGCATCCACACATTCTATTGATGGCCTCCTGTCGTCATTATTTTTTACTCTGGCTTCCATAGACCGCAAAGATGCATGTCTTCATTCCCTCATTTGCGTTGGGCATCATCACTTCTTGCACTGTGGTCAGGGATGACTATTATCAGTTTTGTGGTGATTCCTTCCTGCCTGGCCTCTGCAACTTGGATTCTTATCAAGGTGTCAGCCCTGGTACCTGTGTTACTAAGACAATGGGGATCATCGTGATTGGCTTCCTGCTTCTGCGAACGGAGACTCCTTCCGTGCTGAGGGACAATGTGGAGCTAATGATGCGCACTCTGCAGGACTTCAGATGACTTCTGAATCTCAACAGGACTGCTTTGACCCTGACCAGGAGACTGGAGTATCTGGGTATGATCCTCAATGGGCCCAGGACAAGGTGTTCCTCATGATAAACAAGCCCTGAACCCTCAGCCTGCAGTTCCCCTGCTCCTGTTCCACAGAAGTTCTTCCCTGTGGTCTTGCATGCAGCTCCTGAGTCTTATGATGTCTACTTTCGAAGTGGTTCTGTAAGGGTCCTGCAAAGGAAAATGCTGTCAAAATTGGACAAATCTGGGGGCGTGGCCGGGATGTGAAGGGAAGAAGTTGCACGCTGCCTGAGCTCCCTTCTGCTACTAATCGTGTCGGTGATCCGGACTCCTTTCTCGCTATACTTCAACTTCCAGACTCACACCCTGGGTTCCAAGAAGGCACCGGGCACCTCGCGGGCTCCGCCGTTCTCCCCGGGCAGGCTCCGTTCGTCAGGTAGGCAGTCGGCTTGCTTCGGCCCCCCTACTCCGCCGTCGGCCATCTTGCCCACGAGGCGCTCCACCTGTAAGAAGGCTATAAAGGCGCTCGCCATGACATCTGAGCAGCCGACCCCTACCACTGCCGACATTCTGACGGCTATCACCTCCTGTAATGAGGCGATCAAATCCTGTAAGGACACCCTGACTGCTAAGATGGACTATCTGGCCACTGATATCAGTCTAATCAGGCATGACTTGGATAAGTTCAGATCCAGAATGACAGAGGCAGAGGATAGGATCTCACAGCTAGAGGACACCACCAGGGCTGATTCAAGTGAGGTGCGGGCACTACAGATCCAGGTAAAAGCTCTGCAGGATAAGGCCATTGACACAGAAAATAGACTGAGAAGGAACAACATCAGAATCTTGGGCCTTCCAGAGAGAGCGGAGGGCCTCAAGCCTGCAGAGTTTACAGAAGCCTTCCTAGTGCAGCTGCTAGACTTACCTGAGATGCCTTCTACATTTGTAGTAGAGAGGGCTCACAGAATCCCCCCTACACCGCCCATCCCCGGGGCACCTGCAAGGCCCCTTCTCCTCAGATTACTGAACTACCGTGACAGGGACCGGATCCTGGCGGTGGCCAGGGCTAAAGGGGAACTCCGCTATAACGACTCAAAGATCCTACTGTTTCCAGATTACTCCCCGGAGATCCAGCAGAAACGCCGCACATTTACAGAGGTCCGCAAACGACTCAGGGAAAAGGGAATGAAATTCAGCCTTCTGTACCCCAGCAAGCTCCGGATTGTGGATGGAGATCGCACAAGGTTCTTCGACACCCCAGCAGCGGCTGCTTCCTGGCTGGACGGGCGGTGAGACCGCTCGCGGCCTGTCAGCCACCGACTGATGTTTACTCCCTTGCTCGGATCCCTGATGTCGCCCTCAATTCCCCCTCTGGGAGACTAACAGCAGTGTATGGCTGGTAAAGTACATTGTCATTTTTTGTTTCCTTTTTTCCTTTGAAAGTTTTCAGCAGACATGCACGGTTTTGTTCCTTTTTCCCCTTCCTCCCTTGGGCGAACTCCCTTATGATTTTCCTCTATATTGGGCCCTTGATTGACAAGAGACTCAGCCTCACTACTTGCCATGGAACTTTTGCCCTGACTCAGGCTGAGCAGGCAGTGCCCGAGACTTCCAATGTTCCATCTGGAACCTCCTCCCCCCCCCTTATTTTCATCTGTTATTCTTATTTCTTTCACTCACCAGGAGTCATGACCAGGGAGCCAGGACAGCTCATTTTTGCTTCCAATACTTTTTTAATTGCAAGTTTGATACACCACCGGACTGTGGACTAGCGTGTCCTAATTCCCCCCCCCCCCCCCAACACACTCCCACAGTAGAGAGTTTTTTCCTCCCTACCCCGTCCAATGTGGGGTACTGTTTTTGTTCAGGGTACAGGCCCTGCCGAAGTCTCCCTTCCTTTTTTGGGGCTGACTATAGGCAAGGGCAGGGTGGGCACTTTGTTGCCCAGTTGGGTATATGTTGTTAAAATGTTAAGTTTGCTAATGTTTGCCTGTGTTAATGTACCTTCTAAATTCTTTACATCTAAGTGCAATGCTGATTTGCTGCTCCCGAGATGGTCCTCTGGGCTGTGGGCCCCCCTACCTGCTGCCATCTCAGATATAATATTGCTGCACCCCCCTGATGGCCCCTGATGATAAAGCCAACATCAAAATTTTATCCTGGAACGTCAGAGGCCTAAACTCTAAATTTAAAAGGGCACTCCTTTTTAAGTACCTCAAACTACACACCCCCCATATAATAATGCTTCAGGAGACACATCTTGTGGGCAGCAAACTTCAGGCTCTAAAAAAGCCCTGGATACAAAGGGCTGTCCATGCTTCTTACTCTACATATGCCAGAGGGGTTTCAATTTTATTCAGTAAGTCCCTTCCATGCGATGTGGAACAGGTGTTGACAGACCCCCAGGGCAGGTATGCGGTGGTGATTTTTACTCTGGGAGGTGTCAGATATGTAATTGCCAGCATCTATCTGCCCCCTTCCCTTCTCCCCGACAATACTGTATACGGTGTTGGAACGGATTGCCCCGTTCTGCCCGGCAAAACTATTATTAATGGGTGATTTTAATGCCATCTTAGCACCAGATCTAGACAGGCCGGTCCCCCCTAAGAGATTCTCCGCGGAGCTGGGGGCCTGGGCCGGGGGAGCGGGACTCACGGAGGTATGGAGGTGGAAGCACCCCTCAGACAGGTCCTATTCCTGCTTTTCGGCCACTTACAAAACTGCTTCCCGCATTGACCTGGCCTTTGTGAACCCCTCCCTGCTCTCAGACACCCTAGAGGCCGAGTATTTACCAGCGGGACTGTCTGACCACAGCCCTATGTTACTCACTTTACGTTCCCCCCTCCTGCGATCTAGGATTTGCTGGAGGTTGGGTCAACCTTGAGTGGACCACCCAGATCTGCAAAAAATTGTTCCACCAAAATTGTCTGAATACTGGGATCTTAACCCGGGATCCTCTGATCTCACGACAGTGTGGGATGCGTTCAAGGCATTTACTAGAGGGCAGTATATTTCTGCCATTGCAGGGGTGCGGAGGGAACAGTCAGCCACCACGGATGCCCTTCGAGAGTCCGTGGAGTCTTCCACTAAGATATATGAGGAGGATCCCACGGAGGCAAAATTTTGACTCTCTCCACTCGGTGCAGCGGGCATTGCGGCTGCACCTGGCGGAGGTTACCAGACTTGAACAATACCATAATAAACAACGTTACTTTGAGCAGGGAGATAGGAACGGCCGGCTACTGGCGATGTTGGCACAACACGACCAACCGCTGACTGTGATTTCTCACCTGGTCTCCCCTACGGGGGAATCGGTGACATCTCCCCCAGATATTCTTGACATGTTCCAACGCTACTACTCCTCACTGTACACGTCGGTCCTGCCGCAAGACTTTCGACCTGGTGACTTGGCTCAATGGCTCGACCCGCTGGCCTTGGGCTGGCTTACAGACTCGGACAGAAAGTCTTTAGTGAGACCCATTACCCCTGAGGAGGTTCTGGAATCTATCCGCTCCTTTCCCGCGGGTAGGTCCCCGGGCCCAGATGGGCTTCCCGTGGAGTTCTATAGGCTCCACGGGGCCCTTTTGGCTCCCAGGCTAGCTCAGCTATACACTGACTGTTTAAAGACTGGAGCACTGCCGACCTCTATGAGTCATGCACACATAGTTTTGATATACAAGCCAGACAAGGACCCCACGTCCTGCTCTTCATACAGGCCTATCGCCCTTTTAAATACGGATCTCAAGATCCTTACCAAACTATTGACTAAAAGATTACAACCCCTGTTGGCGAGGGTGATTGACCCAGACCAAACAGGTTTTATGCCTAGCAGGGCGACAGACGTTAACCTGCGACGCCTTTTCACCAACATCCATGCACAACATCTCAACAGTGGAACCAGGGTGGTGGCCTCCCTGGACATAGAGAAGGCCTTCGACACGGTCGAGTGGCCTTTTCTGTGGGAGGTCCTTCGCCGCATGGGATTCCCGACTGTCTTTATCGACTGGCTGAAGATCCTTTACAAGGACCCAACGTCTGCCATAAAGCTGGGGGGGGGGGGCCTGTCGGGATCCTTTTCGCTGTCTAGAGGCACTAGGCAGGGCTGCCCTCTCTCTCCGGCACTCTTCGCTATTGCCATGGAACCGGTAGCGGAGGCGCTGCGCACCTCCCCGCACATTCGCGGGCTGCGTGTTGGGGTGCTGGAGGAGAGGGTGGCACTATATGCCGATGACCTCCTTCTATTCCTTAATGATGAGGATGGATCTCTTCGGGGAGCTCTCCAGCTATTGAACTCGTTTGCCACGGTCACGGGGCTCAAGGTAAATTGGGCTAAGTCCCTTCTCTTCCCTATTGACGCTGACGCCCGCTCCACTGCCCCTCCGGACATTCCCCTTAGGTGGGTGGAAAATTTTAGATATCTGGGGGTGATAATTTCTAGGCAGATTTCTGACTACCTGCCCCTCAACCTACTGCCCATTGTGCAGGAGGTACGACTCAGGCTGAAGGCGTGGGAATCCCTGCCCCTGTCATTAATGGGACGGATAGCACTACTGAAAATGAAAATACTACCGAAATTTACCTACCTATTTCGGCATTCGCCGCAGTGGATCCCCAAATCCTTTTTTATGCAACTCAAACAATTATTCTCTTCCTTTATATGGGGCCCAAAAAATCCCAGATATAAATGGTCCACGCTGTTGCGCCCGACCTCATTAGGGGGTCTGGCGCTACCGGACCTTTACAAATATTACTTGGCCGCCCAGTTGGTTACAGCAGTCTGGTGGCTCCACCCAGACTGTAGTAATTCCTCTACGGCATTAGAGGCTGCGGTGGTTTGTTCGCTGGAGACGCTGAGATGCTTACTACTCCGAGGCCCCCGTGCCCCATACAATCTGACTCCGTCCATGCTTACCACACTTCGTGCTTGGGGCGCAGGACTGCGGATTGAGGGTCATCCAGCTAACACTGTCTCCAACAATGCCCCATTGTGGCGTAATCCCAACCTGACACATTTTTACCAACTGCCGGAGCCCTATGCATGGACGAAATACCTAATCAAAACTATATCCCAGGTGGTGACGTCCTCCTCCTTGAAAACCTTTATACAGCTGAGAGAAGAATTTAATATACCCTCGACTTACTTCTTCCGATACATGCAGCTCTCCCACGCTTTCAACTGCCAGTTTGCCCATGACGGCCCGCAGCTGAAAGAGTCCGAACTGGAATGTATGCTCAGATCTGACTGTCGAGACAAACCCATGTCTCGAATATATGGATTCCTACTGATGGCCTCCCTCCCTAGTCTAACAAATCTTAGAAGTAGATGGGAACGTGACATCCCAGACCTTGACAACGATGACTGGGACGACATATGGGACTTTCCTTTTAGATCCCTGGTGTCAGCAAGGGACAAGATGGTACAATTTAAAATAGCGCACAGGGCGTACCACACCCCCTATCGACTATCCAAGATGAATCCAGGCCTCGGCTCAGACTGCTGGAGATGCGGGAGGTCCCCTGCGGACTTCGCGCATATCTTCTGGATGTGCCCACATGTGGTTGGCTTTTGGGAAGAGGTAATAGATACCATCCAGCAACTCGCCTCCATACAGGTCCCGATGTCCATGACCGTCTGTGGTCTAGGCCTGGTGGAGAATTTCATTCCGACTGTGGCGGGCCGTACACTGGTCGGTCTGCTGCTCTTTTATGCCCGCAAAGCTATTGCAATGCATTGGCGCAAGTCCAATACCCCATCACTCGCCTTTTGGAAAAAGTTGATTAATGACAGCCTACCGTTATACAGAGACACATATGCTAACCGGGGATGCCCCACCAAATACACTAAGGTCTGGACAAAGTGGTTGGAGAGCCCATGTACGGCTTCAGATTCATAACGGGACTGGGTGGTGGCCAAATGTATGTGATGTAGGGGGGAGACCCTGGAGGCCATAGAGGACAAATAATGAGTTTAAACATTAGGGTTTAAGCAGCATTCCCTAAGTGAAAGGATGATATTATATTGTGTTACCTTATACTGTCACAGCCATAAGAAGGTTTACAATTTATCCTTGGTTATATGAGTATACACGGCTTGCACGCCTGTGGTTGATGTTGTATGTTTTGTTCTGTCATTCAAAATAATAAACAGAGTTTAAAAAAAAAAAAAAAAAAAATTGGACAAATCTCCCACATCACTGATCACCCAGATTCCTCTGGGCCAGTCAGTCCTGGCCTCTCATCTCTGGCTGCTTCAATCTCCCTCCCTACAGGCTGGGAATCCCTTCTCCCCCCTCCACTGGTTGGTAGCCTCATTGGGTGCCAGTCTGTCTGGCTGGAGAGGGGTCCTGGGGTTGAGATCAGCTCAAGGTTACTGGAGGCTCGGTTTCCCAACAATGTCCTGGGTCTACATGCGCTCAGGCTGTCTGGATTGTGTAACGGACCTTCTCTAAGGACGCCCGGCCAGGATCCAACCAGACAACCCCACCAAGGTGTCCTGTGTCAGTCACCAAGGTTGTGTGAAGAGTGCGATAGCAGCGCTGGAGGCCTCCTGCATCTTTGGTGGCCATAGCTTCACGTACCAGTTTCTCCGGAGAGTATCCTCCTGGCATTGAGAATTGGCAGATTACCTCCGCCGTCGGACACTGGATCAGGAAAAGTGGTCCCTACACCCAGCCATGGTCGTCAGTTCTGCCTACACTGGGGGTCCCCTGGATGTGGATCTTCTTGTGTCTCCACTCACAAGGAAGGTACCGCGCTTCATGGCAAGAGCTAGGGACCCCTGGTGAATGCAACAACTGCTGTGATGGCACTGGGATTGGTATCACCTTATTTATGTGTTTCCTCTTCTTGAACTCCTTCCTTGTCTACTGCGCAGGGTAGTGGCCAAATAAATTCCAGTCATTCTGGTGGCTCCAAGTTGGCCGCATTGACTATGGTACACTGATGTGTTGAAGGTCTCTTGCCCTAAGGACTGATCTGCCGACCTGTTTTCTCTTCCGTTCACTGGCAGACGCAGCCTTCTTATGACACATGGGGGTTATGCTCATCCTACTAGGAGTAGCCTAGGCAAAACAAACAAAAGTGTAGGTTGGCCCCTCCCAGGGGGCCATCCTCACCTTAGCATATAATCCCCCTGCTCTGTACAGCACATCAGTTTTAATTTGCCTAGTGCAAGGAGTAGACCTGGTTCCCTATGGGAGCAGCGGTCTCCTGAAGATTCATCTAAGGAAGACTGCTATCAAGAAGCTGGCTGGTGGTATAGAGGATATCTCGAATCCTAATCTTTCCCCAGTCCGGCCAACACTATGCGAACCCCGGGGGGCCCACCGCATAGCGCCCGTTCCGGGCGGGCGGCCAGTGGCTAAAACCCACTAGAGCCCAGTGAATGGTTTGCCTTTCCAGTGGCCTGGCCAGCAGCATGCCTTCTTGCGGGGAGGTAGGTCTGCTCCGGGTGGCTACCCGCTGCGCCCGTCGGATTGGTGAGTGAACCCCTCTTCTGCCCTAGAGGCATGGAGAGTGGGCACCTGGGCAGCTCTGTGGTGGTCAGCCGGTGGGGGTCTGTTAGAGGCCTTCCCCCCACTCCCCCTCCCCCCTCAAATCCCCCGCAGGCACCTTTGCACTAACCGTTCGAATCTGCACCAACCGTTCGGAGCAATGTGTTAGGTGGGTCGTCGCCATTGGATTTTGGAGCGCCGCTCGTTCGTGGCCGACCGCACGTGTGTAATGGCAGCGTCCATTGTTTGAGAACCATGTGGTTTCCAGCCTGCTCTCTGGCAGCCTCCAGTGGTCGATTGGGAGAACTGCAGTCCTTGTGCAGGAAGTCCTTAAAAACGGGTGTGGGCTTCCGGTTTTTGCTTGGACAGCATGGCTGACACACATTAACAATGACGTGCAGCAGTTCGTGGGCATTGCTCTTCAGTTGGAGTGCTGAGGCATCAAACAGCAAGTATAGCTGGCGCTTCCTGGGTGCTGGTAGCGGTGGGTGTAATCCACCCGGGTCTCCCTGGCTGATTTGTGGGGTAGAGGTGGTGGTTACACAGCGGGGGTGCCGGGCTGAGATGTCAGAGGCTGGCAACTCTATGGCAGGGGTACCTGCAGATCTACAGTCCACCCCAGGAGCATTTGTGTCCTTGGAACAGCTGAGGGCGGTGTTTGGGGAGTTCCTCCCCCAGGCAGGGGTGCCCGTTCCGAGGGGCCCCCAGAAGCGCCCACCCCCCCCTCTTTCCTCAGGGGAGGATTCAGATCTAGAAAGCGCTTCAGTGGTCACACCTGTGGATCTTTCAGAGGGTGAGCCGCCCTCAGAGGGCGAAGAGGATCAGAAAGCGATAGTGGAAGCACTGATCACTGATATTTGCGACTCTATGCGACTGGACTAAACAGGGGAGTCGCATGAGTCCGCATATGTTTGTGGACCGCTTAGACCCCCTAGGTCCCCTAGGGCTTACCCTTATGATCAGGTGTTTGAACAGGCAGTTTCAAGGAATGGCGTAAGCCACAAAGTTCCTTGGCTTTGCCTAAAAGCTTTGCTGTTCGCTACCCCTTTGAGGAAAGCTTTACTAAGAGATGGGCTTCCCCGGTGGTGGACACCGACTGGGTCGGTTGTTCTTATCACGAAATCTGTGACAGAGACACGCCGCTAGCCGGCGGAGATATTTCCTACCGCTGGGGAGGGTCCCCTACCACCAACGGAATAAGTGTGCTCGGTGCCGTCCCAGGTGGTGGCCCCTTCGGGTAGAGAATCATTTCGAAAGGAGTTTCCCCATCGCTTGTCGTTTCGAAAATCCGTTTCGGTTCCTTGAAACACCGAATGCGGTAAGGAACTTTGACGGACAAGTTTGTGGACTAGTATTCCCATTCGGGATCCCCTGGATCCCCCAGATTCGCCAGGTGTTTGTATACGCCTGAGTACGCTGAGGGGACAAATCAGGTCAGCGTATCTCAGC
>BLSH010318979.1:126363-139773 GCA_018402905.1 Glandirana rugosa | reverse complement strand
CCTGCCCCTTCCCTAAGTCCGCCCCTAAACACGCCCTTGTAAATTATCATGAAATTACACTGTTAAATGTTTTATGCAGAATTAGGTTACAAAAATAAATTTTAACAATATTACCCTAAAGCATATCAGTGCCCATCAGTACAGCCTCATCAGTGCAGCCTATCATTGGCCATCAGTGCAGCATCAGGGAGGAATCAGGTGGATCGGGCAGCCGAATGACACAGAGCAAGGATCTCCCGCTGAGGCGTGGCTTCTATATGAATAGCCGGGGCTGTCAAATGAAGTTCCGCTTCCTAAGCCAAGTTACTCTAATAGACAGCACACTGGTCCAATGCAAATCAAGGAGGCGGGACTTTGTTTTACAGCGGCCGGCTATTCATATACAAGCCGCGTATCAGCGGGAGTTCCCCGCTCTGTGTCATTTGACTGCCCGATCCTACTGACGGTTCCCTGGCTTGATCACTTCTGGCAGAAGTGGTGCAGCCTTTTTTACAGGACATCAGAGCTGCCTGGGGGAAAGGGGAAGCCCCCCTCCATACCGCTCTGATGGCCGCACTGCTGCTGCCATAAGCGGTCAGCCCAGTCCGCCACTGCTCCACACTTGCCCTCCACTAACTTTCACTCGCCAAATGCGAGCAGGTGAGTGAAAATTTTGCTTAAAGAACAAGTTCACCTTTCAAAGTATGTTCCACCCATATTTAATCCTCTGAATGAACTTACTACCGGTACCAACAGCTGTAGCTGACGGCTTGTAGCTCTGAATGATGCCCCCTTATAGTTCTTTCACAAGCCCTACAGCTTTGTATGCAGGTATGGGCTGAAAGCTGCAGGGCTCATCTCCAGAAGCCTGACATTGCATCTGTGATCCACTAATAACGGGTGCAATGCTTCCCAGGCTCCTGCAGGGAAAAAAAAGAATAGTCCCTTTTTTATTTTTTCAAAAATATGTGCATTTAGCATTCCTTAACCACTTTCTTACTGGGCACTTGAACCCCCCTCCTGCCCAGACCAATTTTTGGCTATCAGCGCTGTCGCATTTTGAATGAGACGTGCGCGGTCGTGTGGCGTTGTACCCAATCTAAATTTATATCATTTTTTTCCTACAAATAGAGCTTTCTTTTGGTGGTATTTGATCACCTTTGCGTCATTTCTGATCACCGCTATAAACAAAGAGCGATGATTTTGAAAAAAAGAACAATATTTTTTGCTAGAATACAAATCCCAAAAAAATATTAAAAAAAAAATTATTCATCAGTTTTGGCCAATATATATTCTTCTAAAAAAAAATCGCAATCGGCGTATATTGATTGGTTTGAGCAAAACTCGCGTCTACAAACTATGGAAATTGATTTATGGCATTTTTATTATTTATTTATTTTTTACTGGTAATGGCGGCGATCTGCAATTTTTATAGGAACTGCGATATTGCAGCAGCCATGTCGGACATTTTTGACACACTTTTGGGACCAATAACATTTATACATCAATCAGAAATTTAAATGTCCGCTGATTACTGTATAAATGTCATTGGCAGTGAAGGGGTTAACCTGCAGGGCAGTGAAGGGGTTAACAGTGTTCCCTGGGTGTGTTCTAACTGTGGGGGGCGGGCTGGCCGGGACATAACAGATCTAACTGTTCCCAGTGACAGGGATCAATAGATCTGTTATGTCCCCTTCAACAGAATGGAGAACCGCCGTGTTTACATCAGCGATTCACCGTTCTGCGGCTCTGACAGGGGATTGCGGGTCTCGGGCGGGCACACCCACGCAGCGTGCGGCGGACGCGCGCGCGCGCCGCCGCCTGTCAGTGCGCGCCGGGAGCGAGCACATTGCCAGGACTTCCATGGACGTCCACCCGGCAATTTAGATCCGCGCTGGAGCCGTACTTCGGCTATAGCGCGGATCTGGATTAGTTAAAAGGTGGACTTCACCTTTTTAAATAGGTGTCTACATGTGTATAATATATATATATATATATATTTTTTTTACCCTGGAGTGCCTTGGAGCAGAGTAAACCTGTATGATGTATTGTAAGTTTACCCCTTCAGAGCGTGACCAATTTTTAAAATTTTTTGTTAACTTGGAAAAATCTGAATTTTTGTCTAAAAAATTACTCGAACCCACAAAATCCAGGTCTAGGATACCTGGAGGACTTGCTTCTGCGGTAGAGGTCAGCCACTGCCCTGATGGAGAACCTCTGATGGACAATGTACATCCTGCAGAGGTTCGGTTGGATTCTGAGTCTACAGAAATGCCAGGGGTTGGTCTTTGTACACAGCCCAGAACAAGGTGTTCCAGTTACACAAGAAAGCTGCCTCAGAACCTTCGGTCCACTTTGAATCCCTCAGTCGGGGTCTCAGGCTTCATGATGGGCTTATTTGAGGCAGTTCTGTATGGTCAATGGCATTCCAGGCCCCTGCATTACAACATTCTGTCAGCATGGAACAGGTTGATGGTCTCTGAGCTATGCCATGCACCTATGGACCAGAGCCTGGAATTCTCAAAACTGGTTGATGTCCAGACATTCACTGGAGCTTGGCAGGTCTTTCCTTTCCCTGAACTGGATTGTCCTCTCCATGAATGGAAGCTTTCAGGTTGTGGAGGAGTTGCTTCCAATCACCAATCTGAAGTTGAAAGCAATTTCTTTACCTTAAATGACAACACTAATGCAGTGGTGTGGCTGCGTTTGAATTAAATAATTATATAGGCTTGTGTACCATACGGGTAAGTCGTGCTAGTAAGCCAAGGGCATATATATAAAGAAATGGTCCCAAGAGAGGGCAAAAGTGGCTACATATGCGACTATATGTGTGACAGGTCAGAAGTTTGCTGAATATTCTAAAAACTCCACAACCGGGTCTCCCCTTCCAACCCATGTAGTGGGTTGGGGAGTCGCCCCATCCCCTGTAATTTTGACCTGAAGCATGTTGTATGTGGGGTGTCCCCTTCCTGGAGGTCAGGTGTCTGTGCTTCCTGCCTTCACCTGGGTTCTCAGACTTCCTCTCCTCATGAAGTGTTCTGCAGAAAGCCAGTTGTCCCAGAGGCTGTGCCCCCCCCCCCTTATTGGGCTGGACTGACTGTGTCCTGTTCAACGTGGCTGTCCGGGTGCTGAATTACTGTTGTGTATTGTTTGTGGTCTACATGGTTTGTGTCCCCCCCCATTTGTGTGCACAATTGAGTGTGTCCACATATTGAGGGCTCTGTTTTGATTGTATTTTAGACTTTGCTTACTTAATAAAATTTGAAATTTTATAATATTCAGCAAATTTCTGACCTGTCACACATAGGCTCCATGCACACTGTATCTCAAAAACGACCGTTTTTTGTCGTTTTGTCGTTTTTTTTAACAGCCCAAAAACGCCACTTTATTTTATCCTGTGTCCATGCACACATGGTCGTTTATTGTCTTTTATCAGCAGTGGCGTTTTTTGGGCTGTTATCTGAACGACCTGAATTGGCGTTCAAAAGTCATTCTCCTGACCACAAAAAACGTCAGACGCCGGTAAACGCCAGTATATCGGCGTCTGGCGTTTTTTGCAGTCAATGGAAGCCAATGAAGTAAATAAAAAAAAGCCAAAAAACGCTGCTAAACGCCGATTACAAAACACTGCAAATAGGACGTTTTGTGAGCAGCGTCTCCTGCCCGACGCTGAAAGAACCCTATAGCGTCCAGTGTGCATGGAGCCATATAGTTGCATATGTAGCCACTGTTGCCCTCTCTTGGGACCATTTCTTTATAAATTTCTCTACCTTGCAGAAGACACAACTCGGAAGTCTACCAATCGGAGTGCTTTCCACGGGGCTTGTGTGGCGCTTGTAGCTACCCGCCCTACCTGGGCCCTCGGACCACCATGCAGCCCCCTGATTTTGCTCTGCGGGGGTCTGCTGGTGGTGGGATGACACTATTTCCATGTGCCCCCCTTTTTTCCTCCAGGACGCAGGGTTCAATTGCTTGAAAGGTTGATCTTGCATCCTCAGGTGTGGCCTTGTACATCCTGTTTCTGGCTGTGGACGCTTGGGGCCAGGGTTTTTTTCTACTGGGTCCTCCTGTGGATGGGCGCTTCATGTGGTCGGGCTGGCCGTTAATTTTAGGCGCAGCTTTGCGGGCTGTGGCACCCTCCATCTTGCATTGGGACTTACATGAGTTTGTGTCCGTCTGGGAGCTTGGCATCCATTCACTGCGGGGCAGTGGTGGATGGATTCTGGGCAGGCTGTGGCGCCATCATACTGACTTGGGGCACTCGCCCTCTTCACGCTTTCAGCCTTCGGCACTGCTGCCCATCATGGTGTGGCTTCAGCAAGTGTCCATTTTGGTGGTGCCCTCTGGGAGTCCCCTCCACAACCGGGTCTCCCCTTCCAACCCATGTAGTGGGTTGGGGAGTCGCCCCGTCCCCTGTAATTTTGACCTGAAGCATGTATGTGGGGTGTCCCCTTCCTGGAGGTCAGGTGTCTGTGCTTCCTGCCTTCACCTGGGTTCTCGGACTTCCTCTCATCATGAAGTGTTCTGCAGAAAGCCAGTTGTCCCAGAGGCTGTGCTCCCCCCTTTTTGTGCTGGACTGACTGTGTCCTGTTCAACGTGGCTGACTTGTACCTACTTCGGTGGGTAGGCTTAGCCTGTGTCTCTTAGCCCCCCCCCACACACACACACACACGCACGCACGCACGCACGCACGCACGCACACACACACACGCAGGCGCGAATGCAGCATCAGACTACAACAGAGGAGGTGGCTGTCACACACCCCGCTCCCCTTAAGTTGTTGCTATTTCTGGAAAGGCCTCTATAAATGTGGGCTTCTCAACCGGTCATGGACCTCCCCTCTCTAGGTTGGACTGGGCATCCAGGTTTCTGTGGCAAAACCTATTCTCTAAGGTCCTGCAGACAGGAAGTCTGTATCGGTCTCCTACTCTTTGTTGCTGCTTCCACCCTGAGTTTTGGATTGGCCATGGCCCCTGTGTCATGAACACTCGTTGAGTAAGCTAGGCGTTTACACTAAGGTGTGGGTATAAAACAGGACTGCGTGGACCTGGCAGACCAACTGGTCCAGGACCTCAAATATGGTATATTCTGCATCCTTGGATGTGGCTTCATTGCTTCCAGCTGTATGTCTCCAGCTGTGGTGGTCCAGTAAGTTCTCTGGCTTGAGTGTTGGTCTGTGGACTGGACGTTCAAGAAAGACTTACCCGCTTTACCCTTCCATGAGAGTGGCTCTTTTGTGCCACCCTAAGCAATGTCATCAATATTATTCCGGAAGGGAAAAGCGCCTTATCCTGTAATTCAAAAAAGGGAAGTAGCTGCGCCACAAGTGGGGTCCCTCCTTCTCTGCAAGCAAGCGTTATTCATTTCCAAGGCTCCTCGGACAGGGGATCCAAGTCCTTCATGGCTCTGGTGGTAGCTCAATGCGTTCTTGGTCTCTCGCAATATCTTAGCCCATGACCCGAGTCCTCCTCAACATGAAGGGTTGCCCCTCATGTTTTCGGGTGGGGGTCAGTTTGCAAATCCGTAGATTTTTTTTTCTGCATTTAATACTTACACTGTAGATCTGCAAAAGGATTTTTTTTAGGTTCCAAAATGGAATTTCTTATCTGTCAGACAAGTTCCTTCCAATCTTCCTCTCCGTGTCATCTACAGGCTTCTTATGGGGCGGTGCAGGCTCTGCTTCTTCAGGGTGTGGTGGCCCTGTTTACATTTCTGAAGAAGAAGGAAGGAGTCCATCCGATACTGGACCCTAATTTGCTTGTGAAAAGTACGGAAGTTCAGATACAGCCCATTTCTTCTGTGGTGGCTTCACTTCATTGGGGAATTCCTTGCTCACTTAGCCATCAGGGACTTACTCGTTCCCATATGTGCTGGACACCAATGCTTCTTGCGCTGTGAGGTTGGGGGACAAGCCTTGTCAGATGGGTGCTCCCCTTTAGTCTAACCCCTGCTCCTCGGGTGTTTACCATGGTTCTAGCTCCAGTTCTGGCCTGCTGAGGCAGTGGGGGGACTATTGTGATACGCTATCTGGACAATTCCTCCTGTGAGCACTTTCTGAGCTGTTGGATCATATGGCCATCACCATGCGCACTTTGCTGCTCAAAATATATTCGGGCATTTATGCAGAGGAACAAGTACAATGTTCTGGAATGGCCATCCCAGTCCCCAGACCTGAATATCATTGAACATCTGTGGGGTGATTTGAAGCGGGCTATCCATGCTCGGCAACCATCAAACCTAACTGAACAGGAGATGTTTTGTAAGGCGGAATGGTCCAAAATACATTCATCCAGAATCCAGACACTCATTACAGGATATAGGAAGCGTCCTAGAGGCTGTTATTTCTGCTAAAGGAAGCTCTACTAAATACTGATGTGATTTTTCTGTTGGGGTGCCTAAATTTATGCACTTGTCTAATCTCGTTTTGATGCATATTGCACATTTTCTGTTTATCCAATAAACCTCATTTCACTACTGAAATATTACTGTGTCCTTCAGTTATTTGATAGATCAAAATGAAGTTGCTGAGCCAAACACTCAAATATTTATAAATGAAAATCATCGAAATTGTCAGGGGTTCCTAAACTTTTGTAAACAAGTGTGTATGTATGTATGTATGTATATATAAAATTTATTTTTTTTTTCCCCCAGACACCCTAGAGAATAAAATGGTGATCATTGCAATACTTTGTCACACCATATTTGCACAGCAGTCTAACAAACGCATTTTTTTTGGGAAAAAAATACACTTCAATGAATTTAAAAAAAACTAAACAGTAAAGTTAGTCCAATTTTTTTGTATAATGTGAAAGATGTTACGCCAAGTAAATAGATACCTAACATGTCACGCTTTAAAATTGTGCACACTCGTGGAATGACGACAAAATACAGTACTTAAAAATCTCCATAGGCGGTGCAATTTTAAACTGTTACCTGTTTAGATTTACAGAGGGCCTCTTTCGCTAGAATTATTGCTCTCTCTAACGATCGTGACAGTGCCTCACATGTGTAGTTTGAACACTGTTTACATTTGCGGGTGCGACTTGCATATACATTTGCTTTGGCTCGCAAACACTGAGGAATGGGACGCTTTCATTTTTTTTTCTTTTAATTATTATTTTATTGCTGTCACAAGGAATGTAATAGGCAGTGACAGGTACTCATTATGGAGGGGTCTTGGGCCTAAATAACCCCAAACCCCTCCTCTGCACTTGAAAGTATTTTTTGTTTTTGACTACTGCGGATTTTTTTAAAACTGGCGCCGTTGACTGCCAAGTAAATTGTAAGTGACCTTGTGACTTCGCTTACAGGTTACTACATCGGAGACCTGATCAAAGGCGATTCCGGTTTTGTTTGGGTCTCCGGCCAGCTGGCGGACGTGCCGGCTAGTGGCTCGGGGATCCCAGTGGGATGGGGGAACCCAGGCGAGCCGCAGGAGGGGGGAGGGACATCCCCTCTCACTGCTTGTAATAGCCAAGCAGCTGCTTAGGCGCATCGGTTGTTGCAAGAAAGCCGACTGCTCTAAAAAGCTGCAGGCTTCACCCTGGTACAACCACTTCAGCAAAATGACGTACAGGTATGTGATTTTGGGGCAAGTTGTTAATGATCAATTACACTTGTGTTCAGCTGCCAGATGGCTATTTGAGATTGTTCCTCCTTTTCCTCAGTGCGTCACTATTTTGATTGCCTCCTTGCTGCCAGATCTTTGTTACGGTTATCATGATCCTGAGCTGTCGTGCACCTTGTACACTGCTGCCTTGCTCCTACTCTAGTACCCAGTCCTGATTCCCCCTTCCTTTCATCCCTGTATTCCTTGTTAAAGTGGTTGTCAACCTGTGACAACCACTTTAACCTACAAGTAAGCCTAGAATAAGTACCCTGCATATCTCCCAAACCTGTACGGTTCAGGAGATATGCAGTGTTCTGCATGTGCCAACGTCATTTCGGCACATGCGCAGTGAAGAAACGGCCTCCGTGCCAGTCACAAAGCCGAAGTCGCGGCCCCGGAAGGAAGAGGGGCAGAAAATGGACGCCGCCAGCACAGGGGACAGCGCTGGACATCGCAGGCTTCGTTTGCAGGTAAGTGACACATAATGGGTTACTATGCGATGCATAGTAGCCCATTATGCTTCTAATTTACAGGTGTATGTAGAGGAAGTAAACCCCATCTGGGTTTACTTCCTCTTTAATTTTGTCCTTGTATATATTTGTATATGGTCAGTTCTTGGGTTTATGGCTCCTTTCACACGGGCGGACAGAATTCAGCTGCGGCTAGATGAAGCTATCTACCGCAGCTATACTCAGACATTGCTGTCCTATGGCCCCATTCACACTCTGCATTTAGCAGTGGTTTTGTTACATGAGGTTTTGTGCGATTAGAAAAAATGTATTTGTCTGTGTCCAGGAACCATGTAGAGCAGCTATCTGCACATAACTGCAGGTAATCGCAGTGCGCTGTGTCACCTGCAGATAGCAGTGGCAGCCAGGAAAGGAAAACAGGAAGCACATCAGAAATGTCTAGAATGTTCCACCGCAGCTAAACACAGCCGCACGTAAACGCGCATAATTGCGGCTAATCGCAATCTACAACTGCAAGTGATCGTTGTGCTTAGTCTTGGGATTTCAAAATAACTAACATGCTTTTAACAGTGGCAGAACAGCCGCCCGTGTGAAAGAGGCCAATTAGTAATTTTGTCTTTGGGGTTTGTTTATATTTACTGTTTGCTGGGGTTACTTATAAAAATAACCTGTCATACTTACCTGCCCTGTGCAGTAGATTTGCACAGAGCAGCCCAGATCCTCCTCTTCTCGGGTCTCTCTTCGGCACTCCTGGCCCCTTCCTCCTGGTGGGTGCCTCCACAGCAAACAGCTTGCTATGGGGGCACCCCAGCCAAGTCGCGGCTCCTTTTGTCCATTAAGACACAGAGCCGCGGCCCGGCCCCACTTACTTTCTCTTCTAATTGGCTGGCTGACTGACTTTGACAGCAGTGGGAGTCAGTGGCGCCGCGCTGCTGTGTCAACTAATGAGGAGGGGAGTCCTGGGCAGCCGAGACATTCCTACAACATTGCTGGATCTAGTGTGGGCTCAGGTAAGTATTAGGGGGGAGCTGCTACACACAGAAGGCTTTTTATATTAATGCATAGAAAAAAATCTTCTTCCTTTACAATCACGTTAAAGAATATTTAGATGTTGGTCTCAGTTTCCATGTGTAGCTACATATGTCTGGTACCCTAGCTAGCTGTCGAATCTGGACACCCCTCTGCTGGACAAGCTTTGGAGGAGCTGGATTGTGGTCCGATTTTGCTGCTGTTCTGCAGGTGGTGTTCTTTGCGCCTTTTGCATGCAGGTTCCGGCCCTCATGGTGTCCACCCTGTTACCTTGGGATCTCAGTTTGGTGTTCTCTCCCCTGCAGAAATCACCCTTTGAACAGCAAGGTGGCGCTATATAAATCCTAAACAGATGATTATATTGGAACATAAAGTTAACCGCTTGCCGACCGCCGATCGGCATCTGACGGCGGCAAGGTGGTTCGATAACGCGGATCGCCGTCATATGACGGCGGCTGCGAGATCGCGCCTAGTGAGCGCGAGCCGCCGGAGGCACGCCCGCGCGCTCACTGTGTTCGGGGAGGGCCAGGGAGCGTGTGCGGCGGAGTCGATCTCCGCCGGCCACCCGCGATGCCCCCCCCGGAGTGAAAGAACGGAGGTCCGTGTAAGTAAACACGGACCTCCGTTCTGTGAGAGGGGGAAGGGCTGTGATCACAGCCTTCCTCTACACGGAGGCTGTGACCACTTCCCTTCCCCAGCTAGGGTAGTCCCCCCACAGTTAGAACACGCCCAGGGAACACAGTTAACCCTTAGAGCGCCCCCTGCAGGTTAACCCCTTCACTGCCAATGGCATTTCCACAGTAATCAGTGCATTTTTATAGCACTGATCGCTGTATAAATGCCAATGGTCCCAAAAAAATGTCAAAATGTTCCGACATGTCCGCCCCAATAGCGCAGTACCACTAAAAATCGCAGATCTCCGCCATTACTAGTAAAAAAAATAAAATAAATAAAAACCCCAAAAATTAATTCTCATCATCCGACCACTTTTGCGCAAATCAATCAATAAACGCCGATTGTTATTTTTTTTATCACAAATATGAGGAAGAATATAAATCGGCCAAAACGGATGAAAAAAAATGTTTTTTTATATATTTTTTTTTTTGATTTGTATTTTAGCAAAAAGTAAGAAATTTTGGGTTGGCCACCTGTGTGTTGAACCTATGGTACAGATCTAAGTGCTGACTGACTGGGGTAATCATTTTGCCATTACCTGAATAATAAATATGATCCCCAATCCTTTGTCGTAGTTGTCGTATCTTTTACCAACGTAAAACGCTCCACATTGGCAGAGCATTAAATCTACCAGTCCTTGCGTACTACAATCAGCCGACAATCTAGGACGGAAGATCTCTCCATTGGGTAGTTTGTAGCAAGTGCCCTCCAACACCCAGGGGCATATGTCACAAGCACCACAGCAGGTGATTCCTCTAGGTTGGGACACTAAGTTTATGTTTAGGATTATAGTAACTTTGGGTTAATTGATCTCTAAGGGATACATTCCTGCGATATACAATTTCCGGATAGGGTTTGACATGTTTGATTAAAATGGGGTCTTCAGTGAGGAGATGCCAGTGCCTATTTAATAGTTGAAGTATTTGAAAGTGTTGTTTACAGAATTTAGTAATAAGTTTAACTGTGGGTTGAGGCGCAGATCGTCGAACAGAGTTCGTTTTATAAATCAGTTGGTGCCGATCCTGCAAGAGTGCCTTATGGAAAGCCCTTTTAAGTAAAGACTTACTGTAGCCCCGATTTAGGAGTCTCCCACGCTGCCGTACTCCACGGTTGGTGGGACTGGCGCTGCGCACGCGCGTTGGCTCAGGCCGGGTCCGTGTTTGAATAGATGTGGACGCCATTGATTAGGCCGGTGTGCCCTATATAGGATGGGTCTAGTGCAGTTGTGGGTCAGGTCAGCAGCACGAATAGACCTCCGGGGTTTTGTTCCTCACACATACCGGGTAAGTCACACGCTAGGTGCATGGGAATTCCTCCCGCACCTCCATGCCTTATTATTATTGTCTTTACAATGGAACTTTTTTATGTCCCACAGCGTCTGTACTCCGGACTGGGCGGGACTTACATCCACCCCGCAGAGCACATATTCGAAAATTGTGACCATCGTGCTCACCACAACTGCATCACATCCATCACCCCACCCCCCCCCACCCCCGTTCTGAAGATTTTTGGTGCATACCACCCACTAACTGGTTATCTCTATTTTCCATATTTGAAGACTACCTGGGAAATACTCTGTTCTCAGGTACTTATAGGCTAGTATTAATATACATTCCAGTACTATGACTGTACATATGTTGCTGACATATCTTTTCTACATATTTTTTGTATCGCGCTCAGGCCCCCACACTCGCCTGATGCGGCCTTGGGTCTCTGTGGGCTGAGTGGGGTTGGATGGATGGTGGCCTAGTTTGTGCAGGGGGGGCCCCATCAGACCGGGGGGTCCTGCTTTACCCGAGGGGGACACGCTGCTGTTGTATAATCTTTATGTATACCATGTAAGTGATTTCCACTTTACATGTATTTGTTACTATGGTATTTATTGTGTGTAAAAAATTTCTTCTTTAGACATATGTTTGTATATTGCCCTGACATGTATGTATTTACCTTTTAGTAGACTGCTACCTTCAGCTCCAGATGAAGCGCGGATCTTTTAAGCGCAAAACTAGTCGAGCAATTTTCTTCCCCTACACCTGCTGCTGGAACCCATATTGGCATAACCATTACATTTTGATGTTATAAGTTACTATTGCTGTTATGAGTGCTATTCCATGCACTTAAGGTATTGGGTTGCGCATGAGGAGACTTACTCCAGCAACATGTATGATACCCTGTGTCTGACCCCCTAGGGTCCTGGTTCACTCACCAGTTGGCCAACAGGTCATCCCAACTACATGTCTTGTTGGCTATATAAATCCTGTATAATAAATATATGTGTATATGTGCACCATTATAAACATTTTTTTCCCCTCGGGTCTGAGCTGCTTAACCACTTCAGCCTGGAAGGATTTACCTCCTTCCTGACCAGAGCACTTTTTTCAATCCGGCACTACATCACTTTAACTGACAATTGTGTGGTCATGCAATGTTGTACCAAAACAAAATTGATGTCTTTTTTTTTTTACCCACAAATAGAGCTTTCTTTTGGTGGTATTTGATCACTTCTTCTGTTTTTATTTTTTGCGCTATAAACAAAAAAGCGCGACCATTTTGGGGAAAAAAACTATATTTTTTGCTATAATAAATATCCCAAAAAAAATTGTAAAAAAAACACATTTCTTCCTCAGTTTACGCCAATATGTATTCTTCTACATTTTTTTGGTAAAAAAATAGCAATAAGCGTATATTGATTGGTTTGCACAAAAGTTACAGCGTCTACAAACTATGGGAATAGATTTATGGCTTTTTTTTTTTTTTTTTAACTAGTAATGGCAGCGATCTGCGATTTTTATCGGGACTACAGTGGACAGATCAGACACTTTTTTTGGGATCAGTGCTAAAAATAGCCACTGATTACTGTGTAAATGTCACTGGCAGGGAAGGGGTTAACACCAGGGACAATCAAAGGGTTAAACATGTTGCCTCTGTGCTATTTCTAACTGTATGGGGGCTGGGCTGACTGGAGGAGGTGAGAGATCGTTGTTCCCAATCACTGGGAACAGACAATCTCTCTCTCCTCCCCTGTCAGAATGGGGATCTGCTTTGTTTACACTTACAGATCCCTGTTCTGCCTGTCTCGGAAGCGATTGCGGGCGGCCGCCGGACATAAAGTCCACCCCACCCGCAGATTGGCTCCCCCCCGCTAGCCAGTGAGCGTGCACGCGCCCACACGTTCCCGCAAATGACGTACCATGACGGCGATTTGTGGGAACAAGCTGACCCGCTGCCTTAAAACGATGGCGGCTGAGCGGCAGTACCATGCAGTAAACGCCCTTGCACACCCGCGCACGTGCGAGTGACCGATCGCCCCCCCTCGGTTAGACGCCCACCCCACCTGAAATACAGGCCGCCGGCGGGCGTTAGCGAAGGCTCTGTCCGTCTTGTCCCTAGACATTCACATTTGTTTCGTCTAGGGGTAAGACTGTCCCCTCCTCTCTCTCTAACAGACAAGGGTCACTAACCCTTGTTGCTAGAGAGTGGAGGAGGTCAGTCGGGTCGGGGGTATGTCAATCTTTATCGTGTCTCCGTTGTACAAATTGGGAAACTAACAGGGACCACAATTGGGGAAGGGACGGTCACTGTAAATGTGTCATTAGTCACCGATAAAAATCGTGACTAGGGTTTTTTTCACAGACTAGACAGGTGACA
>BLSH010318979.1:3763-15744 GCA_018402905.1 Glandirana rugosa | reverse complement strand
TACCCCCCAAATGACCCCATTTTGAAAAGTAGACATTCCAAGGTATTTAGCAAGAGGCATGGCGAGTTTTTTGAAGTTGTACTTTTTTCCCACAATTCTTGGAAAAATTAAGAAATTATTATTTATTTATTTTTTTTTGCACAAAATTGTCAAAACAACAAGTTTTTTCTCACACACAGCATATGCATACTTCCAATTACACCCCAAAATACATTCTGCTACTGTCCCCGAGTATGGCGATACCACATGTGTGAGACTTTTTCACAGCCTTGCCACATAGAGAGGTCCAACATGCAGGGAGCACCGTCATGCATTTTAGGAGCAGAATTTTCACATCTAATTTCCTAACGACCTATTACACTTTTAAAGGCCCTGGAGCACCAGGACAATGGAATTACCCACAAAATGACCCCATTTTGGAAAGCAAACACCCCAACGTATATTCTATGAGGCATTTTGAGTCTTTTGAATGGTTCATCAAGTCTTCGAAAAACGTGGAAAGAAAATGAAAACGCTTTTATTTTTACACAAAGTGGTCAATTTATAAGATATTTCTAACACATAGCAATAATTACCCCCCAAAATATATTCTGCTACTCGTCCCGAGTATGGCGATATCACATGTGTGAGACTTTTTCACACCCTGGCCACATACAGAGGCCGAACATGCAGGGAGCACCGTCAGGCGTACTAGGAGCATAAATTACACATAAAATTTCATTGATACCTATCACACTTTTGAAGGCCCCGGGGCACCAGGACAGTGGAATTACCCCCAAAATGACCCCATTTTGGAAAGCAAACACCCGAGGTATATTCTATGAGGCATGGGCTGCAGATAGGTACTCGGGTACTCTAATGGGCTGCAGATGGGTACTCAGGTATTCTGATGGGCTGCAGATAGGTACTTGGGTACTTTGATGGGCTGGAGACAAGTACTAGGGTAATCTGATGGATTGGTAAAAGGTACTTGGGTACTTTGATGGGCTGCAGATAGGTACTCGGTTACTCAGATGGGTTGGTGACAGGTACTCGGGTAATCTGAAGGGCAGGTGACAGGTACTTGGGTACTCTGGTGACCAGGTACTTGGGTACTCAGGTGGGCAGGTGACAGGTACTTGGGTATTCTGATGGGCAGGTGACAGGTACTCGGGTACTTTGATGGGCAGTTGACAGGTATTTGGGTACTTTGCTGGACAGGTACTCGGGTACTTTGATGGGCAGGTGACAGGTATTCGGGTACTTTGATGGGCAGTTGACAGGTACTTTGATGGACTGACAGGTACTTTGATGGGGTGGTGACAGGTACTCTTTATTGGGGGGGATGATCAGTGTGCTTGGTGTACACAGTAGGCGGTAACCAGCTGTTACCGCAATCTCCCTGTCACACACGATCGGTGTGTGACCGGGAGAACCGCGGTAACAGCTCGTTACCGCGGTTTGTTTACATCACATGACCGGCTGTGATTGACACAGCCGGTCACATGGTAAAGAGCCAAATCTATTGGCTCTTTACACGGATCGAAGCTGGGCTTTGTCCGAGGGACAAGCCTCAGCTCCGATCGCCGTGCACGAGAGGAGCATTAGTGACCGACTGTGATTGGACACAGCCGGTCACGTGGTAAAGAGCCAATTTCATTGGCTCTTTACCTCGATCTGGGGAGGACACAACCCCCCGGCAGACAAGCGATCCGTGATCGCCGCTCTGCGGGCCCCTGGGGGCCCGCAGTAGCGGCGGACGTCACATGACGTCCACCCGGATCGAGGAGCAGTCCCTGCCGACGTCATTTTACTATGACTCGGTAAGGAAGTCGTTAAAGACTAAATCTTTTCTGACATTTGCTGCTTACAAGTAAAAACCAGTATTTTCTCCTAGAAAATGGCGTGGAACCCCCAAACATATATATATATTTTTTTTATTTTATTTTTTTTAGCAGAGACCCTAGAGAATAAGATGGCGGTTGTTGCAATATTTTATGTCACATGGTATTTGCGCAACGGTCTTTCAAACGCAATTTTTTTGGAAAAATGACTCTATCAAAAAAATAAACAGCTCAGTTAGCACAATTTTTTTGTATATGTAAGATGTTACGCCATGAGAATCGTGAGAGAATTGTGATCTTTATTCTAAGCAAAAATTCTCATTGAGAAGATTCTCATTTTGGCCAGAATCGTGCAGCTCTACTGTGTACTAACAATCAGATTATTGTACGATCATTCCAAAAGCGTTTTGGTTTTTTTTTTTTTGTCTGCTCTTCTGATTGTACTGGGCTTCTCTATTTGTTCTGTTTGGCTAATGCCCGGTACGCACTATGAGATTATTGGGCGAGTGATCATCCATTTTTTTTTCTCATGCTAATCTCAGATCGAATCAGAAGAGTTTACTCTGGTTACAAAAATTTTGGCACAACATAATAAAAAATCGGAAGCAATGTGATGTGTTCTAGTGTATTAGTATTGTATTTTCGAATGACAGCTGTACTGATGAAACGAAAATCGTACGATCAGGCACCGTGCGAGAAAATTTTACTTGCATGTCCGATCGGAAAACATTGGGTGCACTGTCATGATTGGCTCTCGAAAGCTCTGTACTAACGATCCGATTATCATACAATTGCTTTAAAAGCGGTATTTTCCATATGATTTTCTGATTGTGTGTACGGGGCTTTAGTGACAGGAAATCTCCCCAGTGGGACACAGATGGTGTGAAAAAAACTGACCAGCGTTACAATACAAAGTTTACCCTTAAGCTCCTTTCATATCTTGCATTTTGGGATCGGAACAATTCTGCTCAAGATTCCACATAGCACTACAATGCTGGCAAAATGCAGCACACGTGTTCGGCTGCCATTCATTTTAAAAAAGCGGGGAGGTTTTGCTTTCTCTTTCGTTCGTCGACAGGCACAGCGACTCTTAGGACTAAGTGCGTTATACTGCCCTCTTCAGGAGTTTACTAGGCAGAACAGGCAGTTCTAACAGCAAAAAAGAACAGTAACAGACACAGCCCCTCCCAGGGGGCAGTTCCCACTGACAGATAACCCCACACCCAGCTCTGCTAGCTCAGTTTTCTCTGCCTAGTGCAAGGAGTTAGACCTAGGCTCCCTGTTGGGATCTGTGGTACCTCTCTGGGCCACTTCGGCTGTCTGGAGACAGCCTCACAGATGAAGACTACAATCAAGCAGCTGTGCTGGGCAGCAGGCTGGGTCTTAGATCCAGGTAGTCTCCCCAGCCGGCCATCACGTGTTAGACCGGATGCTTCGCGCTGGGTCGACCGCGTCAAACCCCGACTGGACAGGGTGGCCCTGCGAGTTAAACACCCCGCCATCGCACGCAGTGCGCCCAGGGCCGACCGCTCCCTCCGGCCTAGCCGGGTGAGTGTAAGCTGTGTTGTGTGGGATCCCCCGCACCGCCCAACTAGATGGGATAAGTACGTACCTCCCCTTCGGGGGCCCGGGGGGGGGGGAGCTGGCGGGTGAGCGTAGTGGGTGGTCTTTCCCCCCCTCTTCCTCGCTCGTGCCCCTCCGGTACCCCGCCCTGGGCTCCCAGGGTGTAATGGGTGTATGTATGGGCCCTAGAGGTCCGCCTCTCCCCCTGCCCCCCCTCGTGCCTCGTTCGGGATCGTCGGCAGCCATTTTACTGACACCCGGCCGCCATTTTCTTATAGCTGGCCGCATTTCTATGCATGGGATCGGTCAGCGGCCATTTTGGCGTAGCCGCGGCACTTTTACACAAGGTTTCGGCCTCTAGTCTGCATCGGCGGCCATTTTCCTGTGGTTTCTACATATGGAAGGCCTGTGTGTGCTGGGGGGCGGTCCTGGCCGTTTTCTGGCACCGATTTACCCCCCCAGCACGGCGCGATCTCCCTGGCAGTGGCGGCTCTGGGCACAGCGGCAGTGTGGGCAGCAGGAGCAGTGAAGACAGCGGCGGACAGGAGCGGCAAGTGGCTCCTCTCTGGTTGGGTGGTGGTGCCCCCTGTGACAAGTCTTGCGCAGCTGTGGGGTGGGGGGGTGCAGTGGTCTCCTGGCAATAGGCCTCTTTTTTTTCTGGGGCGGCCAGGGTGGGTGTAAGTATGGCAGCCAATGCGGGTGCTTCCCCACCGGACCTCTCGGTGCCTGCAGCCAGCATTTCAGGGGCCCCTTCCCTTGTAGACGCCATGTCCACGATTTTGTCTCCCGGGTAGAGTCGCTGTTGAACCGCAGGGACGCCAAAAAGCGGCCCTTGCCCCCCTTCTTCTGGGGAGGACTCGGACCCCAAGGGGGGCTCCTCTTTTGCGGGTCCCCCCTTGAGCTGTCGGACGGCGAGATTCCAGACGTCCCTGATAGCGGGGAAAAGTCTGAGGCGTCCGCTGCTGCGCACGAGAAGGCTCTTTTAGACGCTCTGATCACCTCAGTGCGTGAGACCCTGCAACTGGAAGAAGCAGCGGGACCCTTCGGGTCACACAGGTTTTTCTGTATTTGTTTTTTTCTGGGTAAGTTGGTCTATAGGGACTGGGCTCGGCCCCAGAGCTGCCTCCCCATTCCGAAGCGTTTCGCTGTGCGTTATCCCTTTTGAGGATAGATTATTGAAGTGGGATCACCTCCCGTGGTTGATTTCTCCCCCCCCCCCTCGTGTCCCGCCTGAGTAAGGCGACCACCATCCCGGTGGAAGGCACGCCGTCCTTTAAGGACCCGGCTGACAGGAAGGCTGAAGCTTGTTTCAGATCCCAATTTGTTCTAACAGGGTCTGCCATGCGGCCCAAACGCTCACTGAGTGGGCAAAGTTGCTACACAGCGAGTTGTGCAAGACGCAGGCATCTCCTGAATGTGTGGATCTTGCAGATCACATGATCCAAGGGGCTCAGTATCTGTACGATGCAGCCGCGGTCTCGGTGGAGGCCCTGGTGGACTTGCCTTTATGGGGGGGGCAGCTCTTCGATGACGGAAGGGCTCCTTTCTCCCGGAGTCTAGGGGGAGTTTGGACTCCCATCGCCGACAGGGTCCCTCCTTTCCGGCCCATAGGTGGCCTTTTCGTCCCTTCCGTTCCTCGGACAAGGGTTCACAGTCCACCAAGCGGGTGGACAGAAGCGTTCCTGGCCACGTAAGCGCCTCAAGCCTGAGGTCAAGGTCTCCTCCGCTTCAAGGGTTGCCCCTGCCCGGTGTTCGGGTGGGGGGACGTCTCCTGGGGTTCGCAGACGGGTGGTCCTCTCGCATATCGGACCACTGGGTGCTCGAGGTGGCCTCCTCGGGGTACAGCATAGAATTCCGTCCCCCAGACAAGTTCTTTGCCTCCAACCTGCAGCTGCAGAGGGGCATTGCGGTGGTGGCGTATCTGGACGACCACCTCCTGCGAGTGGAATCAGCTCCAGTGCTCAGGGACAATGTGACGATTACCCTGCACACTCTGCAGGAGTTCGGATGGGTGATCAATCTCCTGAAGTCAGATCTGATTCTGTCTCACCGTCTGGAATATCTGGGGCTGATCCTGGATGCAGCCCAGGCGAAGGTTTTCCTTCCGCCAACCAAGCGGTGGACGCTTCAGTCGGCGGTCCGGTCCCTGCTGTCCCAGAAATGGGCCTCACTCTGGTTTTGCATGCGGGTCCTGGGCCCAATGGTGGCCTACTTCGAAGCGGTCCCTTATGCTCAGTACCACACCCGGGTTCTGCAACAGTAGATTCTCCGAAGATGGGACAGGTCCCCAGCTTCCCTGGATCGGGTAGTCAGGATGGACCACCAAGTACTGGCCTCTCTGCTCTGGTGGCTGCAGTCCCCGGCTCTTTGGTCGGGGAAGTCCTTCCTCCCCATTCACCGGGCTGCGGTCTCCGGAGGAGTCTCGTCTCCCAATCAATGTCCCGGAATTGTGGGCGATTTGGTGCTGCCTTTCCCATTGGCTGTCGAGGCTACACTGGTGCCCTGTCCAGGTTCAGTCGGACAATGCCACGGCTGTGGCATACGTGAACTACCAGGGCAGGGCAAGAAGCTCGGCTGTGGCCTTGGAGGTAGCTCCCGTCCTGCGGTGGGCAGAAAACCAAGTTTCCGGCAATATCTGCCGTCCACATACCGGGCGTAGAAAATTGTCAGGCGGACTATCTCAGTCGTCAGCACCTGGACCAGGGAGAGTGATCCTCTCACGCGGATGTGTTTTATCAGATTGACTGAGATGGGGTGTCCCGGACGTGGACTTGCTAGCGTCCCGTCTCAATCGGAATGTGCGGACCTTCGTGAGCAGGACAAGGGACCCCCTAGCGGTCGCGGCAGATGCTCTTTTAGCTCCGTGGGCTCGGTATTGGCTCATCTATGCCTTTCCTCCTCTAAAACTGCTTCTGCGCAGTATAGAAGCGGAGGGTTTATCGACCATTTTGGTAGCTCCAGATTGGCCACAGCGTTCTTGGTACGCAGACGTGGTACGGATGGTGGTGGACGTTCCCTGGCGACTCCCGCTTCGCGAGGATCTTCTGTCCCAGGGACCCATCCTGCATCCTGCTTTATCCTCTCTGGCTTTAACGGCCTGGCTATTGAATCCCAGGTGTTGAGGGATTGAGGGGTCTCGGACTCCGTGATTCCTACCATGTAGAAGGCTTGTAGGCCACTTCACGTACGAGTTACCACCGCACCCGGAAGGCTTACATCGCCTGGTGCGAAGTCTGGGGGTGGAACCCTTGTTCCTTCTCAGTGCCTCGGGTTCTGGCCTACCTGCAGAAGGGCCTTGACCAGAAACTGGCGTTGAGCACTATCAAGGGTCAGGTTTCTGCTCGGGCAATCTTTAGTGATGCATTCATTGATTCGTATTTTCATGAAGGGGGTTTGGCACGCCCCCCCCCCCCCCCCAGGGGCGCCATGGGACCTCGATTTGGTCCTCTCGGTGCTTCAGAAGCCGCCTTTTGTGAATATCAGGGAAATCTCTCTGCAGTTGCTTTTGCAGAAAGTGGCTTTCCTGATGGCTATCACATCCACCCGGCGGGTGTCTGAGTTGGCGGCTCTGTCTTGTAGGTCTCCTTATCTGGTCCTACACAAGGATAAGGTGGTCTTGCGCCCGTCACCTTCTTTTTTGCCAAAGGTGGTGTCATCTTTCCACATTAATGAGGACATGTCCTTTGCTTTGCCCGCGCCCATCTCACTCTAAGGAGGTCGCTTTTTTCTCCCTGGATGTTGTTCGGGTCCTGCGGGTGTATCTGGCATCCACAGCCTCCTTTTGGAGGTCAGATGCTCTTTTTGTCTTCATGGATGGCCCACGCAAAGGTTTGGCGGCCTAGATCGGCCACTATCTCACGTTGGATTAGACAGACGGTGTCCCGAGCCTATGCTGTTCAGGGTCTGGAGCCTCCCTTTCCAGTCACGGCTCACTCTTCCAGGGCGATTAGCACTTCCTGGGCTTTTCGACACCAGGCATCTGTGTCTCAAGTGTGCAAGGCGGCTACTTGGACCTCTGTGCACACCTTCTCAAAGTTTTACAAGTTGATGTTTTAGCATCCTCGGATGCTGCGTTTGGCTGGCGGCCGTGTGAGACACGTGTGGTTCCTCACGAGGGTTCAGTTGGGTGTAGTTCTGTTACCCACCCCTCATTTTTGGCACTGCTTTTGGACGTCCCACTTAGTCCTAAGAGTCGCTGTAAAAAAAAAAAAGCAAGACTGTGCGCACAACCTTTATCAGCCCGGTGTAGATGATACCACAAATGAGGTTACAAATTACAGGGAAAGAATCAAAGGGAATAATGCATGGAAAGTCTCATACCACATCACACAATAGGTGAGGTGGGGGTGAAAAGTCCATAAGTATATCAAACTAGAGGCAGCCAATCCCAGGAAGCTGAACCAGGCTTCATAAACTGCAAGACAAGAAAGGAGAGGGAGGCGCCTCTAAGTGCAGTATTAAAACGTATTTATTACAAAGAGGGATTAAAAACACTCACTAGATGTATGAGCAATTACAGCATGAAGATCAGTCCAAAGTGGCGTCACTGTGTGTGTCATGCAGCCGGGGATGCGTCTTCTGGCCCTAAGGAGATGGTCCGTCCGTCTCTGGAGATGATGGTAGAGCCGGCTGTATCATCCAGGACAAGGCTTGGGCAGCAGAAGACTGGGCGCAGATCAGTGACGTCACTACAAATGTGGCGCGCTTCATTGGGCGAAACGGCCCAGGTGACTGTAAGGCCGCGCCTCTTCCTCAGGCAAGGACTCTAAGAGTCGCTGTGCCTGTCGACGAACGAAAGAAAAAACTGGATTTTTTTGACTTACCGTAAAATCCCTTTCTCTGAGTTTGTCGACAGGCACAGCACCCACCCCTCTGATGTTGCACTGCTTGTTATGAACTGAGCTAGCAGAGCTGGGTGTGGGGTTATCTGCCAGTGGGGACTGCCCCCTGGGAGGGGCTGTCTGTTACTGTTCTTTTTTGCTGTTAGAACTGCCTGTTCTGCCTAGTAAACTCCTGAAGAGGGCTAGCCCACTTAGTCCTAAGAGTCGCTGTGCCCGTCGACAAACTCAGAGAAAGGGATTTTACGGTAAGTCAAAAAAATCCAGTTTTTCACCTAAAGGCCCTGCTTCTTTTTGGCAACCAGCTTCACATGGCGTGGTTTTGCCACAGTGCGGTTCATTACTGCACAACCGCACCATGTTTAGGTGCCATTGAAAATTAATTGCACCCAAACATGCATGCTGCTTTTTTGTCAGCTTTGCCTGCGATTTGGAAGCATTCCCCTTCATCTTCCAGGACAGCTTACTTAACCCCTACAGATCCGCACTATTGCCGAAGTATGGCTCCAGCGCGGATCTGAAATGCCGGGACGACGTCCATGGACGTCATCCCCTGTGCACGCTCCCGGCGCGCGCCCGCCGCACTCTGCGCGAGCGTGCCCGTGGGTCGGGCGGACACGATGTCCGCTCGAGACCCACGATTGCCTGACAGAGCGGCAGAACGGGGAACCGCCGATGTAAACATGGCGGTTCTCCGTTCTGTGACAGGGGACATACCAGATCTACTGATCCCTGTCACTGGGATCAGTTACATCTGTTATGTCCCGCCAGCCCTGCCCCTCCCACAGTTAGAACACACCCAGGGAACATTGTTAACCCCTTCACTGCCAATGACATTTACACAGTAATCAGTGGATATTTACATTTCTGATCGCTGTATAAATGTCATTGGTCCCAAAAAAGAGTAAAAAATGTCCGACATTTCTGCTGCAATATCGCAGTCCCGATAAAAATCGCAGATCGCCGCCATTACTAGTAAAAAAAATAATAAAACACCATAAATCGATTCCCATAGTTTGTAGACGCGATAACTTTTGCGCAAACCAATCAATATATGCCGATTGCGATTTTTTTTTTTTTTTTTTTTTTTTACCAAAAATATGTAGAAGAATATATATCGGCCTAAACTGATGAATACTTTTTTTTAATGGATTTGTACTTTAGCAAAAAGTAAAAAATATTGTTTTTTTTTTTTTGCAAAATTGTCGCTCATTTTTTGTTTATAGCGGCGATCAGAAATGACGCAGAGGTGATCAAATACCACCAAAAGAAAGCTCTATTTGTGGGAAAAAAAGGACGCAAATTTTATTTGAGTACAAGGTCGCATGACCGCGCAATTGTCATTCAAAATGCGACAGCGCTGAAAGCCAAAAATTGGTCTGGGCAGGAGGGGGGTTTAAGTGCCCAGTAAGGAAGTGGTTAAGGCCCGTACATGCGGTACGATTATCGGCCAACAGCCTGTTGGCCAATAATCCAACCGTTAGTAAGCACGATTCGACAGCCAATTTCCAATTGTCGGCCAACAGAAGTTGTCTGACAAGAAAACTTTTGTTGGCTCGTGAGTACAGAAGTTGGTCCAACAAAAAGTTGGAAGTGCAAACACGCATGTTTGGAAGCCAGGAACGAGCCGGAAGAGTGTAAACCTGCCTTCCTAATTGACAATTCACATTCGGGAAGCGGCAATTGAAATAGCGAAATGCAGCGCACATTAGCATCTTTTTCAATGTGATAATAATGAAGCCGCTTTGCTGGTGATACTCATATTATGAATGTAGTGATAGAAATATTATTCTTGGTTTTTTGGTTTTTTTTTTTTTTTTAGGTTTCTACACGATCATCCCTGGTATTTACATATGAAAAATCAAACTATGTTGGTGTCCCTTGGTAATTGTTATTTGTCTTTTTAATGTAACTGCCTACTTCAAACCTGTTATTTTAAATAAAAAAACATAAGCAAGTATTCTTCACATTCCTCTTTATTGTGAAGACAAAAAAGTAGAAATTTAATTAGACATGATATCTTTTACCAAAAACAAAATAACAGAAACAAAAAGTGCATTGCATTCCCAAAATATGGGAAAGAACCAAAATAAAATAATATACATAAAAAAGCTAAAATTAAATTAATAGTTGTAGAGGGGATAATCCCCAGACCATGGCTGTTGTTGGGGCCATGGGGATGGTATTGCCACTGCCCAGCATGCTGCTGTGGTGGGTAGGGTGGCTGTTGAGGTGTTGCCCCATACTCTAAAATATAGAGTATAATCGGTGATCAGCTCTCTCTCCTCGCTTAACTGCTTGCCGACCGCTGATTGGCATTTGACGGCGACAAGGTGGCTGGTTAGCGCAAATCGCCGTCATATGACGGCGGCCGCGATCACGAGCCGTGTGCGTGCGTGCGCCCCCTAGGTGCGGGCGCTGCAACGGCATTCGATACAGGGCCTTTCAATCTACAGGGCCAGGCCAATGATTTTTGGCCTGGCTCTGTAGATCGCCCCTGCCAATGAAATGTTCCTCTGCCTCTGTAAATGTAAACAGAGGCAAAGGAAGTTAACTCCTCTTCCTCCCTGAAGCCCTTTTCGGTTACAGAGAGGAAGAAGAAGCATCAGGAACGTGAGTTTGCACAATCACTACACTGACACCAGGTCACATAGGCACATTTAACCCCTTGATCGCCCCCCAGTTAACCCTTTCACTCCCTGTCACCCCCTGTCACAGTATCACATAGTGCAGCGATCTGATTTTTAGCGATCGCTGTACTTGTGACCCTTGTGACACTAAATCAGTGTTAGGTTAGTCTAGTACTAGGCCTAGTTAGGTGAAAATACCCCCCCTGCCCCCCCAATAAAGTTTTTAACCCCTTGATTGCCCCCTGTCACCTGTGATCACTGTATAAGTGCCACGGGTGACGTTAGCTAGATAGATAGTTAGTTTTTTTTTTTTTTTCAATCAGAATACCCGCCGTATATACCTTTTATAGGTTTTAACCCCTGATCGCCCGGCGGTGACCCCAGTTAGCTTTTAGTGTGCGTTAGGGTCAGTGTAAACGCCAGGCAGGGTCAGTTAGCGAGGTACTCTGACACGCACGCACGCACATTAGGTAGGTGCTAGATATTATTGTAATATCTGATCACATCAATATCTGCAATCTGATCAGATATATATTAGCGCCCCCACTAGATTAGGGTTCTAAAAAACGCAGTGTTAGCCGGATCAGCCCAGATAACTGCTAGCACCTGCGTTTAGCCCCCTCCGCCCAGCCCACCCAAGTGCAGGATCAGTAGATCGCTGTCACTTACAAAACACAACACACATATCTGCAGCCTTCGCAGAGATCACGCCCGATCCCTGCAAATTCTGACAGTTTGAGTCGTATAACATCCGAAGAAGCGATCACATGAACGCCGGTCTGTAAAACCCGAAAGATTTAAACTTTGCATGTGATCGCACTGAGTGTCCGTTTTTTCACGTGGACCAACAGTCTCGGACGAAGTTTTCGATGGTTTAAGTGACAGTCTTAAACGTCCCTAGCCCGCACTAGAGACGCTTCCGACGTCTATACACACAACACAAAACATTCACTGTCGCTAGATGACTAGGACGTGAACCCACCCGACCCGCCTCCCCCGATTTGCGTCCACGATCGTCAATAGACCCGACTAGGCCGATTGTGACGCAAAAAATCTTGGGATTAGATCACCCCCGCGATTATATATAGACTAGTCTAACGTCTATAACTACACTAGTCTATAATGTT
>BLSH010318941.1:126052-138244 GCA_018402905.1 Glandirana rugosa | reverse complement strand
CAGTATTTGAAATCTCAAATTCCCCCAACAATCTGATCGTTGAGCACGATCGTGGTGATCGTTGTTTTATGCAGAGTTTGAGTTGCTCAAAGCAGCGGTATTTGAAATCTCTAATTTCTGCTATCTGTCCTCAGAGCAACAGCACAGACAGTAGTAGTAAAGTAATCTATCTCAGGATGCAGGATCAGATCTTAAAATGTCTCTAATCTCTCCCTCACGCTTTCAGCTTCCTTTCCCTACACTAACCCAAGGAGCATGTGACTACAGCGCTGTGACTCCAGCTTATAAAGAGGCTGGGTCACATGATGCACTGGCCAATCACAGCCATGCCATTAGTAGGCATGGCTGTGATGGCTTCTAAGGGCAAACCAGTGAAACGCTTGTTGATTGGCTGCCCTGCAGCTTCTCAACACGTGGAGTAAAATAGCAGAACCCCGGACCAAACCCGAACGATTTTTGAAATGTTTTGGTCCGGGTCCATGCCCCGGACACCCGAAAGTTCGGTACGGACCCGAACGTTACAGTCCGGGTTCGCTCAACACTAGTAAACGGCAAAACAAGGGAGCAAGGAGAAAAGCTCTCCTTAAGTTCATCCTCTGTGCTTAGAAACCCTGATGTCCTTGTTGAAAAAGTGGTGGTAGGGAGGACCTTGTTAGCGAGGCTTATATTGTTTAGGGTCGTTTGAGTATCTGATCCTTTTTGGGGGGTCCTTGGGGGTCTGAGCTGATCCCTGGGAGCCATAGGGGGGGGGCTCTGGCCTCCATTGGAGTTGATTCCTGCATGATTTGGAGGTAGGTTTGCACGTATGCCAGGGCTTCCTCTGGGTGTGTAAACCCTTTTGATTACCCTGTTTGATTGGTGAGCCTTAGGACAGCAGGAAAGCCAGTGTGGATTTCACTCCCTTAAGGTGCAGTGTGGAGCAGATTGGCTGAAAGGCTTTTTATCTGCGTGATACCTCTTGTGAATAATCGCATTCACCAGCCGCCACTGATTAGAGCATGGTATTACCATGCTCTAACATGTAGCAGTAACACACATGTGCTGTGCTAACAGTGCTATGACTAGGTGTGTTGAAAGGGGCCTTCAAAATGAATAGTACCACTAACACAATGTAACTACTATTCATCATGATAATATACCACATTAATAACTGACAGGCAGTAAACATATGTGCATGCAGGCTGGCCGAGTGAGTGTTAAGAGTTGCAGCACCGGTGGAGTGGAATGGCGCCAGCAATAAAACAGTCCTGGCCAGGCTCAGCTCCTCTTCAAGGTTGCACTCTGTCTCTCAGTCACAGAGCGCCTCCGACCATGACGTCACACCGTCTACTCCTCTGTAGAGGGGGCAGGGACTGGCTCACTGGGAGATGAACGAAGGGCTCTCATGGGACCCCCTGCCCAAATGGTCAGTTCTCCATGGCATTGCCTTCCCCTCCCTAGTGTAGGGAGCAAATTGGAGAGCTCAATAGGTGGGCCAGGCCGTCATATCCACCCGTCCTAATGAGCTCCATTGACCGCAATAGGGGGCTGCCAATGAACAAAAAAGCGTGGAGAAACAATTTCTCCATGCTTCTCAATGACAGGTTTAATGACATTTTAGGATGCACGGCCTGTTGCTAGGCAGATTAGAAAAAAAAAATCAAGATTAGACCTTTTTTTTCCTAATCTACCTAGCAACAGCAGAGAGAGAGATAAAAACTACACAGAAAAATAATTATATAGTTTATTTTTATTTTATTTATTTTTTTACTGCAAACTGGGGGTGGGGCGTAGCCCCAGGAGCCCCTATGGACAAGCCTCCACTGGTCTCTGTTTATGATTTCTGAAATTCCTCCTCTATCTCTGAGATGTGATGCTCTGCCTCTGAGATCCTGCCCTCATGTTCCCTCATCTCTCTACATATCTGGTCTATGCCCACGGATACTGCCATATCAACAGCAGCTGTGATGGTTGGTAAGAGGAGAGCAACCACTGCTTGTGTGATTTAATGGTATTCTTCCTCTGGGAGAGAGGGAGTGATGCTGGTCTGACATCCTGCATGACTCACTGTGTGCAGAGCCATTTTGGGCGGTTGAGTCTCCACAGCGTGGTTGTCTGAAAGGGAGCTGAGTGCTGTTCCGGGACCGCTGTTGACTAGGTAATGGTCCATTTGATCCCTGGGGTTAGTGAGGCGTGCTGCCGGGGTTAGTCTGTCTGTGGAAGTTTTCTGCCGGTTTTATAAACGACCTCTCTGGAGCCGCAGTCTCTCCGTCATGTTACATGTGGCACCAGAACCGGAAGTGCAAGGCATTTCTTAAGGCACATGCCACCTTCCAGGATGATCCCACACCTGCACACAAACAAGCCCTAGACAGAACTAGGCTAGAACTAGACCTCTTAACAGAAGCAGCTGATAAACTCCTACGCCGTTCTAGACATAAATTCTACATTAAAGGCAATAAACCAGACACCTTCCTAGCTTGTCCCTGCACAAACTAGACCAACCCCACAAACCTATACGACTCAAGACTTCTAAAGACACATTTACTAGCAACCCCATAAAAGTCCTATCACATTTTCGTAAACACCTCTCAGACCTTTACACTGCCAAAACTGTCTTTCACGAAGCTCAAGCATCCTCACTCTTCTCTAATATACCTCTTCCTACTCTATCTGTCGCACAACAAACCTCTTTAGAACAGCCCATTACAGACCAAGAAATGAATATTGCTAACAAATCCCTCAAATCTAACAAGAGACCAGGCCCAGATGGCTTTACAGCCACGTACTACAAACATTTTGCTGATCTCCTTACTCCCCTACTAACAAAGACCTTTAATGCAATTCTCCAAGGGAACTCGTTTCGATTGGACTCCCTCTCTGCTATTGTCTCCATGCTGCCAAAACCTCACTCCGATGATTCTTGTTGGGCTAATTATCACCCCGTATCGCTACTTAATCAAGATATTAAGCTTCTCACGAAAATTGTCTCTACCAGTGGCGGACTGACAACTTATGGGGGCAATAAAAAATCATGGGGCCCCTAGATGGCCGCCATGCCAGGAGTAAGTAACAAAGAAATCAACATGTAGAGTACAGCAAAAAAAAGGGGTAAAAATACTGCGCTCCTGGTAGAGAGTTATAAATAACAGCAACTGCCACTCCAATCGACCAATTGTATAGTTAAAAATAAAATATAGTGCAACGTTAAAACAGGGTAAGTATGTACAATCCAATAAGGGAAAGATATATATTTATAAAACACAATTAAAGTGCAAAGATATATATATATATAAAACACAATTAAAGAGCAACGTGGTAAAAAGTGCTCAAGAAGTATTGTAACTAATGACGTCAATTACAATCCAAATTAATTATCAGGTAATATATGTATACAATATATAAAGTGTCCGTGCTTAAATATGAGAAAAAAACGTTTGTGCTTGAATCCTAAACATATAGGCCCGATTGTAGACTAGTATAAAATAACAACATAAGCAAATCGTGTCCAATGACCACCACCAGGTGAGAATCCACCATTAGATGTATAGAACGCTTACCAGAAAGCGAGAATATTAGCGTCTAGAGAAAACAATGATTGGCATCCAATTGAATGGCCCCATGGATCCTCATACGCTTCTCCACCATTAAGGGTAACATTCCTATATGGATGTGTACAGCTCCAACCAGTGGTCATGCAGTGACACAATGGCCAAGATATTCCAAGCAGCAATAATTTTGACCAAGCCATAAAAGAAAAAGAAGCCTCCATAGTGTAAAATTGTATAACTCGTTTTAATATGAAAGGTTAAAAACACTTACATTAATGGAGACATTCAAGGGCCCTTTAATCATGAAAATCGATTTCACAATGACCTGGGGGGACGTAACCCAATGCGTTTCGTCTCACTAGACTTCTTCTGTGGTGTTCAATATACATACAATATACACACAATATACATGCAATATACACACAATAGACATACAAAACACACACAGTATACATACAATATACATACAGTATACATACAATATACACACAGTATACACACAATATACACACAGTATACATACAATATACACACAGTATACATACAGTATACATACAACATGCACACAGAATACACACACAACATACACACAGTATACATACAATATACATACAATATACACACAGAGTACACACAGTATACACACAATATACATACAGTATACATACAATATACACACAGTATACACACAATATACACACAGTATACACACAATATACACACAGTATACATACAATACACACACAGTACACACACAATATAAACACAGTATACATACAATATGCACACAGTATACACACAATATACACACAGTATACATACAATATACATACAATACACAGTATACATACAATACACAGTATACATACAATACACAGTATACATACAACAAACACACAGTATACATACAAAATATACACACAGTGTACACACAGTCACACACCCACCAGCTGCCAGCACTTTTCCCCTAAAAATCAGCCTGATTGCACAACCACTGCTGCTGCCCCCATCTCCTGGCATGCTGGGACTTGTAGTGCCCCAGCTGCCCATAGACACATTAGGTGATAATTCAGGAGATGCGGATGATATGCTTGTGTAGTGGGGTGTGGTGGGAAGGTAATGAGTAGGGAGAGGAGCAGAGATTTGGGGAGAAGTTCAGAACCTCCTTCCCCTAGAAGCAGTGTACTTCCCCAACAGAAGATCGATCTAACAGGCTCATGTGCTAGAAGAAACACAGCCTCCCCACCCGGGTAAGCACTGACAAGAATACATTCAGATCAGCCAGCTTAATACAAGGCAGCAGTCTGTCCCACACTGCAGGCTGTGTCCCCTCCTCCCTCTCCTGTCCTCCAGCAGTTGTCTTATCTTCCTGCTCCTATGTTGAAAAAGCCACGATGGAGAAGGGGGTGAGTGCACAATGTTCCTATTGGTTGAGGAGGCAGTGGAGAGGTGGGGCAGCTTTAGCCTCTGGACTTTCACACCAAAAGAATGTTTGTATCTGAGATTTCAGGGACAGATGTAAAAAAACACAGATTTTTACAATCTGTCCCTGGTTTTATTGAGACTAGCAACCCTGATGGGGCCCTCTAGTGGCCAGGGGCCCTCGGGCATCGCCCGAGTGCTCTAATGGTCAGTCTGCCACTGGTCTCTACCCGATTGAGCCATATCATTGGATCTCTTATCCACAGAGATCAAGTGGGTTTCATACCCTCTAGGCAAATGGGAGATAATGTCAGACGAGCGGTTCTGATTGCTCACACGGCCCGAACACACAAACTCCCTACCTGCTTTATATCCCTAGACATCAGGAAAGCTTTTGATACCTTATCCTGGCCATATTTAACATTTGTTCTGAAAAAATGGACTTTGGCTCTCATTTCCTCAACTAGATAACACCCCTATACACATCCCCAATGGCCTGTATTAGATATGCAGGTTACAAATCCAACCCTTTCCCGGTTCAGCGAGTCACTCGGCAGGGCTGTCCCCTATCCCCACTCCTCTTTGCCTTAGCTATTGAACCATTAGCGCAGTTGATTCACTCTAATCCTGACATTAGAGGAATTGAACTAGGAGGACATCACCACAAGCTCTGCCTTTTCGCAGATATCCTCCTATTTCTGTCCTCTCATCTCCTCCCCCAAACCTACTCAAAACCCTTGATGAATTTGCCAAAATCTTTGGTCTCTTAGTGAACCCTCAAAAATCCAAAGCACTTAACATTTCCTTTGACCCGTCACTCCTGCCCCAGCTACAACAAGCTCTCCCCTTTACTTGGTCCTTGCATAGTATTCCCTATCTAGGCATTCACCTTACAGCTGATCCATCGGGGATCTATTCTTCCAACTATCCCGCTATGCTGACGCATCTAACACACCTAATGTCTTCTTGGTCAAAACTACCCCTTGCATGGATGAGTCACATGAGGGTCGTCAAAATAACCACCCTAACTAAAATTTTATATTTATTCTGGGTGTTACCAACTAACATTCCCTCACATTTCCTTCGGATCCTTCAAAGGCGTACCCTCCAATATATTTGAGGCAAAACTAGACCCAGGATTAATAAGCGCACCCTATACTCTTGCAAAGTCAAGGGGGGCCTGGGAGTCCCTGACTTCACAAAATATTATCAAGCAGCACAGGTAGCCCAATTGCACAAGTACCATGCCACCTGTGAAATCCCACTATAGGTATGGCTGGAATCTATAGACTGTGACCCATTGTCAGTGTCCAATCTCCTATGGCTGTGCCCATGTGACTGCAAAATTATTCACAACCCGATCACCCTACATAGCCTGCGCATTTGGGACAGGCTTAAGCACAAATCTGGCCTTCAATCCCCACACAGCCCTTTACTATCTTTCCTACGCAACCTGGCCTTGACATCCCCTGCCTCATTCAATAGATGGACCTCGGTTAACTTCTTTCGGGCCCACTCCTTTACAACGCCCGATACCTTCAAATCATTCTCATTCTTATGTGAAAATCATGACCTGCCCAATAACGAATTTTTCCGCTATATACAGCTGAAATATTTCTTCACACCCTGCTTAAGTAGAGATTCATCTTTACCGGCCATGTCAACTTTTGCACATACCTGCCATAAGGATCCACATGCGAGAGGCTTAACCTCAAACCTCTATGCTCAACAACTAGGCCCCTTGTCCCTGGCCTCAATTTCATATGTGTCTAAGTGGGAAAGAGACCTGGGATTACATCTAGACTTTAAAGATTGGTCAGATATTTGGGAAGTCACCAAATCATCCACCCAAAACATAGGGGCTCTAGAAACGAACTAGAAGGTACTTATGTGATGGCACCTGGTCTCAGCTCGAATATCTAAATTTCTGACTACATACTCCCCCTTTTGCTTTCATGGTTGCTCTGAGACTGGCACACATTTCCACATTTGGTGGTCCTGCCCTCTGGTGAGATTCTTCTGGACAGAAGTATTTCAAATTCTATCAACGCTATCTAACAGCCCTCTAGACCCAGACCTGCCATAGCCTTACTAAACAAAAAGCCTATAGAAGTAACCAAAACCCAATTTATACTTCTACTACAGGTCACCAGACTATAGCTAAGGCATGGAAGACCCCACACCTTAATACCACTGAGATCAAACACAGGATCACTAGGGCTATGATCCATGCTAGAATTAAGGCGACTATCTTAGACAAAACCACTAAACAAGAACAGATATAGAAACCATGGATGGACCACTTCATTCCTTTAGACTTTGACAATTCACTGTTAACCCCTTGAACTACCCATAGATATATAGCTGGAATTATCCCCCCACTAAACCTCCTTCTTTATACTCTAACCAGTTTACCCCCGGGATCTCCTCCCCCCTTTTTTTTCTTTCTTCTGTCCTCTTCTTTCCACTTACTCGCTTTTCTTCTCTTCACCTGTTGTTATTTTTATTTTTTTCACATGCTCTCCTTACTCAAGAGCCCTACCAATACTTTGAACAATTGGCCACAGTACCATTTATACTGTGAGCCTGAAAATTCACATACTTAGACAACGCAGCACCCCCTTCTATAGTCCCCTTACTTTATGGTTATTGTGAAATTGTATTACACTGTGCATGCGGTACTATAGCTACACTATGGGCTGCGACTCATGCTTCTATATGGTCTATTTCTAACTTGTTATTGTAACTCTTCTTCTACCCCCTACCAAGGGCTTTGAGTATTGTGTGCATTCATTTTAGCTCATGTATGTTCCTTTATTTTCGTTAATAAAATGCTTGAACAATAAAAAAGTGGGCCCTGAGAGAAAAGGAAGTCCTCCTCTTCCTCCTGCTGCTCTGCCTCAAGTGCCCTGTCAATTATGCCACTCAGAGTCTGCTACACCCTTGTGGCCTCCTCAAAGTGTGACAGTACAGTGCATGCATCCTTTATCAGCAGCCATTGGTGTGGGGAAAAAAAGTAGAGCCGGTCATTGTGCCATACTCACACAGGTACTCATTGATTGCCCTATGCTGCATGTGCAGCTGCTGCAGCATTGCCAAAGTCGAATTCCACCTGGTGGGTATGTCACAAATCAGGCAGTTTACAAGCAGGTGGAATTCTCACTGAATTTCAGCCAGCCGAGCACTGGCTGTGTATGACTGCCTGAAATGGCTACAGACTTCTGACCTGCTTTAGCAGATCTTCCAACCCTGGGTACCTATTTAAAAATGCTGCACTACCAAATTGAGGACATGTGTCAACTTTCCCTGTGTAAGGGTGGACAGAAGGTTTGTGCCATTATCATACACCACCATTCCTTGCTCCAGCTGGCGTGGTGTGAACCACCTCTGGGCATGCCCCTGCCCATGCAGAGCTGCAAGAATCTCGGCTCTGGTGTGGCTCCTGTCCCCTACACAGACCAGCTGAAGCACTGCATGGCACCATTTAGCCTGATTCATTGAATAGTCCCTTGAACGCTTAAGGGGTACTTATGGTTCATAGGACAATTCAGCAGAGGAAGACATGGAGGAGGAGGGGGGGGTGGAACTGACAAATCTTGCATCATCACCACTAGCTGTATGGAGACGTGGCAGCACAACAAGCTGCAGCACTAAGCCCTGTCCTGAATTCTTCCAAGTTGCAAGCAGAGTTACCCACCGTGCTGGGAACTAAATATATCGCTCCTGACCATGCTTGCTGGACCACGTGTCAGCAGTAATGTGGCTGTCTGCCTTGCCCAACTATGCCACAACATTGCCTTCCAAGTGATGGTAGAGAACTGGAGTAGCCTTACCGGAAAAGAAATAGTGACTGGGAACCCTCCATTGTGGTACAATACATTCTGCATATTCACGGAAGGGAATCTACCAGATAGAAAGGCAGGAGTTGTAAAACCAGTAGCTTTGACAAGCTTGAATTTAGACGCTGGGCATGTGAGTGGCAGTGACTGTATTTTTTTTCTGATACATAGTTACATAGTTATTCAGGTTGAAAAAAGACACAAGTCCATCTAGTTAAACCACAAAAAAAAATAGAAAAATTATATATAACCATAAAATCCCATATACAATCCTTCACCCACGGTTGATCCAGAGAAAGGCGAAAAAACCAGCAAAGCATGATCCAATTTCCTATAGCGGGGGAAAAAATTCCTTGCTGATCCCCCGAGAGACAATCAGATTTTCCCTGGATCAACTTTACCTGAAAATGTTAGTACCCAATTATATTATTTACATTAAGGAAAGAATCCAGGCCTTTTTTAAAGCAATCTACCGGCCAAAACCACCTAGTTTCCTATTAAAGGCGTTAGGGTGACGTGTGCGTTCTGGGCGGTGTACGGGGGGAATTCACTTTCCTCCTCTGACGCCCTCCGGTGATCGCGCGCGCGCTCCCCTTTACACACGGCGTACCCGCTCCCCTGGGCATGCGCCGTGGTGTTGGAGCACACGCCACGTCACATGGCGGTGTCATTGCCTATGACGCGTAAGGTGCGCCGCCCACTTTGTGGCGGCACTTGTGTCTGACATGGTGGGGGACGTATATCAGACGGACGCCTCTTCCTAGCATCCCACATGGCGGTGGACACACACGTGGACTGTGCAGTACACAGGTATGGGGCATGGGTCCTAGTTCTTCCATCCTCTTTGCTGGCTGCATTTGAGGTCTACTATTGAGCTAGCTACCCTTTATACCTTCTCTAGCTCGGATTGTTCGGCTTGAGCTTTTCTTTATATAAGACCTAAGACGGTGGCGTCTGTGTTATTACACATTTATCACCCAATAGGTACTGGTGAACATTTCTATTATGAATATACTCTCTTAAAAGTATGTACATACTTTATGTTTACACACAGTGCTCTCTCTCTCTCTCAGATCTACTATACTTTGTCACCACTGTGTATTCTCATTTGGCCTGTGAGGATTGCTGAGGTATTTATGGAATAGCAATATATACCCCTGGTAGTTTCTAATACTTCCGTTTATAGATATATGTGTTTTGGAATAATATATACCCATTGAACATATATATACTGTGTGTATATATATATATATATATATATACATATATATACTCCATTTATAGATCCATAATCGCCTGTCCGAGTGATGCACTACACCCATAGGGGGATCCTTCTGTCCTTCTCACCGCCATTGAGCGACATTTAATTCAAGCAGAGGGTAAGTCACCTTTGTCATACAGCTACTCTACTGATAGTATACACTCATTTTAAGCATGTCATACAAACAGAGGCATACTCTTTTCCTTTGTGTAGGTATGCTGTTGTACCTAACTGGAGTCATAACAATTTTTCACTCCACCATTCGTTGACTTTTTCCCTCTTTGGAGACTTATATGAGGCAATACTCCCTTGAGGTATATACCATCACTGGTTACTTGGAATACAATATACATATATATATATATTTTAATAATAATAAAAACATCCTGTAATATGATTCACGATATCTATTACATTGTAATGGAATATATGTCTATACACTTAGGTTTTGAGATATCAATCTATTGTGACTCATACTACAATGCTCTGGTCTGGTTAGATCGCCCCCTGTGTCCGCCCCCCCTGAGTACTTTCCTACGGACGCATTCAGCCAATTGTAAGCATCTTTGATGTTTGCATGGCATGTAAATTTGTGTTACACTACTATATTTATGCAATATTGTATTATTATGATGTGATATTTATATTCATGTTTCTTTGTCATTAAGTAATTTCAAATCCAAATCCATGTTGTGAGGGGTCCTGAGGAAGCTTATAAAAAGCAAAACGCATCGACCTGCTCTGCACTACACACCATGGTTTTTTGGTACTCTGTATCGCTCACTATAAACAACAATGTGATTTAGAGATTTTGTACAGGCTGTGCTTTGGACAGCGTTCTGTCCATTAGCTTTTATATATATTGTTAAGCTTCAGCTTTTTTATGTATTCCCCAATAAATACATGTGCTTTTATTATATTCTTGTTGTGTTATCTTGTGATGTGCCCTTAAAGTCCATTTTTGTGGGGATTATCCCCATATCTGTTTTTCTAATATTATATAGGACGGTGGCACGCTCAGGAAAGCTTTCTTTTTGTCCACCTCTGGAGGGAGACTATTCCATATTTTCACAGCCCTAACTGTGAAGAAACCTTTCCGTATTTGGAGATTAAATCTTTTTTTCCCCTAGATGTAAAGAGTGCCACCTTGTCCTTTGTGATGACCTTAAAGTGAATAACTCAACACCAAGTTCACTATATGGACCACTTATGTATTTGTACATGTTGATCATATCCTCCCTTAATCTCCTCTTCTCAAGAGAGAATAAATTCAGTTCCTCTAATCTTTCCTCATAGTTCCTCCATGCTCCATGTTCCTCTTATTAGTTTGGTTGCCCTTCTCTGCACTTTCTCCAGTTCCCCGATATCCTTTTTGAGAACTGGTGCCCAAAACTGAACTGCATATTCCAGATGAGGTCTTACTGGATTCGGCTGCAGTAGATAGGGCAGAGAAATGTGCCTGTTATAGTCTACAGCTGGTGGTGTGCTACTGGCAGATGTGCTGCAAGGACCTGGGACACCCTGCGTTATACTATTATCCCTGTTAGTGGAGGCTGCTATGAGGTCATGAGGTATAGCGAAAGTAGACCAGAAAGGTGACGAGTGAGGAGGAGCAGAATTGCAGTCCTTTTGTGTGATTTTCAGGTGCTCTTGCCAACAGGAGTGGTGGGAGGTTAAATGCCTTGTCAAGCATGGTTGGTGTTTTTTGCCATGCTCGATGTGCTTGAGGCAAAGTTTGCAAATTGCAACAGTGCGATCGGCTATACATTTGCTAAAAAAGGCCCAAACAGCTGAGCTGTGGGAAGTGGGGTGGGAGATAACAGCTCCCGCTTGCCGGATTGTCGGTTACAAGTTCAGCTTGAAGTTCAGTTGAGTTTGACTGTCGAGTAGGGATCACTATTACTCTTAATACTCCAGTGACTGTACTAAACCCACTATCTTGTCTCCTCCTTTAACTCCCACCACGTGTTGAGGTTTCTCCATCGGTAGTACCTTCTCATCTTTCGTCGGTAGGATAAGGTAGTCTAACACCTCGACAATAGAGGGTGGGGTGAAGGGTGTCGAGTCGACAAACCCGGAAAAAATCGTTTACATATCGGCTAGCGTGACAACGTTAAACGTTTGAAACGGAGTTCGTGTA
>BLSH010318931.1:0-26578 GCA_018402905.1 Glandirana rugosa | reverse complement strand
ACTTGATTTTAATTTATTTTCCCTATCCCCATTTATTTGTAGGGCACTTGCCCTAGTTTGAAGATGATTTTAGAACAGTTATATGGCTTCTACTGTTAATTAATAATTTTCAGACACAGTTTGAAGATGATCCACATTCACCTCCATTTTTGCTTTTTTTATGTTTTTATTTTTATAAAAATATTTACAGTTATTTCCCTGTCCCCATTTTTTTTGTAGGGCACTTGCCCTACCCTTACCCCCATTTTACTTCCTTTTGCAGCCCTCTAGGGCTTTCCAGGACTTTTTTACAGCCATTTTTGTGCATAAAAGTTCGGGTCCCCATTGATTTCAATGGGGTTCGTTGTCCATGCGATCGTTCGGGTTCCGTCCGGACCCGGACCCGGACTTTGTCCCGAAGTTCGGACGGACCAGCAGAACCCGAACTTCCAGAGGTTCGCTCAACTCTAATTATTAATGCTAATAATTCTTAATTGTCATAGTCTGCTTATCTTTTTTTCCTATGTGTAAAGTAAACCATTTAGAAATGATTACACTGCGATGGTGTTCGTGTAAGTGAGAGTTTACGTACAAACTTTACAAACAATTATTATAGCAATATAATTTGCCCAATTTAGCTGAAAGAGGTTGTAAAGGTTAGTTTTTTTTAAATTTAAATAACAAATATGTAATACTTACCTGCTCTGAGTAAGGGTTTCGCACAGAGCGGACACAATCCTCCTCTTCTAGGGTGCCCCGTCGGCGCTCCTGCCTCCTCCCCTTCATTGTGTGCCCCAACAGACATCTGCTTTCTCTGGCAGCACTCGTGCAGGCATGCTCATGAGTTTTGCTGCTGCGTCCATTGACACAGACAGCAGGACTCTGTCCCGCCCCCCGCTTCCAGTGTCACTGGATTTGATTGACAGAATCAGGAGCTAATGGCTCCTGCCGCCATCAATCTATCCAATGAGGACTGAGACAGCGGCTGGATCAACTGGGCTCGTGCTCGGCGCTGGAACTATTGAGTTCAGGTAAGAAAAAGGGGTGCTCTGGGGGGGCAGCTCCAGCACAGAATATTTTTCACCATAATGCATAGAATTCATTAAGGTGAAGGATGTTACTATATAATAAATTGTGTGTAATCATTAAAACGTTATATCTTCTCAATTTCAGATACTGCACAAATGAGGGACCAAGAGACGCTTCCCTGTGACCCGCCAACAACACCAACACCACCAACACCAGCATCAATGCTCTAAAATTCAGATGTCAGTGAGGGTGGGCTGGATGGTTTCACAGACACTTTCATACAGGCTATTCTTCATACACCTGCCGGATGTATGTCATCACATGAGGCTGTAGAAGGGGATGTTGAGGAAGAGGAAAATGTTAGAGATAGCGACATTATGCAATTACAGCAACCATCCCCTTCCAGAAATGTAGAGGGTTCAGGCACAGCTGTCAATGTGAAGATTGGGCCATCCTTGGAATAAATATTCCCTGCTGCTTGCTCAACAAGCTCAAATTAAAGAACACTCAAGTTAAATAAGAAGAATGAACAGCAGGATGGACCAAATGATGAGGCAGCAGAGCAACCTCATCCATATATTAATAGTGAGGCAAGAAGCAGCACGACGCCAGGAGAATGAGGAGATGCTTTTCCATTTGTTGGAAGCCATTTCCTGGCAATCTTCGAATTTGGCCCCAGGAAGTATAATATCAAATCCCCAATGATGGAGCAACAATTCTCCAAATAAGACATTTATGTACATATGTAAATTTTTTTACTATATTAGGTACACCTAGCTATTATGTGTTGTCCCCAGCATGTCTAGCAGCGGCGGACAGATAATAAGGGGGCGAGGGCGCTGCATCCACTCCACAGCTGATCAGAAAGAAATAAAAAGTCAGCCCGACCCCCTACAGGAGGTGCCGTTATATATATATTTTTTCTAGGCTCTTTGCTGTCTGCTGACAGCAAGTAGTGAGTCGTTTGGTTAGTCATAAAAGACTGTGTGTGCGCTGAAAAGGCAGGCACACACACAAGTCTGATTGGCTGCCCCGAGCCAGTGACTGGCATTGTGTGCGGACATGCAGCACTTTATTATTTTCTCGCTCCCATCATTGGAAAGATTGACAGCAGTGAGAGCCAATGGCTCCTGTTGCTATCAATCTAATCCAGTGACACGGGAGCGGGGGTGATGTTGAATCCTGCCGTCTGTGTCAATGGATGCAGCAGTGGGACTAGGGAGTGCGCCCGCTAGGGTGCTCCCTTGGAAAGCGGCTCTCCATAGGGGAACACAATGTAGGGGAGGAGCCAGGAGCGCTGGTGGGGCACCCCAGAAGAGGAAGATAGGGGCTGCTCTGTGCAAAACCTTTGCACAGAGCAGGTAAGTATAACATGTTTGTTATTTTAATTACAAAATAACCCAAATCTTTACAACTACTTTAAGCAATTAACCATACTGAAAATGGTTATTATTACTATTGCCTTTATGCTTTGTAATGCTTTGTAATGCAGTAATGCACAGCAAAATTTCACATGCGAAAATGTATCGATTGTAACCATATAAGGGCAACACACAAATGTTCTTTATTCAAAATATGTTTTTATCTTCATAAAATATAAAAAATAAACAAATATATATATAAACAAGCACATGTATAAATATATATATATATATATATATATATATAAATATATAAAACTCATCTGCCGCTTTATTAGGTACACATGGTCATGTTCTTGTTAACAAAACTTTTATCCTGCCAATCACATGGCAGCAACTAAAAAGCATTTAGGCACGATGAAGCCAACCTGGTGAAGTTCAAACCGAGCATCAGAATGTCACCAGATAGGGGTATACAGAGTCACCATATCACAGCATACAGAGCCCCAGATAGGGTATACATGTCACCAGATAGGGGTATACAGAGTCACCATATCACAGCATACAGAGCCCCAGATAGGTTATACAGAGTCACCAGATAGGGTATAAAGAGTCCCAGATAGGGTATACAGTCATGTCACCAGATAGGGGTATACAGAGTCACCATATCACAGCATACAGAGCCCCAGATAGGTTATACAGAGTCACCAGATAGGGTATAAAGAGTCCCAGATAGGGTATAAAGAGTTCCAGATATGGGTATACAGTCACCAGATAGGGTATAAAGAGTCTCAGATATGGGTATACTGAGCACTAGATAGGGGTATTCCTGCACCAGTCAGAACTGGTGATGGAGCGCAGCCTCGTTCCACGAGGTATCTGCGCTCCAGCACCGGAACTCCGCCATGTAGTCTTCCACCATACGGTGGCCTTGCTGGAGGGCGTGGAGAGCCTCCTCGGCTGTGGCAACCTGATGGGGATCCTCGTACAGCCGAGCCATGGACTGAAAGAAAAGGCCCAGGTTGGTGGTTTCAGGAGCCTTTTGTTCCAGCAGTCGATGAGCCCATGCTTGTGGCACATCCGGAAGTAGCGAGATGACCAGTCCCACTTTAGTAGTCTCTAGTGAGAAGGTGCGGGGTTGCAGAAGAAAATACAACTCGCATGCACTGCGGAAAGCCCAAAACTTCCGGCGGTCTCCCGTGAACCGCTCGGGCAAAGGTACCTGGGGCTCACTAGGTAGGGCCAGAGTGGTGTGAGCATCCAGCAGGCTGGCACTGGGAGAGGCTGACAAAGAGAGTTCCTGAATTTGGTTTTCCAACCAGGTGTATTCTCCATGTAAGTCCTTCACTGCTTGGGTGAGCCCGGTTAAGTGTATACTCAAATCCTCCATAGGAGAGGGTCACTGCGCAGACTCGGACTGGCTGTCCGTTGCTCTCACATACCTAGTGGTAGAGTCTGACTTATGCAGTAGACAACCTCTCTTACGGGTTCCAGAACCCCTGGTAGTGTAGACAGGCAGCGCTGGAGCATAGGGGAGCACGAGGGCTGGAGTGGACTCAGGTGATGGTAAGATGTTGTCCAGTAGTCCGTGCTAGCCTGAAGAGTAGAGGTGCAGGCCGGGTCAATAACAGTACAGGAGGAGCAGCCAATTGGGTGGTCAGGTGCAGGCAGGTGCAGGCAGGGTCGTTACCTTGTAACACTAATGAGTCACATGACACCGGGGAGGGAAAATGGCTAATTGGGCTCAATTTGGACATTTTCACTTATGGGTGTACTCACTTTTGTTGCCAGTGGTTTAGACATTAATGGCTGTGTGTTGAGTTATTTTGAGGGGACAGCAAATTTACACTGTTATACAAGCTGTGCACTCACTACTTTACATTGTAGCAAAGTGTCATTTCTTCAGTGTTGTCACATGAAAAGATATAATAAAATATTTATAAAAATGTGAGGGGTGTACTCACTTTTGTGAGATATTATATCTCCCCTTTTCCTTTGTGAAGACAGAGGAGAAGAATGTATTTAAAACCTTTGCCTTCTCTTTTTCTTTTGTAAACAAATTTCCTTTATCATCCTTTATGGTTTATCCAGTTCCCGACCACGCGCCGTGTTTTCACGGTGGCAGTCGGGATGCTGAGCGCGAATCGCCGTAAAAAGACGGCGATCTGCAATCAGCCACTAGGGGGCACACGCGGTTCCCCGCTCTGTTAGTAGGGGCATGAGTGATCTACTGATCCCTGTCACTGGGATCAGTTAGATCTCTCATGCCCATTGTAGCCCAATCCCCCCCCACAGTAAGAACACACCCAGCCAGGGAACACAGTTAACCCCTAGCTCCCCCCCCAGGTTAACCCCTTCACTGCCAATGACATTTATACAGTAATCAGTGGACATTAAAATTTCTGATCGCTAAATAAATGTCATTGGTCCCAAAAAAATTTCAAAAATGTCTGACATGTCTGCTGCAATATCGCAGTACCGCTAAAAATCGCAGATCGCCACCATTACTAGTAAAAAATAAAAAAAAATAAAAACCCCAGAAATGAATTCTCACCATCCGTAAACGCGGCCATTTTTGCGCAAACCAATCAATAAACGCCGATTGCGATTTTTTTTATCACAAATATGAGGAATTATATAAATCGGCCAAAAACGCTGAAAAAAATGTTTTTTTATATTTTTTTTTTGGATTTGTATTTTAGCAAAAAGTAAGAAATTTGGGTTTTTTTGCAAAATGGTCGCTTTTCTTTTGTTTATAGCGGCGATCAGAAATGACGCAGAGGCGATCAAATACCACCAAAAGAAAGCTCTATTTGTATGAAAAAAAGGACGTAGATTTTGTTTGGATACAATGAGGGATTGGAGGAGGAGTGGTTGTATGTAGACAAAGGGAACTGCCACGAAAGACTTGTGAAGTGGGAGAAATATCCCGACTGGAAAATATCCCCCTGGACTTTAAAGGCAGACGTATCAAAAAAAGAAAAAAAAGGGGTAGTACATCAAAGTGGACAAAGGTGTAGTAAAAAATATTACATTTTATTACAAAGGATGAATAAAAAATTGGAATGAACAGGGACACTTGGATCACAAGTTCACTTGAAATGATGCATATACATAGACAATATCCATAAAAATGTATTTGACAGTTACAAGTCAAAAATACAAAAGCTATTTAGAGTACCACAGTTCAACAGCAAAACAACAATAGAATTGATGCATTTAGGATTTGCACGCTCAGGGAACCACGTTCGTGGCAAAATCCTGGGGCATATACATCCCAACATGTTTCGGTTAATCCTTCATCAGGGGATAGTAGGCATCAAATAAGACATAAAGAGTGCCGTCTGTAGAAAAATTAAATCATACATAGCATGAATTTACACAGATTACAGCTAGTGCAAAAAACAATGCAGGTATAGGTAATTTGGTAAGAAAAGGAAGGAGGAGGGAAGTAGATGAACCACTTACATGTAACTGGAGGTACCATCAAACAGACAAATATTACTGTAGCCCAAGGAAGGATCTGGAAAACATGTCCAGAACTAGCCAAGGAGGGTGAGTGTCCCAGGGGGAGAGAGACTTGGATGTTGTGTGACCACGAGGGGCCCAAAGTGGCTGAATCAGCTGAACCTCAATAGGAGGTACGTATTGGCACTAATGGAAAAGGAGAAAGAGTATGCATATATATAAGTGTGTAGAGGTAAAGTATACAAATGTAGCTGGGGGCAAAGAAGCCCCTGTAGAGCATATCCTTGAACTGTGCCGAACAAAAGCATTGCCAATTAAGACATTTAGTGGTTTGTGTGTATAGAGACAAACCACTGCATGTATTTCATATGTATGTTATGTGAGGAGCCATCACATTGCCAGCAACCAGGCTGGATGGCAGATGGATGGTATTTCAAATGCAGCTATCTTTAAGCAAGTAAGGCACAGAAGGAAAGGCTGCAGAGAGTGGCTGTCTATGTTTCACAGTACCTGTATCCGGGCGATCCGTCCGCGAATGGGCTGCCTGCAGCGATCGACGGTTGATGGGAATATATGAGAAAAGGGCGTCTGACGCAGCCAATCCGGTGGGACGTACACAGGTGCTGACCGCTCGTGTAATGCGGGCGGGAAGCCCGCATACCGAGCGCAGAGGGTCCCGGCGGATGGAAACCCATCGGGACAAAAAGCTCGCTCCTACAGGAGGACGCTGAGCGGACATGACCGCAGCGGTGCAATACCCGTGGAGCCCACCTGCCGGGTGGTGCACAGCAAACCCTCTGACCCTGGGACAAGAGTGACCTCCAGTGGCAGATGTTGGGATGGGGCCAAAAACGCTGGTGGAAGGAAAAATTAATTAATTGGGATGGTTAACAACACGGTTAGTAAGTGTTGAAAAAAAGAGAAAAAAGAAAAAATTAAATTAAAATTACGAAAAATGGGTGAAAAAAAGGTGGTGATCAAGGACGCAGAGGAATGGGGAGTGTGAAATGAATTGTAAAAACGGATTCAATTTATTAGTTAGAAGGGGGATAATGGAGCTGTAAAGAAAAGAATAGTGATTGAATATGAATGGGGAAGTGGGTGTATACCTGAAAATTTGTGTAAAATATGTAAATATATGTAATGTATGTGCCTGAAATCATAATTTAAGTTTGCATCCCCCCGATGTGAAGCCCGGGAGAAAAGGTTTGAGACTGTATGTCTCGTTTAATCCAGGAGGGGATGTGGCCTGGAGGGTATGAATCCAACACAACTCCCGTTGAAGGAGTATTTTGTTATAGTCCCCACCACGCGAACCAAAGTGGACTCGATCCAGGGCTAGGAATACAACCCTGGGAAGAGTAGTAGGGTGGACAGAGGCCATGTGTCGGCCAATGGGAGTGTCAGGATCACGTTTGGTTTGGAAAGTTTGTGTTGATATATTCTTTTCCAGAATTCATTCTTGGTTTTACCGACGTAGTATCCTCCACATTCACAAGATAGGAGATATACCACACCGGGAGTTTTAAAATTCACAAAATGTTTAGGACAAAAAGTTTGCTGATTGGGTAGTGTGATTTTATTGCGTCTGACCATATACTGGCAATAATTACAGCCACCACAGGAGAAAGTACCCCAACGGATGCATGGGTCCCCCCCTATGAGTTCTGAACTCACTTGAAACCAATCTGTCGCCGATCGAGGAAGCCCTACGGTAGGCGACAGGTGGCTTCTCTGGCACAAAGACGGACAATTGAGAATCCATGATGAGAAGATGCCAATATTTACCAAGAATGCGTTTAATTTGTTTATGCTGAGTGGAATATGTGGTGACAATGCGAGTGATTTGATCTGGAGTCTGGGTTTCTGAAGATTTTTGGGAAATATTTTGATCTTTACTAAAGAGTAAATCAGTTTGTGGAATATCTCAGACTCTCCTGAAGGCTCGCTTTAGGGAGGCTCCGGAGTACCCCAGTTCTAAAAGTTGTATTTGTAATTCCTTGGCCTCCTTTAAAAAGGAACATTGGTCTGAACAGTTTCGGCGAACACGAAGGTATTGGCTATATGGTATGGAGGTCAAAAGTGGCTTTGGATGGAAACTGCTGGCATGAAGTAGAGAATTTCCAGCGGTGGATTTACGGAACAGTTGGCTCGACAAATGCCCACCCTGACCCTTTTGGACCGTGACGTCCAAAAAGGGCAGCTCATGTGTATTATGCGACATGGTAAAATGTAGATTCAATTCGTTATGATTAATGAAAGCCAGAAACTGTTGCAATTGGGAGGAGGAGCCTCTCCACAGCATGAAAATATCATCGATATATCAATGCCAGGCCAGTATGTGATCGGCATATGTGGAAATGTCTGGATCATGCCAGAGTTGGCGTTCCCACTCCCCCAGGTATAGGTTGGCGTACGATGGGGTACAACGTGTCCCCATCGCAACCCCCTGCACCTGGAGGTAGTGGGTGCCATTGAACAAAAAAAGTTGTGTTCCAAAATGAACTGAAGGGCCTGTATCACAAATTCGTCATATCGAGGGTCTGAAGTGTTGGAGAGAGCAAGTTTGTGTCTGATGGCCGCTAGGCCTAAATGATGTGGAATGGAACTGCACAGGGCCTTGACGTCGATGGCGACCAAGATAGTGTCGCCATCGACGCGGAGGCCCTCCAAAATTTGCAAAAAATGGATGGTGTCACGCACATAGGAAGGAAGTTTAACAACTAAGGGTTGTAAATGGTTATCTACCAACTGGCTCAAGTTTTCGGTCAAGTTACCACACCCAGAGACGATAGGACGACCAGGGTTTTTTTTGGCATTTTTGTGGAGTTTGGGCAGTGCATAGAAAGTTGTTGTTCGGGGATAACTAGTACGTATGTATTCCCATGTATGTTTGGGTATTACATTATAGTAATAGGCTTTATCTATGAAAGTATAGAACTCTTTAGAAAAGCGGTCTATCAGACTGGAGGGAATAGGCCGATACCAACTGGAATTTTTTAATATAGACATACACATGTCCATATAATCCATACTGTTCATAATCACAACATTTCCACCTTTATCAGATGGTTTGATAACTATATTGGTGTTGGAGGTCAAAGTTTTTAGTGCAATTCGTTCACGAGTAGAAAAGTTAGACGAAGGTTCGAGAGGAATAAGTAAACCGATTATATCTTTAGTAACCATTTTTAAAAAAGTGGCTGCGTTGTGATTGGAGCTGGGGGGTGGATATTGGGAGGACGGTTTCTTAAGTTTGGAAATGTGGGGCTGTATAGTATCTGGCGTGGCGTTATCAATCAGGCCTAGTATGCCTTCAAGATCTATGGAGTCAATCAGATCTCCGGATTAATTTTCTTCCAAAAGAGATATAAGGAGATCCAGGGCTTCAACATCGCTGGGAGGCGGAGTAGGTATGCTGGTGGTGGTGGTGGTGGTTTTAGCGTAAAGACTTTTAAGTAGGATATTCCTGATGTAAAGATGAATGTCTTTGATAGTGGTGAATTTATTAAGATGGGAATCAGGACAAAATGTTAGGCCTCTGGCTAAGACGTGATGTTCATCAAGTGATAAATTGTGTGTGGATAAATTGACTACATTTAATGTTGTGGATTCGTGTTGGTTTTCTTGGTGGACTTGTTTTTGGTTTGATGACTTTGTGTTTTGGTGCGTAGTTGGTCTAAAAAAGTCCCTCGCATGGGGGTTTGTGTATGGGAGATAGCTGGGGCACGAAGTGATGAGTGTGCATGACTGTGAGTAGAATGGGTTGTGTCTAGTGCAGGAGTGCTTGTGTGTATATTTTGTCGAAATGTGGTGATGCATGTATTACCTGCATCATGGTGAGGGTCCATTGGTGAGGAGGAGTGATCTTGAGAACTGTCAGCATGTCGCCGGCGTTTGGAGCGTCGCGAGTGTTTAAATGCACCTGAAGTTGATGAAGCAGATGGAGAAACAGAATAATATGTAGAGGTTGTAAGATTGTCATTACGTTTGAAAGTTTTGCCACTATATTGTGCCATACGTCTGTTATATGTGGATTGGTGCCATCTGTATGCTTTCCCTTCTCGGAAGGCCTTTAAATCACGGTGTAGTTTTTTTGTCCTTGCTGATTAGAATATCTTTGTTAAATTTTAGTAGATGGGTTTTCAATTTGTTGTCTAAATCAGAGACCAAGGCATGGATCTGATATGGAACAAGAGCCTTTTGCAGTATATCTATCTGCTTGTCCAGCTCAACTATACGTTTGTTGTATTCCCCAATCAGTGACATCATGTTTCCCATAGCTGCTTGAAATTAGAGTCAGTAATTTCAAATGAGGGAAATATTTGGACACGTAAGCCAAAGGGATTGATATCCTCTCTGGTGTAATCTTGAAAGTTTTTTACATGCCAATGCAATAAGGATTTTTTTCCCAATATTTGACAAAGATTAATATAAGTGGATGTAATGACAGATTCAACTGCTTCATTCTTACCAAATTCCTCGTGTAGATTGGACATGAAGGACGTTCATTGTTCACCCTGGTATTCAGCCACGTAGAAAGAAAAAAAGGAAAAAGAAGAGGGGAAAGAAAGAGAGAGAAAAAAAAACTGAGGCGCAACTGTCTGCAGCACCACTCACAAAGAAGGGGGATGTATTGGGTATTTGCTACCCGGGGATTCAATGAGGGATTGTTTGGGTACAACGTCGCACGACCGCGCAATTGTCAGTTAAAGTGACGCAAAAGTGCTCTGGTCCTAAAGCTGGAAAACCTTCCGGTTGGTAAGTGGTTATCATCCTTTCTTACGGTTTATATATTTAAAGGATTTCTTGTTTTTTTGTTTTTTTTTTTACTCTCCTCTGCTATGTGCCTTATTTTAGCTGCCCTGATTGCACTATTACATTTCCTATAGCATTCTTTGTATTGTTGGAATGATGACAATGACCCCTCAGCCGTGTATTTTTTAAAGGCCTTTTGTTTTGCTTTTATATGCATTTTTACATTAGAGTTTAGCCACCCAGGATTAATTTTAGCTCCTTTAAACTTATTTCATGTTGGAATACACTGGCCAATACCTTTTATTTAGTATGCTCTTAAAGCACTCCCATTTTTCCTCCGTATTCTTTGTTCCTAGGATTTTATCCCATTTAATATCATTTAGCAAAGAGTGCAGTTTAGGGAAGTTAGCTCTTTTGAAATTCAGTGTCCTTGTATTAACCTTGTGCTTCTTATTTCTGTGTTTTATATTGAATCGAATTGACCTCTGGTCGCTGTTTCCTAAGTTTCCTGTATTTCCACATCCGCAATCAGGTCTATATTGTTTTTAATCGGCAGGTCTAGTAATGCGTTATCTCTTGTTGGTGCATTCACCAACTGACCCATGAAATTATCCTGCAAGACATTTTGGAAATGGCGAGCCTTAGACAAATGTGTGGTTCCTTCTGCCCAGTCTATACTTGGATAATTGAAATCCCCCATTATAATAATATTTCCCAGCCTTGCCGCCATTCCAAGCTGTGATAGGAGGCCTGCCTCCCCCTCCTCCTTCAGGTTAGGGGGCCTGTAGCATACGACCACTATTACTTTCCCATTTGTATCCTCCCTTTGGAGCTCCACCCTCAAAGATTTCACCTCGGCCCTAGCTCCATTAGGAGGTTCCGGTAGTGTTTCTGAGAATACTACCTTGGGGGTCCCTCTCTTCAAATTAGCTCCTAAGTCCCTGAAATGTTTTTTTTAGTACTCTCCATCTTTCTCTAACTTTGTCATTGGTACCCACGTCTACCATAACAGCTGGGTCCTCCCCAGCCCCACCCAATAATCTGCCCACCCGATCCGCAATGTGCTGAACCCGAGTGCCTGGTAAACAACATACAGTTTGGCGATCACAGTCTTTGTGACAGATAGCCCTCTCTGTCCTTCTAATAACTGAATACCCTACCTCCAGGATCTGTCTTTCCTTACCCTTAGCCTTGCCCCCCACCCTCACTGGAGGAGTTTTTCCCCTGGCAGCTAGGGGAGTCGCTCTGCTCCAGCAATGCCGCTCCTTGACTGGTTTCTCCAACATCACACAACAGGGTGTACTTACTGGGATGTCCCAGCCCAGGACCGGCCTCCTTGATGCTTTCCCCTCTAACCCTCCTAAATGTCACTCAACTATTCTGCTCTGGTGCCTGCACCCCTGTATCACCATCCGCCTCTGTGCTGGCCCCTGCCTGCACATGTTGGGTACATTCCAGGCTTGCATTCAGGTTGGAGAGGCTTTGTAGTGTTGTCAGCTGCTTGCCTAGATTCAGTACCTGGGCTTCCAAGGAAGCAACGTGCTCACATTTTGTGCAACAGTATTCGCCCTCGATCGGATGCTCAAGGAACGCATACATGTCACAAGATGTGCCCTGAGTTGCATTACCATACCCGTTGACTCTACTCAGCAGTACTCAGCACACTGTTGCCCAGTTACTCACAGTACTCGGCAGTACTTAGCACACAGTTACTCACAGTACTCAGCAACTCAGCAGTACTCAGTACACATTACTGTGCCTCTGTCACATAGCTTGTACAGCTTCACCCCATATCTGGCCTTTTTCCTGGGGATGAACTGCTTGATAACCAGCCTGCCAGTGAAATGGACATGCGACTCATCCACAAATGTCCAGAATATACAATTGGGAAAATTTCTCGGAGAAAAAATGAAGTAGTGGCCAAGTTTATCATCCAGGGCCATTTCGGGGAGGGCACTGTGTGTTCACTGAAATGGAGGAACCGCATAATCATTTCATATTATGTTCTTGGCATAACAGATGAATAAATGCCATGGGCATGTGAAGAATGGGGTTGGTGGACCAGTGTAATTCATTTTTTTTTCTTTGTCAATCACATGTTAAATGTGAGGCCCAAAAAGATTTTGAATTCCTCCACAATTATAGGTTTCCATTTAAATTTGGATTTGGGTTATTGGTGATAAATTGTTTGGCATAATGGTTGCACTGGTCCACAAGTAAAAAAAATAGATTAGTGAAAAATAAATTAAATCAATTGTGCAAAATGTTCTGTGTTGGCCTGAACACCTGGCTGTGCAGTAAAAGGGTGGATATTAGCTGATCCTGGGTTAGGAGGAAGCCATACGGATTTTCAAGTGCATCTGGGAATCTGGCAAGGGCCCTATCCCTTTTTGGCTGACGTGACACCATACTAGTACCTTGCCTTTCATTTAGAGGTACTCCACTACTGGTGGTTGCCACTGCACTACTGGTGGATGCCTATTTCTTGCCAGAGCGCCTCATTTTGCAGGCAACCATTCTTCCTCCTCCTCTGATTCTGTTACAAACCCACAACTTAAAGTGTTACTAACCCAGAACAGTAAAATAAGCCCATATAGGCAGCATAGCATGCTTGTTATATTCACCATGGAACTTAAGGGGTTAATACTAAGCATTGTGTTAAAAAGGCTGTTTAATCCTGTATGGATAGATACTTCCCTCCTGCACTGTCAATCTGGGTAAGTTCATATAATACACAGAAGGGTGGTAAAGCTGCACATGCTCAGTTTGGTCTCTTATGCTGGATAGAATATTTCCTATTTCAGTTGAACTGTTCAGGTCACAGGATATTGACATCACACATGTGGGTGTGTATAGAGGCTGTAGTGGAAATCTCCTTCTACCTGAACACACAGCTATGGACAAACTGTGCAGATTATCGGGAAACCGTGGTATACAGATAATCCCAAAAGGTATATAGTGGTAGTATTTTAATGTAAAAAGGATATTTATAAGCTGTGGGCAATGGGAGGGGGGGGGGGCACATGAACTATTTTCATATTACTGGGTTTAGTAACACTAGTTCATACTCTAAATCAGACTCAGACATAGAGCTCACTGCTGCTCTCCTTAGTCATACTGAGGATTTGATATGCCTTCTCGATGGTAAAGAATTTTTTAGACATTGTGTATGTCGACTCTGGTCACACTATACTGCGGTGATGGGGACACTGGGATAGATGTGGCTGCACTGATGTGCATTGAGCAGGGCAATGATGAGGATGCTCTGAGGTGCTCTATTGAGGCTGCACGGATGGGTACTGATGAGGCTGCACTGATAGGTGCTGATGAGGCTGCACTGATGGGTGCTGATGAGGCTGCACTGACGGGCGCTGATGAGGCTGTACCGATTGGTGCTGATGAGGCTGCACTGATGAGGATACACTGAGGTGCATTATTGAGGCTGCACTGATAGGCACTGATGAGGCTGCACTGATGTGCACTGATGAGGGTGCACTGATGAGGATGCAATGAGGTGCACTGTTGAGGCTGCACTGATGAGGATGCACTGATGGAACGGCACTGATAAGCTGCACTAATGAGGCTCTGCTGGTGAGGCAGCACTGATGTGCCCTGATGAGGCTGCACTGATGAGGTGGCACTTATGGGGCTCCACTGATGATCAGGGCACTAATATTTGCTGTCACGTACCTGGTCAGAGGCAGAAATGCAGAAAGGGTTTCTCTTGTGGCTAAGTGCATTACACTCCTGGTACAGAAGGCGCAGTGCCCAAAGAAGCACAGGTTGCCAGACGGGTTCTAAAGAGTAAGACAGATGGTCACCTGATGTATACTGGATGCAGCGGGATACACAGCTGGGCAGAAGTCTCTAGAGAACCACAGTAGTACTTGGCAGTAGTGCATGCAGGAGAAGGTAGTGAGAGCCAGGCCAGGGGTCAAACATGGTGGATCCGTCAGGAGCAGAGGCAGTTAGCAAAGTACGAACAAGCTGGGGTCATACACAGGAAGGCAAGCCAGAAATAAATAGCAAAGTCTGATATGCAAGCCGGGGTCATATACTGGAGACAGTAGCAGAGTCAGTAGAACAAGCCAGGGGTCAAAGCCAGGAGAGGAGATTAGACAGGTCAGAGGCAAGCCGGATCACAACAGGAAACCCCAGGGTAAATGCACAAGGGCTCAGGAATACAGGAAGGCTGATGACAATCCAGCAATTTGTGAGAGGAGCTGCTGGCCTTGTATAAGCCAGTGTATACTGGTAATTAGCTTGCTGTGCCTGTTTTGCGTGCACCGATGCACAGTCACGCACGTAGATTCACCATAGCGTGAAATTTGTTAATGTGCATGCACGAATTAGTGAGACTGTATTGGATATTGGCATATTTGCCAAATCTTCTCGTATTCTTCCCTGACAGTGCCCCCCCCCCCCCATGGGCAGCCTCCGGATGCCCAAACTGGCCATGGTTTCAGGATGTCTGTTGTACAAGCCTGGGAGCATGAGCGTTACTTGCGGGTTCTCAAGAATTATCTTCAGGAGGGTACTCTCTCCACTTGATGAGATACTGGACTTGCCTACCTCACCTCCGACAATCCATAATGGCCTCAACTTAAAACTCCATTTCACCTTCCACCGAGACTGGAGGTGGGGGCAACCCTTCTCTCCCCGGAAATGGACTTGGCACAACTGGTTTGAGCAGAGAGACATGGAATATCGGGTGAATTTTGTAGGAATTGGGTAGTGTCAGCTCAAAAGCCACTGGGTTTTTCCCTCTTTTGATCTCAAAGGGACCAATGAACTTCGGCCCTAGTTTTCGGGAAGGGAATGAGAGTTTAAGGTTCAATGAAGAAAGCCATACCTTGTCCCCAATTTTGAAGACAGGATTTTTTCTCTTCTTGTCATTGTATTTTTTTTTTTTTTTTTGTTTACGAATTTTTATTGGAAGGAAATAATAAAAGATACATACATGAATCAGTACCTTATATTATACATTATAATACAAAAATGCAACAACCCTGAGGGGTATCTTCATAAATATGATTACAGTAGATGAAGTAAACAACATACAATTGTGTACATCGAAGTTTTGGGGTGAGGAATTGAAGATAGAAAGTAAAAGTGTTAGAAACAATGAGAATAGCTCATATAGCAGGTCATGGAATATCCCAATAGGACCACTTTTCTTTTAGAATATGTCTTGAATCATACAGGGTATGAAGGATATATTCTGTGAGTCTAACTTGAACTATTCTGTGTAGTACTTGTGACCAAGAGAGATTTTTTGAGCGCCAATTACAAGCTATCATCCACTGAATCGCACTGAATAGAGTGTGTATCAATCTTAGGCATTGGATTGGGGTATCAGGTATGGATTGAAAAAGTAGACATGTTTGTGGTGATATAGGGATCTGTCTATTCAAGAATTTGGAAATTCTAATTTGAGCTAAGATCCAGATATCTTTAACATGATCACAATCCCAGAATATATGCAGGAGAGTGCCCAATACATTACAACCTCGGAAACATGTTTGAGGGGAGGATGGGTACATTAAATTGATCTTGGCGGGAGCAAGATACCATCTGGTAAGGAGTTTAGTAGGTGTTTCTCTAAATGCAGTTGCTTGGTTGCATTTGTGAGAGTTGTCTATCATAATATACCAGTCTTTGATAGATATAGTAAAGTCAAGGTTTGACTCCCATTTTATCATAGCTTGTGTTTTAAGAGGTTGAGTAATATCTGTAATGTGTTTGTAGAGGATTGAGATGAGACCCTTTCCCCTTGGGGATTTTATACATAAGTTCTCCAATGGGGTGAAGGGTGCTTTTAATTTGGATGGGAAAAGTTTGTTATAAAAGTCTTTAATGATCGAGTAATGTTGGAAAGTGGCATCAGGGAAATTGTATTTGGTTTTAATTCTTTCCAAAGGGAGGAAAATACCATCTTCCGTGAGGGAAAGTAAGTTAGTGAGCTTGTGATTTTTCCAGATAGAAAAAGCAGAAATATCGTGGGAGTCAGTTGGTGCTATTATTTCACCGATATATGATGCTAGAGGGGGGGTTGAGAGACTAGGTTGAGGGTATCTTTATGTCTAGACCAAAATTGATGTAGCTGGGCAACAATACTATTACGTTTTTGTAGTTGTTTATATTTAATTGTATTGGACCATAGGATTCCATTGATGAAGAAGGGAGAGATAGAAGATGATTCAAAAGTTAACCAAGGAATATCCTTGGGGTCTGCCGACCATTGTGTAAGATGTGTTAATCTAGCAGAAATGTAATATTGCCAAATGTTAGGTAGGCCAAAGCCACCTGATTTGGAGGGTCTATAAAGTGTAGTGAGGTTACATCTAGGTTTTTTTCCGGACCAGATAAATGAGTTGATGTCTTTTTGTAGTTTATCCAATTTGTATTTATGAATATTGATTGGGAGTGAGCGGAAATAAAATAGAAGTTTAGGAAGAATTGTCATCTTAATTGCACATAATTTTCCAAGGAAAGAAATATTAAAGGTGGTCCAGGACTTTAGCAACTTTCTAATATGAACAAATAGGGGAGGGTAGTTATGTTGATATAGTGTATTGAAATTTGGGGTGATATGAACACCTAAATATCTGAATGAGTGGGGGCACCAAGTAAAAGAGAAGTTGTTTTGGATATGTTGTGAGATGTCAGTGGGTATGTTTATAGGTAGGATTGAGCATTTTGAGAGATTGACTTTGAGGCCTGAGATCTGGTGAAATTGCTCCAAGGTCTGTATCAATATTGGGAGTGAATTGATCGGGTCCGACAAAAAGAGGATGGAATTGTCTGCGTATAGACTGAGCTTGTACTCTATTTGATCTTTAGTGTATCCCTTAATATTTATGTTGTTTCTTATGTGGATCGCTAAAGGTTCTAATGCCAAGGCGAATAATAAGGGTGATAAAGGGCAGCCCTGCCGCGTGCCTCTATGTAGTGGAAAAAACTCTGAATTGGCACCAGGAATTTTGATCCTTGTTTGGGGAAGATGGTATAAGGCTTTAAATCCATGAAAAAATGAGTCTTTAATGCCAAATTTTGGTAGAATGAGATCTAGATAAGACCATCCCACACTGTCAAAAGCCTTGTTAATGTCTAGGCTCAGAAGAGTGACAGGGCGAGAGGTATGGTTGGCGTCTTGAACTATATTTGCCACAAGCCTAATGTTGTCAGTAATGTGTCTGTGTGGCATAAAGCCTGTCTGATCTGGATGTATTAGAAGGTTAATTAATTTAGCTAGTCTGCCTGCTAAAATGCGACCAAAAATTTTTAAATCGTTGTCTAGGACAGATATGGGGCGATAATTTTGAGGCTGGGAGTGGTCTTTAAATGGTTTGGGGATGAGGGACATGTTTGCTAAAAGCATTTCTTCAGGGAAGAAGTTACCTTTAAGAATGTGGTTGAAAAGGGCGCAAAGATGGGGAGATAGGGTAGAACTAAATTTTTTGTAATATGTTGTGGAATATCCATCTGGGGCTGGGGCAGTGGAGGGTTTTAGTGATCTGATTATGTTCTGTATCTCATCCTCCGTGCACGGAGAGTTGAGAATTTCGGCTTGCTGTGATGTAAGAGAGGGGATATTTAATGAATCGAGCCAGCTAGTAATATTATTTGGAGGTGTTGAATGGGGATTAGAGAGGAGTTTTCTATAAAAATTTAAGAAGATCTGTTGAACGTTATTTGGGTGAGAAACTGTGTTGCCATCTTTATCTCTTAGCTTGTAGACGTGGGGAGGTTTGGTGATTTGGTTTAATTCCCTAGCGAATATTTTGGAAGTGGAGTTGCTGTTTAGGAGGAGTTTGGATTTGGAGAATCTGATTTGTTTTTCTGATTCTTGTGAGAGGAGAGCATCAAGAGCTTGTCTTTTACTTTTGATTTGGTTAGTAAGTGTTTGTGAATGGGGTGCTGTGGGTTGTTGTAAAGTTGGTTCAGTTCCCTTGATAAAGTTCGAATATCTGCCAGTTTGGCTTTATTTTTTTTAGAAGCTATGTCGATGAGTTGGCCTCTAATCACGGCCTTATGGGCCGCCCAAAGAGTAGGAGGAAGAACGTCTGGGGTGTTGTTGAATAAGAAATACTCCTGTATATTTTTTTTAACCTGTTCTAGTGTTTGTGGATCTGAGAGGAGAGAATCGTTGATCCTCCAGTTGTGCGGCATATGTTGCAGTCCGATGCTTGATGTATTAAATGTTACTATCTGGTGATCTGACCACGGGCAAGGGCATATGTTGGCTTTAGAGGAGTTGGCGAGAATGATTGGGGTGGTAAAAATATAGTCTAGCCTAGCGTGGCTATTGTGTGGTGCAGAATAAAATGTGTATGCCTTGATACCTGTGTTATGGGCAAGCCAAACATCAAGAAGTTGGCGATCGTATAGGGATCTGGAGATCGATTTTGTAAAAGATCTGGCAGTGGGGGAGTTATTGCTTCTATCTAATGAGGAGTTAGCTGCGAGATTAAAGTCTCCTCCAACGATCATACGAGTGGAATTGTATTTATCTAAGATATTAAAGAAGTCATTAAAGAAGGTGGATTGAGCTTCATTAGGGGCATATAAGGAGACAATCGTGAGTGGACAACCATTTATTTTCCCTTTGATTATGATAAATCTGCTTAAAGGGTCTTTAAATATATGTTGTGTTTCAAAGATAATGGAATTTCTGATGAATATAGCTACACCTCTAGTTTTATTAGAAAAGGTGGTATAAAATGATTGATTATATGCTTTGTTAAAGTATTGAGGGTGATTGGCGGTCGAGAAGTGCGTCTCCTGCATAAGTATGATATCGGCTCCCAGTCTTTTATAAAAATTAAAGGCTTTCTTTCTTTTGTGGGGCGAATTGAAGCCCTGGACATTGTGTGTAATAATCTTTAGATCCATTTCTGTGTTAACAAAAGGTGACTATAAAAACTGTATGTTTTATGTTGAAAAAGAAAGTCAGAGATGGTTTTACCGTATCTCCATCCGTGAGATCTGGATGGAACTCCACAGAAGACTGCACACTCGACCGCCCCATACCCCGTGGCATTAGACTGATGTGGGTAACAGGTACTGAGAAAATATTCGGTGCGTGGAAAAGTTACAAATAGTTTAGTGAACATTATATTCCTTCCATAAGCTTTACAAAAAGTTAAAAGTAAAGATATACTTAGTAGAAAAAACATCAATAAAGATTGCATAACAGCAATAATGGGGTCGAAAGAAAATATATCTGACGACAACAAAACTTTCACAAATGGACTAAGCCGTCCACATCCTGACAATGCATTGGGCGAAGAAGGTCCGGGGACCGGGCATAAACTGCTATGCCTCAAAAACATTGACAGGTGGGGGAAAATCCAGCCACGGCGCCTGGGGGAATAGGCGATGCTAAAATGCTGAAAAAAAAAATATAAAGTGGTACATGCCTGAAGGCAACAAAAATTGTTAACAAAGAGAGAAGCAAATATGGCAAGAATTAAGTATATGCATTAATTGCTATTTAAGACCCAGCATATAGTTAAATAGTGTGAAAATATAACTCTGGAAAAATTATTGATTAGACCATATAGCATCAAGTACATTTGTTCTATGTACTAGTTCTTGTAGAAACAAAAATAATCATTATGTTAAGTGAGGAACAGTGTCTTTAAAGTCAAGGTTAGCCAGAATCTTACAAGGGTAGGAACCCTGTGGTGTCCACATATACCAAGGAAGTAAACTTCTTGTATGATGCTGAGATTAGAGGGTGAGGATGCCATCCTTGAGCTAGACTGAGTCATGTTTGTTGAAAACTTGTGAGACAGTGACATCCACAGGGCAAAGGTGGTAATACTTACAATGTGTGAAAATGAGACCAAAAATGTATTGTTCTGAACCCTGAAAAATTCTATTTGAGAAGGATGTCATCCTTGAGCTAGACTGAATCGTGTCTGTTGAAAACTTGTGAAACAGTGACATCCACAGGGCAAAGTTGGTATTACTTACAGTGTGTGAAAATGAAGAGAAAGAAAAAAGAAAAAAAAAAAAAAACAGAAAAAGAAGCCAAAATGAAATATCTGGACAAAGTCGTGCAGGCAAAGTAAAATATTACACGTCTAATGGTATGAATCAGGCTGGGAGATTCCTAGGAGATTGTCGCAAGTTTCTTTGATCACGTCTTGATGCCGGGGTGGACCAGATGGGAGAAGGTCTAGGAGTAGACGGAAGACGCAAGGCAGGTTCAGGGTCTAAAAGGCCCAGCTTAATAAGGAGATCCTTTCCTTCTGTTAGATTGTACACAGTATATACTGTGCCATTATGAGGGACAGATAACTTGAAAGGGAATCCCCATCTATAACGGATTCTGGCACTTTGCAGAACACTTGTGACTTCCCTCATGTTGCGTCTCCTCTCAAGTGTCGCTGGGGAGATGTCTGGATATATTTGGATTCTTGTCCCTTCAATATTGCTATTTGTGGTATTTCTGGAGGCCCTCAGGATGTCCTCTTTTATAAGGAAATCTTTTAGACAAAGAATTATGTCTCTGGGTGGTTTGTCTGCTGGTGGCTTCGGCCTTAGTGCTCTGTGCATCCTGTCGCATAAAAACGCATCATCTGTTTTTTCAGGTATAAGGGAGTGAAACAGCTTAAGCATGGTGGTGTGTATGTCTGTTATTGATTCTGGAACACCGCAAATGCGCAAGTTATTCCTTCTGTTTCTGTTATCAAGATCTTCGACTTGCGTTTGCACATGCGCAAAGTTTTTCGCTAATGTTTCATAGTCCTTTCTTAAATCATTGTGTGCGAGAGTCAGTTCATCGTGTTTAGTCTCAAGAATATCTGTGCGGTTTCCTAGGGCGGATATCTCTTGTGTTAGGGCGTTTGTGGAGTTGCTGACCTCTCTGTGTATCTTATCTGCCAGTTTTTCATAAATAGCTGCTAGGCTATCCTCTAAATCTACCTTAGTGATTCCTGTCTGTGGTATATGTGGAGAGTTGTACTCACAGTTTGGATTGATTAGGGAGACATCATTTGCAGATGAGGAGCCTCTCTGAGGCAGCATGGTGCCGGCGCCATTTTGGGACATCTTGCTGTTCTTCTCCTGGGACCGGAGTAAGTAAGTTGTAAGATGGCTCTGTGAGCGGCGCTTCTTCGGTCCCTTCTTGCTTCCAGGCATGCACCAGGTATTCAGGCAGGGTTGTTGGTGGTTTTGGTGCTTGTGTTGAGGGTGTAAAGCCCTGTAGTCGCCTTTCCCCCAGATAGCAGCCGCGGAGCTGTTAAGAGGAGCCGCCGCCCTGCATCGCGCCACGCATGCGCCCCGTCATTGTATTTTTTATAATCCTCTTGAGCTCTTTGCATAGCCTCCTGAAGCGACTGATAATTGGTTTGGAAATTTATTTTACCTTGAACTGCAGGAACTGATACTTCAGGTATATTATTTGGTAAGAAGGAGGGATGGAACCCATAATTTGCCCAGAAAAGGAACTGGTTGGTGGCAGCATGGTTTGATTTATCCTTTCTGTTTGTCCATTACTCTGTGGGTGGTAAGCCAAGGATAGACATACCTCTATTGATAAAGACTTGCAGAGATCTCTCCAGAATCTGGAGGTGAACTGTATCACTATGTTGGAGACAATGTTGTCTGGTGGTCCGTTTAACCTAACTATTTCCTTAATGAATGCATTAGCTGTGTCAAAAGCGGATGGTGTGCCAATCATCGGTAGGAAATGTGCCATCTTGGAAAGGCGACCTACTACCACCAGAATGGTAGTGAAACCTTCAGAAGGAGGGATCCACAATAAAATCCATGGATATCTTTTTCCAAGGTTGCTTCAGTAGACGCAGGACTTGGCGTTGGACCCCTTGTTGTGCTGGCAAGTGATACTAGAGCTGATGTAGTTCTACCCATCCTGTTTCAGAATGGGCCACAAAAAAGAGCGCTGAAAAAGTTTAGAAGTCTTCCGTAACTCGAAATACCTGGCAAGCTTGATCGTGGAAAGTTGTTAGTACCTGGATTCTGACTGGCACAAAAAGTTTGCCCAGATGCCACAGAAACCCCTCTTGGCTCCTCAAGGAAAATATCTCTGGTTCAGTACACTGGGTGGAGGCTTGCTTGATCAAAGTGTGGAGGTTATGACAGCAGGCAGAATGTGCAAGAGAATAGTGTGGAGGGTATAACAGTGGGGGGTATGTGCAAGAGAAGAGTATGGAGGGTATAGCAATGGGGATTATGCGCAGAAGAGTGTGGAGGGTATAGCAGTAGGCAGTATGTGCAAGAAAGGAGTGCAGAGAGTATAACAATAGGTAGTATGTGTAGGACAGGAATACAGACGGTATGAGGGGGGTATTATATGCAGGGAGGTGCACAGAGGGCATGACGGCAGTGTGTGCAGAACAGGAGTGCAGAGGGTATGTGAGTGGGCAGAATGTGCAAAGGAAGAGTGTGGGGCTGTATGACAGTCAGCAGTATGTGCATAAGAGAGATGTGTGGAAGATCTGACATGGGGTAATATGTGCAACAGAGGAGACTGCAAGGTATGACATGGGTAATATGTGTGTGAGTATAGTGCAGATAGTATTACAGCAGGCACTATGTGCAAGGGAGGAGTGTATGAGGTATGATGGCAGGCAGCATGTGCAGAAGAGGAGGTGATGAGGTAATATGTAGGACAGCATGACATTTAAATTACTTGGATGGTGCCTAGAAAATATTGTCTTTGTAGTATGTGAACTGCTTTTGGATGGCATCCTTGGGCACTTGCTGGGCCAGGGAGGGCAGCATGACAGTAGGGACAAAAGAATTGGCAATAGAAGGAAAGAGGGGGCAAACAGAAGAAGAAGGAGGAAGAGGACTTACTACTAGAGGCAGAATCCCTCAGTGGAAAAATGAAATTGTGACCTAGGCATTATTCTCAATGGGAAAGCAAAAATGTGCCATGAAAGCAAAATTCTGACTTAGGCACATTATTATCAAGGAAAGATAAGTAGACTTGAGCGAACCCGAACTGTAAAGTTCGGGTTCGTACCGAACTTTGGGGTGTTCGTGACCTGGACCCAAACCCGGACATTTAAAAAAAGTTTGGGTTCGAGTTCTGGGTTTGGGTATTTGATCAAGCATGTTGAATAGCTGCAGGGCAGCCAATCAACAAGCGTTTCACTGGTTTGCCCTTAGAAGCCATCACAGCCGCGCCTACCAATGACATGGCTGTGATTGGCCAGTGCATCATGTGACCCAGCCTCTTTATAAGCTGGAGTCACTTAGTGTTGCATGTCACATGCTCTCTGGGTAGTGTAGGGAGAGGATGCTGCCGGTGCTGTGAGGGACAGATTGCAGATAGATAGATAGGTAGAGATTACTACTACTACTGCTTTTAGGGACAGATTGCAGATCTCATCCTGCATTACAGAACGATCTGACTGGACTAGGTAGAGTCTACTGCTTAGAGGGACAGATTATTGTTCTAAAATTATCTTCTAGTTCTATAGGGTCAGGTTCTTGCTGTTGCTGTAAGGGACAGATTATTGTTCTAAAATCATTTTGCAGCCCTCTAGCACTTTTCAGGACTTTTTTACAATCAATTTTGTGCCGAAAAGTGTGAATTCAATGGGGTTCGGGGTAAAGTTCGGGTCAAGTTCGATACCGAACCCGGACTTTTTCCCGAAGTTCGGCCGAACCCACCGAACCCGAACATCCAGGGGTTTGATCAACTCTAAAGATAAGGATAATAATAAATTGCTTTGGAGTTTTTGAAAGTCTACTGCAAGGCTGGATTTACACTACTGTGGTGCATTAACGGATGCACATTAACGCATACTATGCTGCACATTAACATTCATTGCGAATATGCTGCCCATTTATTTCAGCACAGCTATCTGCCAATTAACAAAAATAGCACATTATTTATCCTTAGCAATGCCACATAGAACACTGTAATCCATGGCAACCACTCGGATGACACTGGTCTTCGATGGATGGCTTTCCAGAGGCTGGTTGACAGGCTATTAGAAAGCGAAACATTGCCTCCTCACTACCTTTTATAACCCTAAAAAGTCCAAACCACCGAGCCAGAACTGCAGACATTGCAGAGCGGTTGTAGTGCGGCCCCATTCACTGCCTGCAGAACACGACAGGAGGTATATATAGAATGAGGGGGGCATTAAAATTTACTCACTTTAAGCATTATTAAATCCACTGCTCCTGAAAAAACAATCAATTTAAACATTTTTTTCTATTAATTCATGTCTCCTAGGACAGGACCCAGGTCCCCGTACACTTTTTAGGGCAATGAACTTGCATACCAGCTTTAAATGGAGGCCTTTGAAAGTTGCAGGCTCGAATCCTATTGATGGCCAGTGTTGGTATATGTGATCTGAGAGGCTTGTTTCCAGGCAAATAGAGCTCTGTTCTGTTTGCTTTTTCTCCCAGTTTGTGAGAGTTTAAGTCTTAAAGTACAATTAAGGCAACATACACATTTTAGTAAATCCTCATATAAATACCTGAAAGTTACACATGGTAATAAACATAATAACTGAAATGATTATTTTCCTACCATATACTGCAATTCTGGTCTATAATCCCCTCTAGCAGTCCTCCTTTGGTGTATACAAGTAATGATGATGGGAGGAGATGAGCAGAGCTCAGATGTAATTTCCTGTCAGTGAAATAGCTTGTCTATCTATCAGTCCTCCAGTCTTCTATCATGCTTAGTCTATTTTACATAACACACACCCATCTGCAAATCAATAGCTGGGCGTGTGCTATGTAAAACAGGCTCAAGTCATTACAGACAAGCTAGGTCTAGGATCTAAAGCAGTGGGCAGGCAAAGGATGGACATAGGTGAGAGTGGGTGGGGCTTCATGGGGCAGTCGTGGACGGAGTCTAATCGGGATTCTGTGTAGAATGAAATCCCTCATCTTCCCATGTGATACAAGAGCCCCTCCCCCACTGATGTCAGGACGTTTTTTGCAGAGAGATAGACACAAATGGGGGCATGTGTTGAACACAGGCAATTCAAAAACCAGGAAGTAAAGTTGTCACTTCACTAAAGGAAGTGCACATGAGAGCTAGAGACAAGGTAGAGATCTCAACATCTGAAATAAAAATGGGGTGGTTATGGGTTCCCCAAATTTATTTTATGCATATATTAATTGTCTATTCCTATAATTTGTTAACCTACTAAAACTCTGATAACAATAACGATGATAGTACGATAATAAGGTTAGCTTATAAATAATCAATCACTCTGCTTTAATAAAGCAAGGATCTCATTTATTATAAAGAAATTAGAAATTCTAACATCAAAATACTAAGAGAAAATAGAGCCTATAACATAAATAATATAAGGTGATACTTAAGCTGTCCTCGAAATGTTGTTTTGGCTGGCCTGATGGAACGAAGAGAGTGCTGGCAGCCACAAACCCGGCTTTTAAACCCATTCGTGCATCACCCGCACACACACGCCCAGCGTCAGCCTACTTCCACATTCTCTCCAATGGTAGCAGACTTCCTTTCCTTCCAGGAAACATTCCGTGTTGTAGGCAGTAGCAACCACTAGAGGCAGCATATGTCCACTCACATGGCTTTTTTTCTGCCAGAACTCAGTGGAACGCTGTTCTGGAACCTATGGCAGCCCTCTCTGCTTTGACCTGTTATAACACACATAGTAGCACTGCGTGCTTAGAGCTGCTGCCTAAGAGTTCTTTTGGTCCAAGCACGTCCACTTATGGTTGCCTGTGTTGACTCAGCAGGCAGCTTCCATCCCAGCTGCTACTAAAATTGTAGCATGGAGCAGAGGAGTCCTGAAACTCTGCCCCAGCTACAGTTCTGATAGCTCCTACCTAGATCGGCTGAAAAACCCGCGCACACCACATGGGCTGTAGCACTGACTGGCGATGGAAGAGGTGAGGGAGCTGTGAACGAAGACCAGGGGGGAGGAGGGGAGAGAGAGCCCTCCAGAGAATGATTTCACGGAGAGAGGATAACTGTGAAAGAAGGGGGGGGGGGGGGA
>BLSH010318927.1:222531-238881 GCA_018402905.1 Glandirana rugosa | reverse complement strand
TTATAGTTTGTATATCACTGGAGAAGAGCTGCTAATGCTGCCTTTTCAAAGAAATAACTGTACTATATTCATTTTTCACCATGAAGTACACTGAAAACTTAATTAAAAACAAAACCCTATTAAATCCCATTGTTCCAGAAGTGATCCATAGAAGCAATTTTTGCAGATCTTTCAAATTATGATTTAAAACATAATATCACAGGGAAGTTTTTTTTTTAAATAAAACATGCACTTTTTGCATGTTTCATGACATTATTTAATTCGTGCCATTGCATGTGTTTCATGCAGTATGTTTTTCACTTTAATGTCCTATGTTTAGATCTTAAATAGTTCAATTCATTATTTTCAAAAAAGCTTCAAAGTGTACAATGAGCAAAAGTTTTAGGTTACATGCACATGGCCATAAGAATTTTACTGATCATATAGACAAGTTTTTTTCTGGAACAAGAAATTCCTGCATACATGATCAGTAAATCCTGGCCTTCGGATGCATTTTGTAATGCATAATATTGTAACTCTATATCCTACTGTTTTTTTCCAATAACTGAGTGCACTTTTTGTATCTACTGGATGTATGAAATGTCCTAGCACCGCCCCCAGCCATTCATATTGCTCCAGCATTCAGAGGAGGAGAAAGAGACTTCTTCCCCCCGACCTGCTACCAATGCTCCGCCTCCCAGCTTTACCTGTAGCTGCGGGCTGCAGAACATAACAGAGTGGACTCTTATGGAATGGTGTTGCTGTTTTTTTCTCCTTTAAGCATGTGTCAAAACACCCGGAAGCATGGAGGACCTGCCTGTGGAGAGATTGTAGAGTGACACCAGTGATATTTACTTAATAGTTATCTGTTTGTGGTGAGTGTTGAATTTAAGAGGAACGGGACTCACTCATGGTGATTTTAGTGATAGACACCATGGATTTCATTGGAATTGCTTTCCACCGATGTCACTCTTATATAAAGACTCTCTTTTTCATGCATGGTGGACTATAAATTTATCTAACGTCTAGTGGCAGATTGTATGGGGATAACAACCCCACGGGATGGATTCAATACTACTTTTGCCATCTTGATTATCTTTCATAAATATATATATATATATATATATATATATATATTTATACATACATATATATACAATCAGGTCCATAAATATTGGGACATCGACGCAATTCTAATCTTTTTGGCTCTATACACCACCACAATGGATTTGAAATGAAACAAACAAGATGTGCGTTAACTGCAGACTTTCAGCTTTAATTTGAGGGTATTTACATCAAAATCAGGTGAAAGGTATAGAAGCTATAACAGTTTGTATATGTGCCTCCCACTTTTTAAGGGACCAAAGGTAATGGGACAGATTAACAATCATAAATCAAACTTTCACTTTTTAATACTTGGTTGCAAATTCTTTGCAGTCAATTACAACCTGAAGTCTGGAATGCATAGACATCAACAGACACTGGGTTTCATCCCTGGTGATGCTCTGTCAGGCCTCTACTGCAACTGTGTTCAGTTCCTGCTTGTTCTTGGGGGCATTTTCCCTTCAGTTTTGTCTTCAGCAAGTGAAATGCATGCTCAATTGGATTCAGGTCAGGTGATTGACTTGGCCATTGCATAACATTCCACTTCATTGCCTTAAAAAACTCTTTGGTTGCTTTCGCAGTATGCTTCGGGCCATTGTCCATCTGCAATGTGAAGCGCCGTCCAATGAGTTCTGAAGCATTTGGCTGAATATGAGCAGATAATATTGTCCGAAACACTTCAGAATTCATCCTGCTGCTTTTGTCAGCAGTCACATCATCAATAAATAAAAGAGAACAAGTTCCATTGGCAGCCATACATGCCCACGCCATGACACTACCACCACCATGCTTCACTCATGAGATGGTATGGTTTGGATCATGAGCAGTTCCTTTCCTTCTCCATACTCTTCTCTTCCCATCACTCTAGTACAAGTTGATCTTGGTCTCATCTGTCCATAGGATGTTGTTCCAGAACTGTGAAGGCTTTTGTAGATGTTGTTTGGCAAACATTCCTGTTTTTGAGGCTTGCCAATGTTTTACATCTTGTGGTGAACCCTCTGTATTCACTCTGGTGAAGTCTTCTCTTGATTGTTGACTTTGACACACATACACCTACCTCCTGGAGAGTGTTCTTGATCTTGCCAACTGTTGTGAAGGGTGTTTTCTTCACCAGGGAAAGAATTCTTCGGTCATCCACCACAGTTGTTTTCCGTGGTCTTCCGGGTCTTCTGGTGTTTCTGACCTCACCAGTGTGTTCTTTCTTTTTAAGGATGTTCCAAACAGTTGATTTTGCCGCACCTAATGTTTTTGCTATCTCTCCGATGAGTTTGTTTTGTTTTTTCAGCCTAATGATGGCTTGCTTCACTGATAGTGACAGCTCTTTGGATCTCATATTGAGAGTTGACAGCAACAGATTCCAAATGCAAATAGCACACTTGAAATTAACTCTGGACCTTTTATCTGCTCCTTGTAAATGGGATAATGAGGGAATAAAACCCCCCCTGGCCATGGAACAGCTGAGCAGCCAATTGTCCCATTACTTTTGGTCCCTTAAAAAGTGGGATGCACATATACAAACTGTTGTAATTCCTGCACCGTTCACCTGATTTGGATGTAAATACCCTTAAATTAAAGCTGAAAGTCTGCCGTTAAAGCACATCTTATTCGTTTCATTTCAAATCCATTGTGGTGGTGTATAGAGCCAAAAATATTAGAATTGTGCCGATGTCCCAATATTTATGGACCTGACTGTATATATATATATATATATATATATATATATATATGTGTTGTAGGACATTTAATTACATTTAGTGATGTTAGGTGATGGAGCGCTGCTGAGGTTGTTTTTATGGTTTTATTTCATACTCACCGTAAAGAGTGTATTATAACAGCTTCAAATATTAGTTTTAATTCTTAAAATTTTACAAGTATAAGTATAATCATTGTGATCCACTTTTATTATACCTTTTTTTAATATATTTAAAATATTGGTTAAATTCCTGCCCAGGAGCATTTTGTTGAGGGGTTCATTCATTGAATCACGTGGTTTTTAGAGTCATTATTATTATTGGCATACATATTCAGACCATGCCCAATACCATAGTCTATCCTTTGCTCTTTCAAAATAAGGCACAAAGACATAGTAAAAATAAGCCAACAGTTATACGACCTTGATTTAACAGGTGATCATTGTCCCATGACTAATGACCCCCAGCTAAGGAGCAAAGCCATCTAACCCTTTATGTTCCTAAGTGTCTCTAGACCTGGGCACCTCGGACATGTTCTTGGGTCTAGCCACATCAAACTATGCAGGTAGTGCTGTATGGATTTATATTCAATCCACTTATGTTGATGTCATTGCAGAGCAAGGAAGCAGGAGGCATATTAATAAGCTCCTACTGACCACCAAGGGAGCACTTATCATTGACTACCAATGCTTAAATAAAAGAAATGGCATCAGGATAAAGTATGGGAAGAAGGAAAGACAAAAGGCAGTGTGATGCTTTGGGCAATGTTCTGCTGGGAAAACTTGGGTCCTGCCATTCATATAGATATTATTATGTACCACGTTAGTAAACGTTGTTGTTGACCAAGTATACCCCTTCATGGAAACAATATTTTCTGATGGCGTTGTCCTCCTTTAGCAGGATAATGCACCTTGTCACACTGCCAAAATTATTCAAAAACGGTTGGAGGAACACAACAAGTTGAGGTGTTGACTTGGCCTGTGAATTCTCCATTCAATTAAGTATCTGTGTGATGTGCTGTAAAAACAAATCTAATCCATGGGGGCCCCACTTCGCAACTTACAGGACTTAAAGCCCAACTTTGGGCAAAAAAAATGTTTTTTTGCCATGCAGTGGGGCAGTGTCTATACAGCATGGGTCAACTGCTCGTTTTGTCAGCAGGTGAGCAGAAAGATTATACTCACCTGTTCATTTGTTTCACCTGAAAGTCAGTCCTCCATGGTCCAGCGTTGGACTCATCCATGTCTATGGAGCTTGTTCTGGGCTTGATAGCATCAGTAACAGTCCATGATTCAAGACCGTTGGAGTGCAGGGGTGCCAGACAAGCTGGACCAATGAAACTATGCAAAAAAAAAAAAAGAATATCTGCAATAGAACTTTACATGACATTTGTATTACCGGGACTCTTTTTTTTCCTATTTTTATCTTGTCCAGCACTTCTCCACCCTCTTATTTCCAGATTTAGGGTGGGGTGACAGCTGACGGCTGACTCAATCTACAGCTGGAGGTAGGAAGCTGCTGTTGGTCCTGTGAAGCCTGTGAGAGTGTTGAAATGACTGTTGGGTCATGTGTAGAGTTGAGCAGACACATGGATGTTTGGGTTCGGCGGGTTCGGCCGAACTTCACAAAAAAGTTTGATTTCGGACCCAAACTTTACCCGAACTTGACCCCAAACCCCATTGAAGTCAATGGTGACCCAAACTTTTGGGCACAAAAATGGCTTTAAAAAAGTCCTGGAAAGGGCTGGAGGGCTGCAAAAGGAAGCAAAATAGGGGTAAGAGTAGGACAAGTGCCCTGCAAACAAATGTGGATAGGGAAATAAATTAAAATCACATAAAAAAAAAATGGAGGAGGAGGTGGATGTGGAGTTGGAGGTTGAGGAGGCGGTGACCGTGGCAGTGTAGGTGGTGGAAGTGGCGGTGGAGGAGGAGGTAGCCAACACTGTTTTTTGTTTGTTCATTTTTTTTTCTAATTGGGGTAGCCCCCAAAATATTGAGACATATTAAAAAAGGATACGTTCACTTAAGTATACCAATGGCTGTGTGAGGCCGGTATAAATGGCTATTCTGCACAAGGTACAGACAAGTCTTGTGGGATCCATGCCTGGTTCATTTTAATAAAGGTATGCTTGTCCACGTTGGCTGCGGACAGGCGGCTGCGCTTGTCTGTGATAATGCCCCCTGCCGTGCTAAACACACGTTCAGACAATACACTGGCTGCAGGGCAGACCAGTACCTCCAAGGCATAAAGGGCAAGCTCAGGCCATGTGCCCAATTTGGAGACCCAGAAATTGAATGGGGCAGACCCATCAGTCAGTACGTGTAGGCGTGTGCACACATACTGTTCCACCATGTTGCTGAAATGCTGCCTCCTGCTAAGACGTTGCCTATCAGCTGGTGGTGCTGTTTGTTGTGGCGTGCTGCTGACAAAGCTTTTCCACATTTCGGCCATGCTAACCCTGCCTTCTGAGGTGCCGGCGGTGCCACGGCTGTGTTGGCGACCTCTTCCTCCTCCTCTGCCTTCGCCTTGTGCTTCCACTGAGCCCCCGGTGTCATGCCCTCAGCGGTGCGTCTACCAGCGTGCGCTGGTAGTCGCGCATCTTCCGATCACACTCCAGTGAGGGAATTAAGGATGGTACTTTGTCCTTGTAATGGGGATCCAGCAGAGTGGCCACCCAGTAATCAGCACAAGTTACAATGTGGGCAACTCGGCTGTCGTTGGGCAGGCACTGCAGCATGTAGTCACTCATGTGTGCCAAGCTGCCCAGAGGCAAAGACAAGTGTATCATCTGTGTTCTCCGTATCCCCCCAGCCACGCTCCAGTGATGCCCACGAGCTGCGTTGGGTGCCACCCTGCTGTGAACACGGTTCCTCCTCCTCCTCATCATCATCCTCATCCTCCAGAACTGTGCCCTGGCTTGAAAATGTTTTACCTGGCCTATGCTGGTGCAGGAACCCATCCTCTGAGCCACTTGTGAATGACTGGCCTGATAACCAAGGAAATGACCCCTCTTCCTCCTCCTCCTGTGCCACATCCTCTTCCATCATCGCCCGAAGTGTTTTTTCAAGGAGACATAGAAGTGGGATAGTAACGCTGAGAACAGCGTCATCGGCACTGGCCATGTTAGTGTTAGTACTCGAAACACCGCAATATGCTACACAGGTCTCGCATGGAGGCCCACTCGTTGGTGGTGAAGTGGTGCTGTTCCGCAGAGCTTGCCTGCTGCTGCTCGCACAGTCTCTCCAGCATGTGTAAGGTGGAGTTCCACCTTGTGGGCACGTCGCATAGGAGGCGGTGAGCGGGAAGGCCGAAGTTCCGCTGCAGCGTAGACAGGCGAGTCTCAGCAGGGTGAGAACGCCGAAAGTGCGCACAGACGGCCCGCACTTTCTGCAGCAGCTCTGACATATCCAGGTAGTTTTTAGAAATTTCTGCATCACCAAATTCAGCACATGCACCAGACAAGGGATGTGCGTAAAACTGGCTAGGCCCAGAGCTACTACGAGATTTCGCCCATTATCGCACACCACCAGGCCAGGCTTGAGGCTCAGTGGCAACAAGCACTCATCGGTCTGTTGTTCATTGCCCGTCAACAGCTCCTGCGCAGTGTGGGGTTTATCCTCCAAACATATCAGTTTTAAAACAGCCTGCTGTCATTTCCCCCTGGATGTGCTGAAGTAGGTGGTGAAGGTGTTACGCTGAGCGGATGAGGCGGTGGTAGAGGAGGAGGAAGCGGAGTAGGAGCAGGAGGCAACAGGAGGCAAAGAGAAATGCCCTGCAATCGTCGGTGGTGGAAGGACATGCGCCAAACTGCTATCTGCTATAGGCCCACCCACCACTACATTTGCCCAGTGTGCAGTTAGCGAGATATAGCATCCCTGCCCTTGCTTACTGGTCCACGTATCAGTGATTATGTGGACCTTGCCACAGATGGCTTTGCGCAGTATACACTTGATCTTGTCCCCGACTTGTTTGTGCAGGGAAGGGATGGCTCGCCTGGAAAAGTAGTGGCGGCTTGGAACCACGTACTGTGGGACAGCCACCCCATCAGGTTTTTAAAACTGTCCGTGTCCACCAGATGGAATGACAGCATTTCAAAGGCCAGGAATTTTGAAATGCTGGCATTCAGGGCCAGGGATCGCGAGTGGATAGGAGGGCCAGGGATCGCGAGTGGATAGGGGGGTACTTCCTCTTTCTCTCCAGTGTTTGGGAGATGGACAGCTGTAAGCTTCCATGGGACCATGGTGTGGAAATGTTTGGGGACAGTGGTGGGGACGGTGGTGGACATGGTGGCGTTGCTGTCACATCGTCTGTTTGCTGGGTGGCAGGTGACACTGGCACTGTAGAGGTGGAGGAAGAGGCCGAGGCAGAAGCAGAAGAGGAAGCAGGAGGAGCCCGAGACCTTTCTTGGATTTTGAGGTGCTTATTCCACTGCAGCTCGTGCTTTGCATGTAGATGCCTGGTCATGCAGGTTGTGCTCAGGTTTAGAAAATTTATGCCTATCTTCAGGCTCTGATTGCACAGCGTACAAACCTCTCGTGTCCTGTTGTCAGCACATTATCTGAAGAACTGCCACGCCAGGGAACTCCTTTGAGCTGGCTTTGGTGTGCTAGGTCCCTGGGTGCGGTGGGTAGTAGCAGGCGTACTGTCCAGGGCACAGTCGTCCGCTTTTGCAACCTGCTTCCTCTTTTGCTGTGCTGGTGCCTCTGTGCAGCCACCACCTCTTCCTCCAAACTGCACACGTCACTCTCATGACCTTCATTCCATGTGGGGTCTAGGACCTTATCATCCTCCACATCATCTTCCACCCACTCTTCACCACTGCCCTCCTTGTCAGTCTGCACACTGTAGAAAGCCGCAGCAGTTGGCACCTGTGTTTCATCATCAGAGACGTGCTGCGCTGGTGTTTCCATGTCCTCATCCTGCAACAGAAGTGGTTGGGCATCGGTGCACTCAATGTCTTCCACTTCTGGGACAGGACTATGTGGATGGCCCACGGAAAGCACACCAGCAGAGTCATCAAAAAGCATAAGAGACTGCTGCATGACTTGGGGCTCAGACTGCTTGGCTGATGTACAAGGGGCTGAGGTGAAAGACAGATGGCCATGGGGTTCAGGTGCCAACTCTGAGCTTTCAGCAAGGGACCGGGTGGGAGACAATGTGAAGGAACTGGAGGCATTGTCTGCCACCCACTCTACTATTGCCTGTACTTGTTCTGGCCTCACCATTCGTTGAGCGGCATTCAGGCCTACCATATAACGTTGAAGGTTCTGTCGGCTACTCAAACCTGAGGAAGGTGTTTCACTTGTGTGTATAGCTGGCACAGATCGATCACGTCCTCTCCTTGCAACAGGAGCTTCACCAACACCACCAACACCAGCAGCACCAGCAGCACCACAACCACGTCCCTTATTTGATGCTCTCCTCATTCTGGATGCAAATGTACCATTTAGCACAAATTTATATTATTTTTTATAACGCTAATCTGTCCCTCACACCAGCAGCAGGAACCTCTCCCTACACCAGTATGAGATGATTTTATAATGGTAATCTGTCCCTCACACCAGCAGCAGGAACCTCTCCCTATACTAGTATGAGATGATTTTATAACGGTAATCTGTCCCTCACACCAGCAGCAGGAACCTCTCCCTACACTTGTATGAGATGATTTTATAACAGTAATCTGTCCCTCATACCAGCAGCAGGAACCTCTCCCTATACAAGTAGGAGATGATTTTATAACGGTAATCTGTCCCTCACACCAGCAGCAGGAACCTCTCCCTACACCAGTATTAGATGATTTTATAATGCTGATCTATCCCTCACACCAGCGGCAGGAACCTCTCCCTATACTAGTATGAGATGATTTTATAATGGTAGTCTGTCCCTCACACCAGCAGCAGGAACCTCTCCCTATACTAATATGAGATGATCTTATAACGGTAATCTGTCCCTCACACCAGCAGGAGGAACCTCTCTCTACATCAGTATGAGATGATCTTACAACAGTAATCTGTCCCTCACACCAGCAGCAGGAACCTCTCCCTACACCAGTATGAGATGATTTTATAACCCTAATCTGTCCCTCACACCAGAAGCAGGAATCTCTCCCTATACAAGTATGAGATGATCTTATAATGATAATCTGTCCCTCACACCAGCGGCAGGAACCTCTCCCTATACTAGTATGAGATAATTTTATAACGGTAATCTTTCCCTCACAGCAGCAGCAGGAACCTCTCCCTATACTAGTATGAGGTGATTTTATAAAGCTAATCTATCCCTCACACCAGCGGCAGGAACCTTTCCCTATACTAGTATGAGAAGATTTTATAACGCTAATATATCCCTCACACCAGTGGCAGGAACCTCTCCCTATACCATTATGAGATGATTTTATAACGGTAATCTGTCCCTTACAGCGGCAGCAGCATCCTCTCCCTACACTAGTCTGAGAGCATGTGACATGCAGCGCTAAGTGACTCCAGTGATATCGAGGCTGGGTCACGTGATGCACTGGCCAATCACCGCCATGCCATTAGTAGACATGGCTGTGATGGCTTCTAAGGGCAAACGAGTGAAACGCTTGTTGATTGGCTGCCCTGCAGCTATTCAAAAGGCGCGAAAAAATACCCGAACCCCGAATCCAGACTTTTTCTCAAATGTCCGGGTTCAGGTTCGGAACACGGACACCCTAAAGTCTTGTACGAACCCGCACTTTACAGTTCGGGTTCGATCAACTCTAGTCATGTGATGTATATCTTGACATATAGAAACTCACAAATTTATGTACCGTATATATTCGGGTAGAAGCCGATTGAAAAAGACCCCCCTCGTCTTATACCCGAGTCAGTGTCTGTGGATGATCAGTAGTTTCACATTAAACAGAGCCGTGCTGCTTCTAGGAGCCGTTCTGTGCTTGTAACTGTGACTAATCACATTTGAATGTAGTTAATGCTGAGAGAGGTGTCCGATTTTCAGCTTGATGTCGGCAGGTGGGCGGGACAAGCTGATGTTAGCTGTTCAGTCCCGCCCACCTGATCTCAGTGAAGAGCTACAGCTCTCTCTCAGCATTGTCTACATTCCAATGTGATTAGTCACAGTTACAAGCACATAACGGCTCTTAGAAGCAGCACAGCTCTGTTTAATGTGAAACTACCTTACTCATCCCTTATGTGTTCTGGCTACACTCTCTGTGTCCTGGCTAAAATCCCTGTGTCCTGGCTAATATCCCTGTGTCCTGGCTAATATCCCTGTGTCCTGGCTCCCTGTCCCTGTGTTCTGGCTGCTGCATTTCCCACCCTAGGTTTATACGCGGGTCAATACGTTTTCCCATATTTTTTGAGCAAAAGTAGGGGGTCGGCTTATACACGGGTCGACTTATACATGAGTATATATGGAAATTGAAAAATTGTGATTACTTTGTAGATTCTTCTGCTATCACACACAGGGATTTCCCTGAGGAAGGGGTCTCCAAAAAGCTCTGAAATGTGTCTGATTTGGCTCTAAAAAGCCTCCTGAAGTGAATTTATAAGTGGAATTATAAGTATAAGTGTAATTGGTCATCACCTGCCCTCTACAAAACTATGTAACCATATATTTTATGGCTTTGTATATCACCACGGATCTAACATTTTAATGTTTTTTGCAACAATAAAACATACATTTTTTTATCTCCCTACTCTCTTGTTCTGTGAGCCTTCAAAGTCCCATGCCATATGAGGGAAATTCTTTGTTTTATATTATTTAGGGATGTGGCTCCACCACACAGACTAGTCCTCCCCACCCCTTTTTTTCTTGTGTTCTGTCTTGTGTATGACTTTGGCTTACCTGACCACATCTCTGCTTTTCTGCCTGCTGACCACTAGCTTACCAACCTTGGCATACATCCCTGACTATGCTTCCTGCTTCACCCCATCTGTTGTGATCCACCATGGTGCCTACCTGCAGTACCCAGCCTGCGGTACCTACCTGCAATATTTACCTCTTGCTCCAGCCTGCAATCCATATTTGCTGTATCCAGCTTGCTGAACTTCCCACTGCAACCTGTTTCTTACTGTGTGCAGTCTGCATAATCATCAGCTCCACTGGGACCTACTGGGTCCTACTGCTCACCTCAACTGGTATCCATCCTCGGAGAGATCTCAACACCTGAATCTCTCATCTGTGGCACAGCCAGCAATCCCTGCTTCTCTAGGCTTCTCTTTCCCTGTTTCCAACTTGAGGTACACCAAGCACTCAGCTGCAAGGAGAGCCCTCTCAGCATTTCAGCTTCAGGACCAGGTACGTGACAGTACCAATCAGCCAAAAGTTGTCTGAAGCCGACAGAGGTGCGTCTCCATTGAAGGCTCTTGTCAATAAGTCGCAGCCCTCAAACAAGCCGTAACAAATCTGCAAGAAGGCTATTTTCAACTGGAAGGTCGTCTGCAGAATCTATCCACTACTCCTTCTCCTGCTGACCAGAACCTGGCAAATACAGTCCCTGCCTCAGTTTCTGCTGCCTCTGAATGCACAGCTGTCACACCCATGATAGTTGTGCCTCGGCCTGAACCAAGGGTCCCCATACCTGAACGTTTCTCTGGGGACCGAAGAAAGGTCAGGGCTTTTAAAAACGCTTGCCAGTTATACCTAGCTCTGAAACCACTGACTTTTTCTTTTGAAAACATTAAAGTTGGCTTTATCATTTCTCTGCTCACAGATGAACTGCAATCCTGGACCCATTATCTTATGGAGTAAAAGAACCCAGTCCTCAACTCAGTCTTAGCTTTCTTCGAAGCCATGTGTCAACATATGATGACCCCCACTGGATGGCCATGACCAAGGCAACCCTGCACACACTCCAACAGGGGAGCCGGCCTGTAGAGGACTATACAGTTGAATTCCGCAAATGGTCAGCAGACACCGGCTGGAATGAGGCCACATTAAAGTACCAGTTATGGCTTGGCCTATCTGAAGCAATTAAAGATGAGCTGGCTCGAGCCGATGCTCCTGCCACTCTGGAAAACCTCATCAAACCGGCCATCCAGCTTGATCTGAATAAATTCAATCCTCCAGATCTACCTGGATGCTACCCAGAGTTCCCCCAGCAATCTAATCTATGCCGGTTACCTCTTCTTATTCAACACCTCTGGAGGGGGAACCAATGAAGATTGGACTGATGGTTTCCACCCTAACTCCCAAAGAAAGGACACACTGCTGGCAGGCCAACCTATGCCTCTACTGTGGAGGCCCTGTACTTTTTCTTCATAATTACCCTGTGAGACCCAGTAAGTCCTTGCCTCCTAGCCCTGTTTACTGCCCAGTCTCTGGGATTCATCCGGCTCACCTCATTCTACCCATCTCCTTACAAGTGGCGGACAGAGAAATCAAGTTTCAGGCCATAATTGACTCCGGTGCCTGCAGTTGCTTCCTAGACCTCGCTCTTGCCAAGAAATTTAAGATCCCACTTAGACCTAAAAGACTGAGCCTTACTGTTCACCTGGCAGATGACACCATCCCCAAGTTGTGACCCATCACTCAAGAGACTGAACCCATCATGACTGTAACCGACTCTGAACATCAGGAATTCCTGTGCTTTGATGTCCTTTGCTCCCCCATGTTTCCTGTGATATTGGGCATCCCCTGGTTGTAAGCCCATAACCCCAGGATTGACTGGTCTAAGAGGGAGATCATGTTTTCCTCTGCCTACTGCTGCCAACATTGTTTTGTTCCAGAGTTTCTGAAATCTTCCAGTTGTATGACTGTTCAAGCAGTATCTGACTACAGCCAACTTGTTCCCTCCAGTTACCACAACTTTCTAGATGTGTTTGAAAAGAAGAAAGCCAATATCTTGCCACTGCATTGGCCCTATGATTGTCCCATAGAATTGCTACCGGGTGCACAAATTCCATTTGGCCAGATCTTCCCGCTATCCGAGATGGAATTGGAAGCCCTACATCTCTACATTGACGAAAACCTAGGGAAAGGATTTATTGATCCATCCTCTTCCCCAGCAGGCACAGGGATCTTCTTTGTTGAGGAGAAGGACCACACACTCAGGCCTTGTGTGGACTACAAGGAATTAAAATAAATCACGATTAAAAATCGATATCGGCTTCCCCTAGTACCAGAACTCTTTCAGAGATTTCGGACTGCCCAAGTTTTCACAAAACGAGGTGCTTACAATTTAGTCTGGATTAGAAAGGGGGCAAGTGGAAATCAGGTTTCTGAACCCATTTTGGACATTTTGAGTATCTTGTCATGCCCTTTGGATTATGTAACCCCCGACAACTTTCCAGACCAGGAGCTTTTAGCCATAAAGACGGCTTTAGAGGAATGCCGATACCTGCTGGAGGGTGCTGCCCACTCCGTGACGATCTTTACCAATCACAAAAATTTGAAATACTTGAGGACTGCCAAACATCTTAGACCCCGGCCAGCACTGCGGGCCCTGTTTTTCTCCCGATTTAACTTTCTCTCAAAAGTTTCGGGAAACTCCTGAAGTGGCATCTCCCAGCATCATCCTGTCCAAAATGTTTTACTATTACTACCTGATCTAAAGTCAGCCATACACAATCATCTGCTCAAAGCCCGGAAACTGAAGTCTCTTCTCTAAGGAAGCAAGATGGATTCTTCAGGCATAATGATAACATTTTTGTACCACAAGAGACCAGGACTTTAGTTCTTAAAGCATGCCATGATCATCAGCCAGCCGGTCATTTTGGGGTACACAAGACCATCAAACTTGTCCAATGGTCCTTCTGGTGGCCAGGCTTGAGCCAGGACTGCAAAGATTATGCTGGTTCCTGCACAACTTGCCTTTGCAGCAAAGGGAGTAACACTAAAGCCTGGGGCCTGTTAAGGCCATTACTGGTCCCAGACCTTCCCTGGAAAATGCTGTCCATAGACTTCATCGTGTATGTACCTCATTTGGAGGGATTCACTTCCATTATTGTAACTGTAGACCGATTGTCTAAAATGTCACATTTTGTACCTATGGTGGGCACTCCCTCTGCCGCAGACACAGCACATGCCTTTACAAAGGAGATAGTAAGGCCTGCACATAAAAATTGTCTCTGACAGGGGGTACAATTTACCTCCAAATTCTGGAGAACTCTTTGCAGAGCCTTAGACATTGATGTCTGTCTATCCTCAGCCTACCACCCCCAAAGCAATGGCCAGACAGAAAGAACCAACCAACCCTAGAACAATACCGTTGGGGCTTTTCCACTTTCTCACAAGAATATTGGGTATCTCTGTTACCCTGTGCTGAATTTGCCTACAACAGCTCAGTTCATAAACCAGACCCCATTCTGGGCCAACTATGGGTACCATCTATCCTTTCTACCTGATGTGCTGCCAGAAACTCCTGTGCCCGCAGTTCAAGACAGATTAACCTCCATCCTAACCAACTACCAGGTTCTTCAGAAGGCCATCTCAAAAGCTCAGGAGGATTATAAAAGACACTAAAGAGATATCCTGGGAGCCTGAATGGAATATTCATGCTCCTAGATTGTTGCCTGAGTTCTTCAACAGAAACTCTGAAAAGATATCATGTTTGGGCATCCGGAGGCAGCCCATAGGGGGGGCACTGTCAGGAGAGTAGCCGGAGGAGAGTTGCGCGCAAGTCTGGCACAGTGGTCAATTTCCAATATGGCCACACCCGCACATGTAATACAAACTCACATTCGCCATGGCGAAGACGTGTGCATGTTGGCGCACAAGATGCTTGTCAGATCCTGGCACCCTCTGCCCTTTAAAAGAGTGATTGCAGCACATGGACATTGCTGACTGGTCTTCAGCTAGCTGCTTCCTGTTCCTGTGTGTGTTTATGCTTCTGATCTTCTGTTAATGATCCGGCCTGCCCTTAGATACCTCTTGTCGCTCTTCCAGCTCTGACCTTGGATTGCCCAGGGATCTGTTCTTGTCTAATGTTTGTGTATGACTTTGGCTTGCCTGACCACATCTCTGCTGACCACTGGCTTACTGACCTTGGCATCCATCCCTGACTACGCTTCCTGCTTCACCCCATCTGCTGTGATCCACCCTAGTGCCTACCTGCAGTACCCAGCCTGCTGTGCCTACCTGCAGTACTTACCTGTTGGTCCAGTCTGCAATCCATACTTGCTGTATCCAGCTTGCTGCACTTCCCACTGCAACCTGCTGTGTGCAGTCTGCATAATCATCAGCTTCACTGGGTCCTACTGCTCACCTCATCTGGTATCCACCTACAGAGAAATCTCTACACCTGCATCTCTCATCTGTGGCACAGTCAGCAATCTCTGCTTCTCTGGGCTTTGTGTTCCCTGTTTCCATCTTCAGGGACACCAAGCACTCAGCCGCAAACAGAGCTCTCTCAGAATTTTGGCTTCAGGACCAGGTATGTGACACTACCATTATCAATGAAAGTGAAAGTAAAAAAAATCCCACATTTTGGGTTGTTCCCAGAAAAGTAATAGGGAAATCGTCCAATGGTGACACTAGTTTGGGTTACCTGGGGGTCCCCAAGGGGTTCTCTTTATTTTCAGTAATTTCTTCTCACTTCCCGTTTGGCTATAGGGCAGGAAGTGAATAGAAATCTCAGCAATGGGACACAGATGGTGAAAAAAAAATCTGACGTGTTATAACCCTTCCTGGCTCCAGCTAAAATGAAAAAAAAACTGTGCCCATAGTGTTGCTTTAAGACAAAATATATACAATAAAGGGTATTTTTAACGCTGTATAGATGAAATAATATTGTGCACATTAGTATTATTTTTGCCATTCCTGATCTCGTCAATATTGTCAAAACCACATTCCATTTTAGGTTCTGAGGAATAAAACAAAACAAAAAAAACGAATTTAATTTTTTTCCTAGGCTACAATAGAAGTATTATGCAACACACAGTGTGGGTGATATTTAAAAAAAAAAGCAAAGTTTATATTTTTAACATTAAAATCAAAGGAATATGGTACATACTGAATGAGTAAAATTGTAATTATTTTCTATGAAGCCTAATTTAATAAAAACACTTAGTTTATGCAGCTTTTGTGGACACTAAACTTAACAAAGTGATTATTTTCACAGTTAAATGCAAGGAAAAGTTGCATATTGCGTAGACAATATTGCAAAAAATATCTTTTGAGCCACATTTTGAAAATTACATGCCACATGCATTTTTTAATGTAAAATTTGACATTTAAGTGTATATATTTCACATGAAATAGGAATAAATAATTCAGTAACCCCAAAGACAGTATTTAGGTAATTTTGGTAAGCTGCAATTTGAACAGGAGTGGCAACGGTCAGCTTTGGTTTTAATGGATTTATGACAGAAACCCCAATGACTTAATAAATAAGGATAAAGTACACTTTATATATGTGAATTTACAGTTTAAAATGTAATTTTTTACGTACACCGTACATTAAAAGTTTTACACCGAGTTTTCTATAAAAAACGTTATAACAGATGCGTTATACGTTGAAAAGGAACGTAAATTGACACTTTTATTAGTGAAACAATTCAAATCACAGGTGTTTTCGACGTATTTGATTCACAAAAATAATTTAATCCGAAGTATCTTTTATTAATGTTAAAATGAGTAAGTCATACATGGTATA
>BLSH010318927.1:200138-219562 GCA_018402905.1 Glandirana rugosa | reverse complement strand
GACATTACCTTTCACATAGTGGTAAAGGGCAAGCATGGCTTTCTGGATGAAAAATGATGAGTGGGCACCTACCACTTTTGTGCAGCACAAGCCAAAAATTAATTGAAGGAGACTGCAGAACCTGCTTGCCCCTTAAAAGTTTTGCTTGTGATTATGACCATAAATAAAAATGACACCCCATTAAAATTATATATAAATAAAATATACTTCCCACCAAAAACAGAAAAATTAACCTCTTCTGTACTGCCCCACATACATATACTGCAACAGGGTGGCCTCTGTGTGCGAAATCGCGTACCTGTGCGTGATTCACACCTGCGGGTAGGGGCTGCGCATGCACCAGCCCTCCCCACAGTGATTGAATTATTCAGAACCGTTCAATCTACAGGTCTAGGCCAATGATTTATGGACTGGACCTGCTGATGGCAGAACCTCCTGTGCCTGTGTAATGTAAGCAGAGGCAGAGGAAATGATGCAATCTTTTCTCCTGGAGCCCTTTTCGGTTCCAGCAAGAGAGAAGAGAGCATCTACAGTGAGTACAAGCACTAAGCTGACACCAGAACACACAGTTAGGCAAATTTAACCCCTTGATCGCCCCACCAGTTAACCCTTTCACTCCCTGTCACAGTGTTATTAATACAGTGTACAGATCTTTTTTTACTGATCACTGTATTGGTGTCACTGATGACGCTAGATAGCGTCAGCGGCAGTTAGCAGCAGTCCCAGATAGGGTCAGGGTTACCGCCATATATTCCTTATTAAAGCTTTAACCCCCTGATCACCCTTAGTTAATCCTTTCGCTGCCCTGTCACAGTATCATTAGTACAGTGTACATATCTTTTTTCTGATCACTGTATTCACGGGTGAAGCCAGTTAGCATGAGTATCAGTTAGCATCAATCCCAGACAGCATCAGATTGCCCGCCATATATTCACTAATACATTTTAATCCTTTGATTGCCAGTAACACTAACACACACACTATACACCTCCATTAATAGTATAGTCTGAATCAATATCTTTGATCAGATCAGAACTATACTAGCTTCCCTAATAGTATAGTGTTCCCAAAAATGCAGACCAGACACCTGCTAGCACCTGCGTTTAGCCCCTCCGCCCCCCCCCCAAACAAGTGCAGTGTCAGTAGATCACTGTCACTTCTGATACACAGTACAGAAAACTGTAGTGTTAGCAGAATCAGGTCTTATCTCTGATAGCACTAGCAGTCCTTGACAACCAGCACTGCAGTAACACTTGGTAACATGGTGAGTCCCAAAAGCGCAGTTCAAGCTGGAGCAGTGACTAGCACGATTAGTGTCCCACAGCCACCAAGAATTTAAACACAGGCCCATAGAGCCCATAGTGCCCTTTCTAATGTGCTTGCAAATCCTGATTGGCAGCCCACAGATTTTGCAGCACCCATACTGCTCCCATTCAAGATCTGATGTCCCTTGAATTTTTTTATCTGTTTTTTATGGAAGCAATTTATATGCCAATCAATTTATCGTTGCAAATCCAAATTTGACCCTTGCCAGACAATTTGCATGGAAACGTATTGCAGTTTCTGAATTTAAAACTTTTCTGGCCCTAACCCTTAACATGGGCATTACTAAAAATAATGAGTTGCGTCATATTGGTCCACTGACTCAATTCATAATATGCCCCTTATCTATGCTTAAACCTGCAGGCATCATTCCGGTATAACCACTCAAAGTCCAGCAACATACTAGTACTTTGCTGGTCCTTGTTGGGCATATATTGTAATGTTCTTTTTTTTCATGCAGCTTTTGGGCCGAAAGAAAAATAGATAGTGCACACTCAATACGCGGTGTGTATATATACACACACACACACACACACACACACACATATATATATATATATATATATATATATATCAGGCTGTATATATTTTAATACACCACATCAAGTGTACTATATACCTTATGTACAGTGTACACTGATATATAGTACACTGTGCGTATATATATATATATACATACATACATAGATATCTACAGTATATAGATATATAGATATATATATATATATATATATATATATATATATATATATATATCTAGCTATAGATATATATATCTAGATATAGATAGATATCTATATCTATATATAGATATTTTTATTATTTATTTTTTTCCCTACACTAACCTGTCTGCACTGACCGGCTTTATATAGTGTGGGGCGTGAATTGAGACTGCTGTGCAGTGATTGGCTAAAGGCATCCTGCCTTTAGCCAATCAAAGCTCTCACAGCAGACTGCCAGCTGATTGGTCAAAGCATGCAGGTCATGTGCATGCTTTGGCTAATCAGTGGACGACATCTCGCTGCCATTTGAAAACATTATGGGGAGCGCGAAGTTGCCGCGAACGCCCCATAATGTTCGGGATTACCCAAACAAGCAAACAGCAAATGTTCTGGTCGAACTCACATTCGACCAGAACATAAAACCCATCCCTACTCAGAGACCAGAATGGCTCCAATCATCTCAATGGCCTAAGAAACCGGTAACTTCAAGCATTTCATCACTTTGGTTTCGCCAGATATAAACAGTGCCATTTTTAAATTGGGAAAACATCTTAGCACACCGATCTTGGTGTGGTCAGATGCTTTAAGGGCAAAGGAGAGATCTAGAGACTAATAGACCTCCATTTTATCAAAAGAGTACCTGTCACAACCTATTGCTATCATAGGGGATATATACATTCCCTGTGATAACAATAAAAGTGATTAAAAAAAATAAAAGGGACAGTGTAAAAATAAAAAAAAGCAAAATAAATGATTAAAAAAATAATTTAAGCACCCCCTGTCTCCCTGTGCTTGCGCGCAAGGAGAACGCAAGTATCGGTCTTTGTCATATTTAAACAGCAATTGCGCCATGCATGAGAGGTATCACCACAAACTTCATATTGAGGGCAGTAATTCTAACATAGTTTGTTGCCACTGCGCATGCGCGTGCAATTTTAAAGCATGTCGTATTTGGAATTATGTACTTGGCATAAGATCATCTTTTATACTTTACCAAACAATTGGGCAATATATTGTGTTTTTGTGCATTACAATTCAAAAAAGTGTTTTTGATTTTCAAAAACCAATGTGTTGTGAAAATCTCGGTGCAAATACTGCGTAAAAAAATTTGCAGCACCCACTGTTTTATTCTGTAGGGCCTCTGCTTTAAAAAATATTAAATGTTTGGGGATTCAAAGTAATTTTCTAGCAAAAAAATATAAATTTTTCATGTAAACAAAAAGTGTCAGAAAAGGCTTGGTCTTCAAGTGGTTAGAAGAGTGGGTGATGTGTGGCATAAGCTTCTAATGTTGGGCATAAAATGCCAGGACAGTTCAAACACCCCCAAAAGTACCCCTTTTTGGAAAGTAGACACCCCAAGCTATCTGCTGAGAGGCATGTTGAATCCATGGAATATTTTATGCTTTGCCACAAGTTTATGGAAAATGACAAAACTTGTGGCAAAACATAAAATATTCCATGGACTCAACATGCCTCTTAGCAAATAGCTTGGAGTGTCTACTTTCTGAAAATGGGTCATTTGGGAGGGTTTTTTGCTATCTTGGCATTTCAGGGCCTCCGAAACAGTGAGAGGTAATGAGGAAGTAAAATGAGCAATTTGCTCCCTTAGAAAGCCTGAAGGCGGGGATTGGTTTTGGGGGTCCTGTATGTGTTAAGACTGCTAAAAAGTCTCTCACATGTGGTATCCCCATACTCAGGAGAAGCAGCAGAATTTATTTTGGGGTGTAATTACACATATACCCATGGCATCTGTGAACAATATATCAAGAGACAACTTTGTGTAAAAAAAAGTTGTAATTTTCCAGAAACTTGTGGCAAAACATGAAATATTCCATGGACTTGTGGCATGGTTTAACCTCCGTGGAAGATGGCCGCTTAGCCTGGGAGCTCCCACCATCCAGAGGTAACAATCCAGCTCTCTGGGAGGCTTGCACCACGCAACTTCTCCCTAAAACATGGGGACCTCATCCCGCGGTTCCTCCACACCACACTCGCGCTCTTCCCACAACTATAGCGGCAGTCTGAACCAGACTACCCTGGAGCTGTTCCAGACACAGCAGAACAGCATGGCAATATCACAGGGCTCTTCCTCTCCAACAGGTCCGGCTGCCACAACCCCAGCTACTGCCCGCTCACCTCCCTCCAGTGTGAAGCTCCACCTAGCCCTGCAGCAGCAACCCAGTCTGTCTGATCTCCACATGATCACGGCAGACATTAAAGACACCCTAACGGCTGCTATCTCTGATCTCCGCATACAAGCTAATTGCAGGCAGGGTGCAGGAAGTGGAGAAAGTAACAGCACACCATATGTTGCATGCACCAGGTTGTTGATACCCAAACCCTGCAGCGCAGAGATCTCCACAGACACATGGAGGATCTGAACAACCTTGGCCAGCGCATTAATCTGAGGGTCAGGGGCCTCCCGAGAGGCCATTGGTGCCAAACAGCTGCTGCCTGCAGTAATAGGCCTGTTCAACAATCTATTAGATAGGCCACTATCCAAACCCATTGAGATGGAGCGCATCCACTGACTGCGAGGCAGGGAATCAGGCTCACCGAGAGACATGGTTTGTTGTCTAGTCAATTTCAAACTGAAGGAAAAGATCCTGAGAAAGGTGCACAATAGAACCCAAATATCCCTTGGCAGCAACGCAATCTACATATTCCAAGATCTCTCAACCATCGCTCTTCAGCACCACAAGGATCTACATCCTCTACTAGAAGTTCTTCACATCAAGAGAATCCATTATAGGTGGAAATTTCCCTTCTGCCTATCAGCCTCCACCCAAGACTGCACCGTGCTCCTGAGAGTCCCAAAAGACCTAAAACAATCCTGTGACACCCTTGAAATCCCGCTGATGGATATCCCCAATTGGTAAGCCGAATTTCGTCCAATGAAACTTCAACCTCAAAAATCCAGAAGCGAACCCATGGAGACCCAAGAACAGAGATACTACAGAAATCGTTCACCCACTGCTCAGCGACCCCACCCAACTTCTCCAGGTCTGCAAAATGGATCCAGTCCCACAAAAGCTCCACAACCATGAAGAGCTCGCCAGGACAACTAGTCGGTCAGGCGGGCTCCCCCCAAGATTCAGATAAGTAAACTCCATTTCCTCTCTTACACCCACTCTGGCCCTACATGCCCTATTTCCCTGACCTGTATATGCCAAAGTCACACTCAACCTTCTCCAACCTGACCCGGGATTTGGCTTCTGACTTTGATCTCAGGACTAATATCTCCCCCCTTCACACCTGCATTTGATCGGCACTGTTTTCAGCAATCACCCCCCAAGAAAAGCCAACACTCAAACCCTTGCCGAGGAACGACATTTGTAGCCCTTCATAGAGGTGTCTTATTCCTAAATTACTGGTTCACCCTAACATGGTTATACTCCCAACAATCTCTATTAACGCCAGGACACACAATCTCAACATTGGAACTAACAACCCACCAGTGTATTTGCAGAGCCTTCCCTCCCCCAATCCTCTCACTTCCTGAAGTGTTTGCAGACTCTCAGTTCCCCTTGCTTTATAGGCCATCTGTTTTATTTAGGTTGTGCTTTACATGATATTTGATTTTGTTTTTATGTTTCATGTTTTGGGCATAACCTACTTTCTCAGTACATCAAGCAGATGGGATGACTTGTGGGCGTGTTAACCTTTACCCAGGCTGTACTACACTGAGCCAAAGCCTATAGATCACATCTCAAGGTACTGCACCTCCTAAATCAATACGGGGCCAGACGGTTTTGCTTCAACCACCAGAAACCCTATGACACATCTTGCTGACTACCCGAGTACCCCGAACTATTTGGCCCCTCATTAGACCTCCATCAATATAAGGTACTCTACCACTCCATAGTCCTCACCGCAAGTCGCCCCAGAAGCAACTCCCGAGAAACATGCCTACTGTATGCACGTTTCATATTGATGTGATACATGGGGACACACAAAATAAATCTCAAACTGTCAGGTTATCTACAAGAGGGCTCTTAAAATATCTTAATCTTGCAGGGATCAATGAAATCATCCCTTTTACATTTTTTTTCTTTTTTTTTTTTCTCCCTTCCTATCTCCATCTGTCCTCTCCCTATTCACTTCATCCTCCTCCTCCGTCCCTAACCTAACATATACCAACTAACCAATCTAACACCTTATAAATAGCCAGACCACATACTCTGTGGAATGGCGCCTCCTCGATCCAGAAATAACAAGCTCCTCCAAAAACGTATCTCCTTAAATTTACGTGGACTCAATATACCAAAGAAATAATCTCAGCTCCTCTACGCAATGCATAAAAGTAAAGCTAACATTATTTTCCTTCAGGAAACACACTTCAAAAGAAAATCTATCCCTAAACTTTCTAACTCCCGATATCCAACGGTCTTCCACATGACCAACAATGCAGCTAAGACGAAAGGAGTTTCCATTCTCCTAGCCAAAAATTGTCCTTTTCAAGTATCAGACTCCCGTTCCGACCCCAAGGGCTGCTATCTTTTCATAAAAGGCACACTTAGTGGTAAACCCACCACTTTGGCAAACATTTATTTTCAAGAATTTTTATTGAGGGATATTCAAAAGTAATACATACAAAAGCTGACATTTGCAAGTAAGAAGCAATAAATCTGGAATGTCATTGGTACATTAATTAAATATCGGGTGGTAAAAAGGTCTGACAGTTAGTATAGATTGTCACAGTATATGTTGATGTGAAGATTTACAAATTACCTGCCTGAGACTAGGAGGACAAACCTTTAAAGCTATCTGTGTCTCCTACCCTGAGGTGCAGTCAGCCGGGGAGTGAGCGCCGGGAACACCAGGGGGACCATGCAAAGGACAATTATGGTATTCATTGTCCACTTGACTATCCTGCCTGTTACTTACAAGCAGGAACCTCCACCTGTTTCAAGATAAGAGCGGCCAACACCGCTAGGAAGGAGAAAGAGAGCAGGGAAATAGAGAGAAGCCAGAGAAAGGTGAAGAAGAAAGAGTGGGAAGACCAGGAGTCGTGCCAACCCTGTTGTCATCCTAGTGAGCTTGAGGAATTGGTATCCCAGGGATAAAAGAAATACCCATGAAGGTAGCCCAGGGTTCCCAGATTACTTCAAATTTGTGCACGTTATCGGTCAGAATGCTGGCCATCTTCTCTTGTGTCATTAACCAAGAGATTTTGCGTGTTGCCACGTTCAACGAAACCCGCTCCTGTTTCCATGTCCTTGCTATAGTAATCTTGGCTCCTAGTAGAATGTGATGAATTAATTTCCTGTTGGATTTGGAAGCCTGTGGAATGTATTCATTCAGAAGGGCAATGGTGGGGGACCTTGGGAGTTGGCATCCCGTGCCCTTCTTGATGAGGCAGAAAATTTTAGACCAAAAAGGGCGTATTCTTGGGCACCCCCTGAAACACTGGGGATCAGCGGTCAGGTAAAACTTTGCAAGCCTAGCTGGAGTGAGATACCATCTCAGTATAACTTTCAGACTGGCTTCTGATATAGTAGTGTTCAGAACACCCTTGAATGATTTAAAGCAAGCAGTCTGCCAACTATCAAGGTCCCATTGGAACTGGAGATCTGATTCCCAGGCAGTCATGAAAGCTGATTTCTCAGAAGGAAGGGTGAATGCTTTGTATATGACCGAGATTCCTCCCTTCTGCATTGAAGGCTGACCACACAATCGTTCAGAAGCCGTAAAACTAGGGGGGAGAGGCTTTTCTCTCCAGATTTTATGAAGGAAGTTAGAAATTTGGCCGAACCTAAATTTTTCTGAGTCGGGGAGTTCTAGTTTACTCACGCAAAAGTTTATGGATATCGGGCCTGTGGCCGTGAAGAAGTGTCCTATACGAAATAACCCTTTGTTCAGCCACCATTGAAATGCTTTAATGTTTAACACCGGGGGGGAAATCAGGATTATGAAAGAGGTGCGCTAGTGGTTTAGCGGAAGACACCAATGACGGAAGGTGTCTGTGTTTGTCCCACAGCACCAGCTCATTGGAAAAAAGTCGGGGCCATGACCGGGGGCCTATTTTTGGGGGGACACCATAAGAGAAAGTCTAGTGTGTGCGGTGGAGTGGCCTGCCTCTCTATCCGCACCCAGTCCGGCTTCTCAAATCTAGAGTAAATTATTGACAGTTGTGCCAGCCTGGCGGCCATGAAGTACTTTAAGAGATAAGGTAGACCTAGACCTCCCCTCCGTCTTAGGTGGAATAGAGTGTGTTGAGGGATCCTATATCCTGAACCTCCCCATTTTAATTTGAGGATTTTGCTTTGGAAAGAGGAGAGAGGATCCTTCTGTATCGGGATGGGTAAAGAACGAAAGAGATAGAGGAGTCTAGGCAATAATGTCATTTTCACTGAATTTATTCTCCCCAGCCAGAATATTTCCTGTTTAGACCACCTCTTAAGGTCTGCCTCTAGCTTGCGAGACATAGGGGGATAGTTGTTGATATAGAGGGCTTTGAATTTAGACGAGAGGTGTATAATCAAGTATGTAATAGAGGAATCACTCCACTCAAACTTGAAATCCGTCCTTAATGCGGAGACTATCTCAGGAGGCATAGAGACGTTTATCACTTGGGATTTTGTGAATTTAACCCGCAGACCAGAAATTTCAGAAAAATTTTCTTGGAGCCGGCATAGGTTGGGGAGGGAAGTCATTGGAGAAGTTATAAAAACTAGTATATCATCGGCAAACAGGCCACATTTGTGTTCCTGAAGACCGCAAGAAATCCCTTTAATGTTAGGGTTGTTTCTCATGGATATGGCGAGTGTCTCTATCACAATAGCGAAAAGTAGGGGGAAGAGTGGGCAGCCCTGCCTAGTGCCTGTCTTGATAGGAAAATGTTTGGAGTAGATTCCTTGTAGTTTTATTAATGCCTGAGGGAGAGAGTAGAGGGCTCTAATGAGGCCTAGAAACCTCTGGTCGAATCCCCATCGTTGCAGTAGGGAGAACAGATAGGGCCAAGAGACCGAGTCAAAAGCCTTACAAAGATCCAGAGAAAGCAGCATCCCTTTCTGTTTAGGCCCTCTAGACCAGTTAGATTGAAGTATAGATACTAAGTTAATTGCCCGCCTAATTTGGTCAGGACCCTTTCGGCCAGGTATAAATCCCATATAAAGGCCATCTGGTCCAGGGGCTGAGCCCCGCTTGAGGTCCTTGATGACCTACAAGACCTCCTCCTCGGAAACTGCTGCATCCATTAGGTCTCTATGTTTGTCCGAAAGGTGGGGTAATGGAGTTTCATCGAGAAACCTAGCGATCCCCTCTGCATTCTCTACAGGCAAGGGGCTGTAAAGTTTCTTGTAGCAATTTTGAAAGGCACCTAGTACTTTATCAGGATTGACCGGGGGGGATTGCCAGAGACCCTAACCTTGGGCATGGAGAAGTGTCTGATGCGAGGGGTCAACTTCCTTGCTAAAGGGCAACTCATTTTGTTTCCGTGTGTAATATTTGTTTTTACTCCATCTAATGCTTTTCTCCGCTTTTGTGGTGAGGGCCAAGTTAAGCTCTATCTTGACCTTATCTAGTCTGTCTAATAGTTGAGGGGAGGGGTGTGCCTTGTGTTCAGCTTTAATTGCCAGGAAGGACTCCTCTAATTTCTTCAGAGAGGCCCTTCTCTCCTTTTTGATCCTAGTTGCCATCTGAATGAATTTTCCTCTTATAAAGGCCTTATGGGCTGCCCATACTGATTCTACTGATGTATCCCCTGCCTTGTTAAATAAGAAATATTCCTGAAGGCTTGTATCAATTTCTACCATATTTACTGGATCTGCCAGTAGTGATTCATTAGGTCTCCAGTGTGGTGTGTGAAACATCTTGGACTGGGTGCGGACAGAAAGGGAGACTATAGCTTGATCTGAGAGAACTGTGTCATGGATGCGAGAGTCTAGTGTGATGGGCAAGATGTAGGCTGGGGTCAGTAAGTGATCGATCCTGGAATAAGAGTTGTGGGGGCTGGAAAAGTGGGTATAATCCCTCCTCGAGGGATGTATTTCCCTCCATAAGTCAACTAAGTTGAATGAGTGAAATAGTTTAGCAATTCGGAGGCTGACTTTGGAAAGGCGAAGGAGTTGGCAACCTAAGGGCCTCGTCTTGTCTAGGGATTGGTTAAAGGTGACTTTTGAGTCTTCTCCAAAGATTATTATGCCCTCTAATGGGGGAGAGAGGGATTCTAACTGGAGCTGTCCCTTGTTGGGGGCGTAATACGATACTAGTGAGAAAATTTGACCATCTATGCTCCCTTTCACCAGAATATACCTGCCTTCTGGGTCTCTAACATCTGAGAGCCATGTAAAGTTACAGCTCTTGGACAATAAAATGGCCACACCTTTAGCTTTGTTCTCTGCACTGGCTAAAAAGAAATGTGGGAAGTGAGAGTGTAAAAATTTTGGATTGTATTGAACCGGAAAGTGTGTTTCTTGGAGCATGAGGACATCTAATCTTAGGGACTTATAGTGGTCACATATTTTTCTATGCTTTATTGGTGAGTTAAGGCCCTGCACGTTGTGTGTAGCGACCTTCAAAGGGACTTGTCTGTGGTCAGCCATCAGTCCTGATGCAGAAGGTGTTGGTGCATCTGTGTTCACTCACCCTCCCTTGGGTCAATCGTAAGCCTTCACAAGCATTCTGAGCGATCCAGTCATCCTGGTTTCCTGGGCCTGTCCCAAGGAGGACAACCAGGTTGGCGACTTCTCTGGAAAAAAAGATAGAAATTAGGAAGTACAAGAAAAGAATGACAGGAAGAGGAAATATGAAGAAGGAGAGAATTGTGAATAAAGCTCTACTGCTTTACCTGAAAAGGGCAGCTTTCTTCAGAGAAGGGTTATGCGACCAAGGGGGGAGAAAGAAAAAAGCCCCTTGGTCACCCCTTGGTGACAACGCAAATGTCTGGCCATAGCCACCAGATGACCTATCCTTCAGCTGACTCAAAGAGGTCCGAGAGATAGGCGGAGGAGCAGGTTGGAACCACCCCCCGCCAAGAAGCCCTTTGAAAAAAGTCAAACAACTATAACTCCTTTTGTTATGAAACAATAAAACTGACCAAAAGCCCAGGATATCCTGGGTCCAGGGACAGACCGCTTACCCCCCTGGTCCAGTCCCTGACTGAAAAGAGTCCTCCTCCCCACCAGATGAGGGGAAGGAGTGCCTCCCAGAGAGGGGACAGCCTGCTAAATGGTAGAACAGATTAAGTAACCTTTTCTTGACAAGAACGACTCGAGTCTATGTAGTACAGTCCATACTTCTTTTGTGATGATCAACAGCCCATATAACAGTTCTTTCCTTTGTGTGCACCTGGAGACACTTAACCAACTTAGGAAGACTAAAACTTGGAGACCGGGAAGGCTCAATTTGAGAACCCAGGTGCAGGGAGCTGACTCTTAAGTCATCGGCTGACTAAGAACAATACAGGAAATAATGCTCATGCCCCCTTTCACTGTCTAAATAACATGGGGGCCAGGTTGTTCAAAACATTTAAAAATGGCTCTACCATAAACCCCCCAGACAATTCCAGAGGAGCCAAGATTCAAAGGTTCTCGTGGGGCACTCAAGAAGGGTAAAGCTTGAAAAGGGCCCTAGATAAAAACCATGTAAAGTACCGCCACTTGCTGGAACAGCATCTTAATGGTGGGCCATTGTCCTTAGCCCGTTTCGGCTTAGCCTTTATCCACAAGGGGGTCCTGGGACTAGTGGGGGATTGTCTCTTGGAGGAACTCGGCATGTTATTGCATGTGTCCATGTCGGATTCCTGAGTGATTAGTTTCAGATGGAGAAGCAGCTTCTCCCCCTCCTGGAGAGAAGAGAAGGCATACTCCCTGCCTTTGAGAGTAGACTTGACAGCAAACGGGAAGGACCATTTATACTTAATTTCCTTCTGTGTTAGCACCGTTAGAAGTGGCTTTAAAGCTCTCCGTCGTTGAATCATGGAAGGGGCCAGGTCGGCAAAGATTTGCACTGGATGGCCTTTACAGAGGATCTTAGCTGTTGTTCTAGATTGTCTCATGACCCCCTCCTTTATAGTGTAAAAGTGGGGTTTAACTATAATGTCTCTCAGGGAACCATCTTTCCTGAGGGGGGGCAGAGCTCTGTGGACCCTGTCCATTTCCAGGCGGTGTTTTGGGGTATCCGGCAACAGGTTTGTGATCAAGTCCCGTATCGCATCGGAGACGTCTGTGATTGCTTCAGGCAGGCCTCTAACCCTGAAATGATATATTTGCGACCTAGTTTCAAGGTCGTCAATTCTTAAAAGAGCTGTGTCCAATTGGTCCTGTAAAGTACTGCTGAGGTCGGAGTTTTGGTTAGAAATTGCTGCAGTAGTGTCAAGTTTATGTTCGATCGCCTCCATTCTTACCTCCAACATTTGGAAGTCCGTTTTGATTTCCCCTGTGATTGTGGCCACTGTATTGGCTAGACCCCTTTCTAATAATGCCGATAATTTCTGGTAGAGATCCTCTACTTGGAGGGAGATCCCTTGATTAGGGGTACCAGGTGATGGTAGGGTCGGGTTGTTAGGCCCCAGGGGAGGAGAGAAATATTCCCCCTGGATGCGACCTAGTAAAGACTCTGTGGAGGTGGGAGATGGCATGGCGACCTGCAGATTGCCTCTGCCTCCATGGGCTACTGGAGTGAATGTCAGGGTTGCTGGAGAAAGCACTTGCCTGTGATCTAGGCAATTTATGTTGCTAGGGCCCTCTGTACCATCTTGGTACACCCTGGAAGCAAGGCCGCGGCAAACAGCGGGCCTAAGTCCTTCTTGGCGGGCCTGCCTTGTCTGGGGGTCGGGATCCCCCCACCTGAGCTACTACCAAGGGGCTGTGGAGTCAGGGCGGGCTCCGTTGGCGGGTGGTGGCATGGAGCTCCTGGCTCAAGCAGCCATGCTGGGACTCTCGCGCATGCGCACTCCCACTTTGGCAAACATTTATGCCCCAAACACCAATCAAGTCTCCATCTTCCCCTCCATGACACAAGCACTCTCGGCATTCCAAGAAGGCATACTGATCCTATTTGGGGATTTCAATGTCCCCCTGAACCCCACACTTGATACTTCTAATGGTACATCAACGTTACCATATAAAGCCCTGAAAGCCATCAAATTACAACTCCAAGACTTGATGTTACACGACTCTTGGTCGCACATTGCACCCAACTGTGAAGGACTTCACCTTCTTCTCAGCTCCACATCAGCTCTATTCCAGACTGGACTACCTATTTATCTCTCAAAGGAACCTCCCAATGCTCTCACGAAAATCAATTGATCCGATGTTCTTGTCTGACCACCACCCTTTTTCCATGACCCTAGAATTTGCAGACACCCCCATTCATTTATTTTACAGAGAACAATACCCCTGAGATCTCTCCAATGACTAAGTGGAAGGCACACAAATGTGTAATTCGGGGAGAGTTGATAGCGCAAGCAACGATACGCAGACATGAAGCGTGCATAGATGACCTGATATCCCGTATCCACACCTTAGAACTAGCACACAAAAAAATCACAAGCTATGATCTCTTTACAAGAACTCCAGCAGGCTAGAGTACACCTACTGGAAGTATTAAACAAAAAAAATAAAACGTAACTATGTACTGTTCCAAAAAATATTTTACGAATATACTAACAAGTCAAGTAAACTTTTGGCCAGATCTCTCCAATCCAAAAAAGTATCGATGGCCGTACATTCCCTGACTGACCCCCAAGGAAATAAAGTAGTATCTACTGAAGGCATATCAAACCAATTTATACGCTCCCAATTATATAAACTTTCTAATTCAGACCCAGACGGGAAGGAGACCCCAGATCACTAATGATCACAGATTTTCTGCAAATATATAGCCCCAAAGCACTGACTTCGCCAAAAGCAGAAAAAATTAGAACACCCTCTTTCAGCTGAAGAAGCTACTATAGAACTAAAATAGATGAAAGTGGGTAAAAGCCTAGGCCTAGATGACTTGACAGTCGGATACTTCAAATTGTTTACAGATATCCTCCTACCCCACTTTCTAAAAGCCTTCAATTCCCTTTCTTCCCAAACCCCATCCTCTCGCAACTTACTAGAAGCCCACATAACCGTAATCCCCAAACCTGGAAAGGACCCTTCCCTAGTCACCAACTATAGGCAAAAGCAGATCTGAAACTGTATGCCAAAATATTAGCCAACTGCCTACTATCACTACTACCTAAATTAATATCCCTAGACCAAGTAGGATTCATACCCAGCAGAGAGGCGAGGAACAACACCACAAAATCAAATGACATTCACCATTGAATGACCTCAACAGAGCAACCTGGGTTTTTCCTGTCCCTGAATGTGGAGAAGGCATTTGATAGGGTGGCTTGGGACTATATGTCAGCAGTACTCCAAGTAATAGGCATAAAAAATCAAATGCTACAATTCATACTAGCACTATACTCTGCTCTCACAGCCAAAGTTCTAGTCAACGGCCCCCTATCGAATGCCTTCTCGATCTCCAATGGGACAAGACAGGGCTGTCCTCTTTTCCCCTTTATTTTTGTCCTCACCTTAGAACCCTTACTTCGCTGCCTCAGATCGAATCACGACATCAAAGGCGTCTCTGTCTTCCAAAACTCTCTCAAACTAGTGGAATTTGCAGATTACATCCTTCTCTTTCTTTCAGAACCCCTTATCATAATCCCTAATCTACTCAAAGACTTCAACACGTTCAAAACCTTAACTAATCTACAGATAATCTTTAAGAAATCCCATGCTTTGAACATATCCCTGGATAAGGAAACACTGAAACAATGCCAAAACTAATTTCCCATTTAGTTGGAATCAAAACTCCATCACGTACATTGGAATCCAACTTCCCTCCAAACTCTCTAACCTCTATGCATCAAACTATCTCCCGATTCTCCAAAACATCCAGCATGATCACAAGACATGGTCTGCGGGTCTTTTTTCTTGGTTTGGATAAGTGTCAATAATCAAGATGAATATCCTGCCCAGATTATTATACATAATGCAAACAGTGCGTATTAGATTACCTTAAACCTTTTTTTCAGTATACCGCAGAGCTTGCATAGAGTTTATATGGGGCAAAGTGCGCCCAAGACTAAGCTATGATAGGCTAACAATTCCCAAACTGAAGGGAGGCATTGGCCTTCCACACCTAATTAAATACCAATGGTCCTGCCAATTAACAAACTGGAAACTTCACTCCCAGGTCAAGGCTTAGGCCTAGCTCGAGCATGCTATCTCCCTTCTACCTCTACATCAACTCCCCGGACAGTCCCAAGCAATATCTCACTGGTCTGTAAATTACACCCCCTTACAGGCTTCATATTGGACATTTTCAAACAGGCGTGTAAAAAATGTAAGATTTCCTCATCACCAGGCCCACTAACTCCCATATGCCACAATCCTGACTTTACCCCTGGACTATAGGATTCATTCCTCTGCAATACTTAGCCTCATCCCATCATCCGAGCTGAACAATTTTTTGCTAAAGGTAGATTCCTAACCCTTTCATCACTATCCAAATTATCGTCGAACAAATCCTTCCCCTTCTGGGCGTAAGTACAAATTCAAGATTTTCTGGGGAACCCCAAATTCCAATCAAATTGGATTAGACGACGCACCCCATTGGAAACCATATGCACATGGAACCTCAGTGACATCTAATTTCAGACATATACGCCATCTTGTTTTTTGACCACAACCCCAAATCCCACACAGCCTGTCACAAATGGGAGCAGGAGTTATCTGTAGACCTCACAGGAGAAGACTGGACATACATCTATACATGCATTCATAAGGGAACTATCAATGTTTCGGTGCAGGAGAATGGCTACAAACTCTTCTCCAAATGGTACAAAACACCACTCAGATTACATAAGATCTTTCCAACAATCTCCCACAAATGTTGGCAATGCTCGCAAGAAGTGGACTACCTTGTGCACATATGGTGGTCTTGTTCCCTTACATCTCTCATCCACCTCTCGATCAGCATATCATATTTCACTGGCAATGCATATGATTAATGCGGCTAAGATGTGTATCCTGCCTGTCTGTGATCCCCCAACCCCCTAAGATAGCAGATTGGATCAACCGTATAAATAAGATTGCTGAGATGGAGTAGCTTGTTCATTCAGCCAAGGAGACAATTTCTAAATTTATAAAAATGTGGTCCCGCTGGCAACACTTTACTACAATGGCCAAATATTCCCAGCTAATGACCTGATTAGTTGCTAAAGAAACCTTCCTCAAGCCAGAGGAGGAGAATAAAGCCACCCCTAACCCCCTTCACTTACATCCATGAGGTTTTTCCCTAATTGTTCCTTCTCCTCCCTTTGACTCCATTGTCTGTTTTCCCTTTTCTGGGTTATCTCTACTTTGCTCTATACCATTGTTGTTATTATATTAGTTTTATTATCTCTATATATTTCCCGGTCACCCAACGCACCTGATCCCCTCTGGACCTACCTTCCTGCCACTAGTTGTTAGGGGCCCGTTGGCCACAACTACATGGGGTAAGGACGTCTCCTGCATAGCAAGCTGGCCGATATCGATAAGAAAACTTGCATAGGGAAAGTCGGATCAAGACCATCCCTACAAGCTACCACACGATTACATGAGCTAACACACTAAAATATTAATGTTTACTGAGAATAAATGTTTATAATGCTTTGAATATGTTCTGTAAAAGATTCAGACAAACTTAGGTTTATGTCAGAGCTTTGAGATGTACGATTCTTTGTGTCATGTACTTTAGCTCAACTCATTTAATACTGTACCAGTTATGTACAATTTCTACCATTTGAACAAAGCTCTTTTGAAATGGAAAAAAAAATTTCCATGGACTCAACACGGCTCTCAGGAAATAGTTTGGGGTGTCTATGTTCCAAAAAAGGGTAATTTGGGGGTAATTTTTTAGTTTATATTGCAAAAATAAAAATCCCAGTGGTGATAAAATACCACCAAAAGAAAGCTCTATTTGTGGGAAAAAAAGGACATACATTTCATTTGGGTACAGCTTTGCATGACCTCACAATTACCAGTTAACCACTTGCCGACCGCCGATCGGCATCTGACGGCGGCAAAGTGGCTCGTTCCCGCAAATCGCCGTCATACGACAGTGGCTGCGGGAACGTGTATAGTGAGCGCACGCCGCCGGAGGCGCGCCCACGCGCTCACTGTGTCCAGGGGGGCCAGGGAGCGGGTGCGGCGGCTTCGATTGCCGCCGGCCACCCGCAATGCCCCCCCGGGGCGAATGAGCGGAGGTCCGTGCATGTAAACACGGACCTCCGCTCTGTGTGAGGGGGAAGGGCTGTGATCACAGCCTTCCTTTACGTGAAGGCTGTGACCACTTCCCTTCCCCAGCTAGGCAGTCCCCCATACAGTTAGAACACGCCCAGGGAACATAGTTAACCCTTAGCGCGCCCCCTGCAGGTTAACCCCTTCACTGCCAATGGCATTTACACAGTAATCAGTGCATTTTTATAGCACTGATCGCTGTATAAATGCCAATGGTCCCAAAAAAGTGTCAAAACGTTCTGACATGTCCGCTGCAATATCGCAGTACCGCAAAAAATCGCAGATCGCCGCTATTTTTAGTAAAAAAAAAAAAAAAATTAAAAACCCCAAAAATGAATTCTCATCATCCGTAAACGCGACCACTTTTGCGCAAACCAATCAATAAACGCCGATTGCGATTTTTTTTATCGCAAATATGAGGAAGAATATAAATCGGCCAAAAACGGTGAAAAAAAATGTTTTTTTATATTTTTTTTTTGGATTTGTATTTTAGGAAAAAGTAAGAAATTTGGGTTTTTTTTGCAAAATTGTCGCTCTTCTTTTGTTTATAGCGGCGATCAGAAATGACGCAGCGGTGATCAAATACCACCAAAAGAAAGCTCTGTTTGTGGGAAAAAAAGGATGCAAATTTCGTTTGGGTACAACGTCGCACGACCGCGCAATTGTCAGTTAAAGTGACGCAGCGCCGAATCGCAAAAAGGGCTTCGGTCCTAAAGCTGGAAATCCTTCCGGGGCTGAAGTGGTTAAAGTAGCACAGTGCCAAATGCAAACCTTCTGGAGGTCAAGTTAAACTAAAATGCTGAACCCCAAACACAAACCCTAAAACACAATGACCCAAAACAAATTTTTCTATTTTTTTTAAGGAAAACATGAAAGAAAGCAAAATAAAAACAATCCAAAAACACCCCAAAGAAGAAAAATAAAATGGGAATGGCTAAAGAGCAAGGGAACGGGATTGACTTACTAAAACTGGAGAGTGCAAAATCTGGTGCAGTTCTGCATAGAAACCAATCAGCTTCCAGGGCTTTTTTTGTCAAAGCTTAACTGAACAAGCTGAAGTTACAAGCTGATTGGCTATCATGCACAGCTGCACAAGATTTTGCACTCCCCAGTTTTAGGAAATCAACCCCAATATGTTCTCCCAGTCCCCTGCTGTAATCATTAATGCAAGTTGTTGTTGCTCAGTTCCAGGCCCTACCCACACAATGTGCAAGGGCTGTTGTGTGTCTGGTTCCCCCCTCTTTCTCCTCTCTCTAGTCAGACACCCCAGAAGTAGCAAGGACTGCCATGTAAAAGTAAGATACAGTATTCAGGTATTTGACAGATTATTTTTTTATTTAAATTATTGCAGAAATCTTTATGCATTTTAGCTAAAGCTGCAGAAACCAATGTATGAAAAGTATGCTAACAGCAACATTACTTGCTGCCTGTAGCAACCAGTCTGAAAGGTAGATTCTGTCATTATTTCTGAATTGGTGTATTTTAATGTAAAATTACATAATGGCCATAGAGATTCAACACTTTGCCCTAATGTGAGGACAAACAAACACAAATTTCCAAACAACTATTAAATATACAGTGAAATAGTTATCACAGTCATAAATATTAAACAGTTCCTGTCAGTGTTTTCAATTGTTGTGCAAGATATAGTTATGAGTTGTTATTATTTATAGTAATAGATAGAAATAATCTTGTTGGTGACTAGTGTTGAGCGAACCCGGACTGTAACGTTCGGGTCCGTACCGAACTTTAGGGTGTCCGTGGCACGGACCCGGACCCGGACATTTCAAAAATCGTTCGGGTCAAGCCATGCCTGGGCTTGCAATGTCAGGCCCAAGCGAGTTGTGATCAGTGGTTGTTCTAATAAAGATAGATAATGATATTTATTATTGTTGAGTATTGATATAGAACGTGTTGTTAACTTTTGTGACTGTCCTTGACAAATTATAAATACTGACACTATTGATAAAGTGACATATAAATTATCAACAAACCTTTAAACACAAACAAACAGGAGTGTAATCCCGTTTCACAACTTAGAGATACCGGTAATACATTAAAATGTAATTTTATGTGGTTAAGTCTTTATTACTGTCTTAGATGGAAAGTC
>BLSH010318927.1:170058-183633 GCA_018402905.1 Glandirana rugosa | reverse complement strand
CGCATTAGTGATCACTACCAGACACTGGTCACCCATCAGTGACCACCGCCAGACACCTGTCACCCATCAGTGACCACCACCATACACGCAGCACCCATCAGTGACCACCGCCAGTCACCTATCAGTGACCACCACCAGTCACCCGTCACCCATCAGTGACCACCACCAGACACCCATCAGTGACCACCACCAGACACCCGGCACCCATCAGTGACCACCGCCAGTAACCCATCACCTATCAGTGATCACCGTCAGTCACCCATCATTGACCACTGCCAGACACCTCTCACCCATCAGTGACCACCACCAGACACGCAGCACCCATCAGTGACCACCGCCAGTCACCCATCAGTGACCACCACCAGTCACCCATCACCCATCAGTGACCACCACCAGACACCCATCAGTGACCACCACCAGACACCCGGCGCCCATCAGTGACCACCGCCAGTCACCCATCACCTATCAGTGATCACCGCCAGTCACCCGTCACCCATCAGTGACCTCCACCAGTCACCCATCACCCATCAGTGACCACCATCAGACAAACATCACCCATCAGTGACCACCACCAGACATCCGGCACCCATCAGTGACCAACGCCAGTCACCCATCAGTGACCTCCACCAGTCACCCGTCACCCATCAGTGACCACCACCAGTCACCCATTAGAAACCACCACCAGTCACCTGTCACCCATCAGTGACCACCACCAGTCACCCATCAGTGACCACCACCAGACACCCGTCACCCATCAGTGACCACCGCCAGTCACCAATCACCTATCAGTGACCACCGCGAGTCACCCATCACCCATCAGTGACCACTGCCAGACACCCATCAGTGACCACCGCCAGTCACCCATCAGTGACCACCGCCAGTCACCCATCGGTGACAATCGCCAGTCACCTGTCAGTGACCGCCATCACCTATGAGTAAACATCACCTGTAAAAGTCTCACACATGTGGTATCGCCATACTCAGGAGTAGTAGCAGAATGTATTTTGGGGTGTCATTTTTGCTATGTATATGCTATGTGTTGGAAATATCTTATAAATGGACAACTTTGTGTAAAAAATAATGCGTTTTCATTTTTTTCCCACATTTTCCAAAAACTACTGGAAAAACATGACATGTTCAAAAGACTCATTATGCCTCTTAGATTAAAAGCTGGGGTGTTTTCTTTCCAAAATAGGGTCATTTTGTGGGCAATTCCATTGTCCTGGTGCTCCAGGACCTTCAAAAGTGTAATAGGGGTTGAGAAATGAGATGTGTAATTTATGCTTTTAGAACGCCTTAAGGTACTAGTTCAATGTTGGGCCTCTGTATGTGGTCAGGCTATGTAAAAGTCTCACACATGTGGTATCACCATACTCAGGAGGAATAGCAGAATGTATTTTGGGGTGTCATTTTTGCTATGTATATGCTATGTGTTGGAAATATCTTATAAATGGGCAACTTTGTGTAAAAAATAATGCGTTTTCATTTTTTTCCCACATTTTCCAAAAACTACTGGAAAAAAATGAACCGTTCAAAAGACTCATTATGCCTCATAGATTATTCGTTGGGGTGTTTGCTTTCCAGAATGGGGTCATTTTGTGGGCAATTCTATTGCCCTGGTGCTCCAGGGCCTTCAAAAATGTGATAGGTCGTCATGATGTGTAATTTATGTCCCTAGAATACCTGACGGCACTCCCTGCATGTTGAGCCTCTGTATGTGGCCAGACTATGAAAAAGTCTCAGACATGTGATATCACCATACTCAAGAGGAGTAGCAGAATGTGTTTTGGGGTGTAATTTGTGGTATGCATATGATGTGTGTGAAAAATAACCTGTTACGATGACAATTGTGTAAAAAAAAGAAAACAAAACTTCAAAAAATTCACCATGCCTCTTACTAAATACCTTGGAATGTCTACTTTCCAAAAAGGGGACATTTGGGGGGTATTTGTACTTTCCTGGCTTGTTAATGATTCAAGAAATGAGATAGCCGTCAGTATATCAGGTGTGATCAGATGTGATAAATTTTCAATGATTGGCACCATAGCTTGTAGACTCTATAACTTACACAAGGTAGCAGTATAAATTTTGGCCAAAATTTACAAAGAACAATTATTAATTTGCAAAATTTTATGACAGAAACAAAGAAAAGGGCATTTTTTTCACAAAATTTTCATTTTATAGCACAAAAAGAAAAAAAAAAACCCTAGTGATTAATTACCAACAAAAGAAAGCTCTATTTGTGTGAAAAAAAGGACGCAAATTTCATATGGGTACAGTGTTGCATGACTGAGTAATTGTCATTCAAAGTGTGATAGCGCTGAAAGCTGAAAAATGGCCTGGACAGGAAGGGGGTTTTCATGCCCAGTACTGATGTGGTTAATTTGTATTTTCTGTAATGTGCTACAAACACAATACACAAAGATTTGGATAGGTTAACTAGGAGTGAAAGAAAGTAAGGTGACTGAAGAGGGTGTATTTGAGATAAAGCCTCAGGGTCATAACTGGGGCTTCTTGTAATCATCAGAATGAATACAAAGCATACTACAGAAAAGTGAAGATAAATCTTATGTGCCAAGAAGGTAGCCTATGCTTCTTGTGTTCATCTCAGTATTGTGCTGTAAAATATGTTTAATATTTCAATAAATATGTCACTGGGATGACCTTTTTTTAATTCTTTATTTATGTATGAAGAAACATCATTGCCATATCACCAAAGAGTTCCAAAAACAAGAATATATGCAGACAGCAGCACACAACATAGTTCAATAAAAATAAAACAAATGTAAACATATTGCATACGTGATTCAAGATTACATGAACAGGGGAAATTTTCTAAACCAAACGGTGAACCCCATTGAAGTCTATGGGAGCTGAACAGGAAAAATCAAAAGTGCCCATATTGAAGGCTTATATACAAGCAGTGATTTTAATTATTCTTAAAGTGCAACAATAAAAATAATTTAAAAAATCCTTTACATATAGTGCCTGGGGGTCCCCTTAATGTGCCTGTACAGTGATGCATCTGTAGCATGTATTAAACATGCTACAGCAAAAATGACATTTCTAAAGAAAAAAAAAATAGTCAAATCCCATTTAAAATGACTCACAGTTACAGTTATTGAAAAAATAAAGAAAAAACCGCATGGCGTCCCACTCCAGTCCAGTGAGGGTGAGCCCCATGTCAACGTTTTTTAAAAAAAAAATGGCGTGGGGCCCCCCAAAAAATTTGTACCAGACCCATATCTGGGCATGCAGCATGGCAGGTTAAGAAAGGGGGATGATGAGCGAGCACCCTCCTCCTGAACCATACCAGGCCACATTACTTCAACACAGGGGGTGGGTGCTTTGGGGCAGGGAGAGCTATGCCCTCCACCCCAAAGCACCTTGTTCCCGTGGTTGTTGGGATTGTCAGAGTCTGCGGACAGGAGCTTATCAAAATCTGGAAGCCCCCTTTAACAAGGGGGGCCCTAGGTCTCGTCCCCCCATGTGAATGAATATCGGCTACATAGTACCCCTACCCTCTCACCAAAAAAGTGGCAAAAAGTAATAAACACAAGAGACAGTTTTTGACAAATTCTTTATTAAAAATAAAAAAATAGTGTCCCTCAATGTAAATCCATAGTCAATCATTGAAAGAACAAAAAAGTAAGGTGCTACCACACAACCAAAACAATTAGTGCATAAGGAATACTATCAATAAGAAAAGTTAATCAACATTGAAAATACTCAAAGATAATAATACAATAAACAATTGTCCTTATAAACTCCAACCATGGTGCTTTCTGAGAGCTTTCTTTTGGTTATTTTGAGGTGATTATTCACTTAAAGGGGCAGCTTCACACTTTTTTTATTGCTATTTTTTCACTTATAGGTTGGTGCCAATTTTTTAACCCATTGTCAATCACACCGCCTGCCAGACCCAAAAATAGAAAAAAATGTAAAATGCTCCTCCTGCCTCCCTCCTCTTTGACATTTCTTATATATGTAAGGGGGCATATTGGGGGGGGGGGGGATTCTGACATCACAGACTGGTACATGCTGGGCATGTAACATTGAGGCGGGAACATTTTTCATTTTTCTGATGGATTTACATTGAGGTACACTTTTTTATTTTTTATTAAAAGATTTGTCAAAAACTGTCTCTTGTGTTTATTACTTTTTTCCACTTTTTGGTGAATGGGTAGAGGTTCTATGTACCCCATACTCATTCACAAAGGAGGCTTCCAGATTTCGATAAGCCCCCTGCCCGGAGACCCCGACAACCACAGCCCGGGGTTGTTGGGAAGAGGCCCTTGTTTCCATCAGCATGGGGACAAGGTGCTTTGGTGCCCCAAAGTACCCAACCCTCCCAGTTGAGGGCATATGGCCTGGTATGGTTAAAAAGGGGGGCACTCATTCATCCCCCTACTTTCCTGACCTGCCAGGCTGCATGCCCAGATTAAGGTCTGGTATGAAATTTAGGGGGGGACCCCACGCTATTTTTTTAAAAATGTTGGCATGGGGTTCCCCTCCAAATCCATACCAGACATAAAGGGCCTGGTATGGACTGGGGGAACCCATTGACAGCTTATGATTCATCAGTTGTTAAGGATGCCACGGCCTGCTTCCCAGCCCCACTCCTTATCAACCAGCATACACTGCGCCCTGATTGGGCAAAGCTTTCCCCAATAACAGATGACCTGTTCCTCATTCAGCAGGTAAAGACCAAACAGATTAACTCTTCGCTCACAAAGGAACCCTTGAACTATAAAGACGTCCCTCTTTGTCTGTAATAACCAGTGACTCCCTCCATGGAGTATGTTTAGACATCAAAATAGAAACACCTTGATTTGGAATTGTTAGAGGTACTATGGTATGCTATGAGGAATCTACCGTCAACTAATTTTGGTATTTTATTCTTTTTAAAGTGTGTCTCCTGGAGGAAAACAATGTGAGTTTTCAATCTCCATAATTCACTGAAGTGTCTAGTCCTTTTTATTGGGCCCTTTTACATTATATGAGGTCAAATAAATTCGGGCCATGACTATCTAAGGCTGCATCAAGTCAAACTTAAAGAGCTCAATGCAAGGCGAGAGAAAGGAAAGGAAATAAAAGAAAAGAAAAAAGTTAAAGAATCAAAAGGAAATAAAAAAAAGACCAAGCAGTACGTGGAACGCGGGCACTGCTGGTTTGGAAAAAAGTGCTAAACGCCTCTATATAACCTTCAAGGTGAGAAGCATTTCTAGTGGGGGAAGTAATCAATCCAGATGGATACCTGAGATGTGCCCCCAATAAAGATGGACTCGTAACATGATCCATAAATAATGACATAGAAAACTATGTCTACTTAATCTGTCAACATCTGTATTCCTTGGGGGCAGGGAGAGGCAGGAGGGGGCATACATTCACCCACCCTTGGTAAAAATTAAAGCCACCCTAGAGCACCTATAGCACCTCTGCTTCTCAGTATTAAAAAATGGGAGAAAAAAAAAGAAGAGTGGACCTACGCTAAACCATCTACAGTAAGAAGAAAGACGAGAGACGTACTCACTCTCTTGTACCCAAGGTGAAAATAAGTGGACCCTGATGGGTGCTTACAGGCATGTGCCAATCAGCACCTAACACATCTATTAACAACTAATAGAGAGAAAACCGTCAATCCCCAGATGCAGTCAAGGCACTATCCAAAAGGAATAAACTACTGCCCAGACATGGAATTCTGGGGTGTACAGTACATCCCTCAGTGAGAAAAAACATGGCCCCCAAACATTTCCAGAGGCTAATTACAATGAAAGCAGCCAACCAATACCAAATAGTCTTAAAAAGTCCTGTCTGGCATCTTAGAGCCCCATGCAGCAATTTAAATCATTGATCTCCTTAAAACACACTGAAGTCCAGTAAACAAGGATAGGCAAATTCTCTTAGTTAGCAAAGCACAAATATGGTGGGAGTGAGTCTGACACATAAACCTCCTGGGTTTATGTGTCATAAGCCTCCATAAAGCCTGAGGAATAAACAAGTATAATGTCTTGAAGCAAGATCTTCTTAGCCACTATGGTCTCTGCACAGCAGAAATTTGTGCATCTGAGGCATCCTGCAGAGCTAATTAATCAGGAACCTTCATTGCTTCTCATCCCAGAAGCTGAAACGCCAATGATAGGTTTTCTGGACTCTTGCGTAAAACTGTGATTATTTTGAGTTATGAGCAATGCCAGGGGATAACCCCAGCGATAAGTATCTCTTTGTGTTCTAATGTAATTCATCAAAGGTTTTAGTAAGTGTTGGCAATATAATGTTTGTCTGCAAAGATCCAGGAACAGTTGTATTGAGGCTCCCTCAAAGTTCAACGGACCCACCTCCAAGCTGCTTGGAGAATTGCTTCTTTTACAGTGAAAAAATTGACTCTGCTTGAGAGGGATTATGAGTGATAGGGACTCTATGGATGCAATCTAACTCAATGGCAGTATGTGGGGTGTTGGCAAGTAAGAAATTAAAGATACCAATTACAATAGAGGGTAGGTCGGCTCCCGTAATGGCTTCTGGTATTCCCCAGAGCTTTATATTATTGTGGCTGCTGCAGTTCTCTGAATCTTCCGCCTGCAGTTGTAAGGAAATAAGAGCTTATGATGACTCAGCAGCCTATCTTTCATTGCCGCCAGACGTGCAAAGGAATCTGTACGTCGAAATTCGAGAGTTTGTATCCTTTGATCAGCAATAGCTACTGTTCCTTTAACAGCTTCAATCTCCTCCCGCAAAACTCCTGTAAAATGAGTGATCATTTGCTGTATATCATACTTAGTTGGGAGAGCCTGGAGGAACTGTTTAATATCAATGTCCTCCGCAGGAACAGTCTTACAATTGCTGTTTGATATCTGAGATTGGGGCAGTATTTCCACAGCTAACTGCCCTGGGATAAAGATTGAGGAGGCAGAGCCTCCTTTGTCCATCAGAAGCCTGGGCAGGTAATGTTCTGATGACATTCTCAGAGCTGCATGTTTGCTGAGTAACCCCCAGCCGTGGGGGCAGTAAGGCAGACTCGTCTTTATCCAGCTGCAGAGGAAGAGGCCATTCAGGAATCTGTGCCTCTCTGAGCATTCATGTAGTGAGAGTGGGGGAGCATTTTGGCTGAGAAAGCTCCAGCAGGCCTGGTCGAGATGGCGCCATATTGGAATCCAAGGCAAAAAGGTAACAGGTGCTATATAGGTGCTGAGGGGTACTGGCAGCTCCTGGCATCTTCCCCCACTTTACCCACTTCGACATGGGGGGACAGGGGCAGAAAGGAGGGGGGTCTGCTGTAGGAGCCACCTCTGGAGTGCAGAGCTCAGGATGAGTTGGTCTTCATGTCGGCATGAAGCCATGTCCTCAAAAATGGATGATATTTTTTAAAGACTGTCAAAAAGCTTCCAATTGTCCCTTGTTTGGGTGGAATGTTCCTCTTTTAGAACCATCTAATCTATAGACTTCTAAAAAGTATTCTATATACAGTAACTATCAAATGTGTTACTTTTCAGTAAACTTTTCATTCAACCTCTAAATGATTGCATTTGTCATTTTAAAAAGCTGGTAAAAAGGAAACGTTTTGCTGAAAAAAAAGTATGTTAAGCTGGTAAAAAGGAAATGTTTTGTTGAAAAAAAAAATATGTTTAGATTAACCTATTATTTTTGTAAATTCATTCTTTGTAGTCCTATAACTGTTCTTTGCCTACATACATTGTACTATAATGTGTCACTCTTTCCCATCTCAGAATGTTTGGAAGTATGTTGTCTGCATGTCTTTTATGCTGCATGAAAATTTTGAGTTTGTGTTACCTGTGAAGTGCATTCCATTCTTTGTCTGCTGTGATAAAATATATTACACTTTTATTGTAGTGTCTATCTGCGCCCTGCAGGATTTCAAACCTACTTAAAATGTAACAGAAAGTGATTTTGCTTTTAAGTCAAGATCAGTGGATCAGTTGCAATGGTCTTCAGCAGACAAAAGCAGACACAAATTACATTACACTGAAAAAGGCTTGCGAGTTTAAAATGATACTGTGGGCTGCACCACTTTAACCATTAATAACATGTATATTCTATATAAGATATACATATGAATTTGCAGTTTTATTGTTAAGACAAATAGAGCTTTATATTCATAGTAAAAATATTCACAAAAAGTGATGGGAAGATTCACAATTTTATCAGACATTATAGGAAATCTTTCCTTGGAGACACATGTTCCTGAAATAACCATCTAAGAGGGGATTTCCCTCACTTTAAAGTTAATTGCTCTAATTTCCTATTGTGTCTTAGGGACAGTGACCAGGGGCAACCCCTCCCCCCAACAGATACACAGGCTGGGAAAGGGGAAAAAACTCATAGAGATTTTCAAACATTTCCTTCACTACCCCAAAAACTAACAAAAATGATTTTGCTTTAGATAAACTTTAGTAGTGGGCATGACACCATGCTAGCCAACAGTACACTTGTCTGTCTGATGCATAAAAAGTCCAGACCTAGCATCAGGACTGTATTGTCTACACAGCCAAGCAAGCAAAAACATTTATTTTTCCAAAAAAGGCCTTTAACCACTTGACAACTGGGCACTTAAACCCCCTTCCTAACCAGACCAATTTTCAGCTTTCAGCACTCTCACATTTTGAATGACAATTATTCAGTCATGCAACATTGTACCCATATGATTTTTTTGTCCTTTTCTTCACACAAATAGAGCTTTCTTTTAGTGGTATTTAATCAGTGTTGGGTTTTTTATAAATGAAAAAAGACCGCAATTTTTTAAAAAAATTGCATTTTTCTTAATTTCTGTTATAAAGTTTTGCTAATTAATAATTTTTCTTCATACATTTTTGCTAAAATTTATACTGCTACATATTTTTGGTAAAAATAACCCAAATAAGTGTATATTATTTGGTATTTGAGAAAGTTATAGAGTCTACAAGCTATGGTGGCAATCATTGAAAATTGATCACACCTGATCACACCTGATATACTGATGGCCTATCTCATTTCTTGAGACCCTAACAAGCCAGGAAAGAACAAATACCCCCTAAATTACCCCTTTTTGGAAAGTAGACATTCCAAGGTATTTATTAAGAGGCATGGTTAGTTTTTTGAAGTAATTTTTTCCCACAATTCTTTGCAAAATGAAGATTTTTTTTTTTCCACAAAATGGTCATGTTAACAGGTTATTTCTCTCACGTGGCATGTGCATACCACAAATTACACCCACCCCAAAATACATTCTGCTACTCCTTCTGAGTATGGCGATACCAAATATGTGAGACCTTTACACAGCCTGGCCACATAGCCTGGCCCAACATTGAAGTAGCACCTTAAGGCGTTTTTGGAGCATAAATTACAAATCTCATTACTCAACCACCTATTACATTGTTGAAGCCCCTGGAGCACCAGAACAATGGAAACGTCCACAAAATGACCCCATTTTGGAAAGCTAACACCCCAACATATAATCTATGAAGTATAATGAGTCTTTTGAACAGTTCATTTTTTTCCAGAAGTTTTTGGAAAATGTGCAAAAAAAATGAAAACGCATTTTTTTTACACAAAGTTGTCCATTTATAAGATATTTCCAACACATAGCATGTAAATATCAAAAATGACACCCCAAAATACATTCTGCTACTCCTTCTGAGTATGCCGATACCAAATGTGTGAGGCTTTTACACAGCCTGGCCACATAGCCTGGCCCAACACTGAAGTAGCACCTTCAGGCATTGTAGAAGCATAAATTACACATCTCATTACTCAACCACCTATTACACTGTTGAAGGCCCTGGAGCACCAGAACAATGGAAACACCCACAAAATGACCCCATTTTGGAAAGCTAACACCCCAACGTATAATCTATGAGGCATAATGAGTCTTTTGAATGGTTAATTTTTTTCCAGAAGTTTTTGGAAAATGTGCAAAAAAATAAAAACGCATTTTTTTCCCACAAATTTGTCCATTTATAAGATATTTCCAACACATAGCATGTAAATATCAAAAATGACACCCCAAAATGCATTCTGCTACTCCTTCTGAGTATGGCGATACCAAAAGTGTGAGACTTTTACATAGCCTGGCCACATAGCCTGGGCCAACACTGAAGTAGCACCTTCAGGCATTGTAGAAGCATAAATTACACATCTCATTACTCAACCACCTATTACACTGTTGAAGGCCCTGGAGCACCAGAACAATGGAAACACCCACAAAATTACCCCATTTTGGAAAGCTAACACCCCAACGTATAATCTATGAGGCATAATGAGTCTTTTGAATGGTTAATTTTTTTCCAGAAGTTTTTGGAAAATGTGCAAAAAAAATGAAAACGCATTTTTTTCCCACAAATTTGTCCATTTATAAGATATTTCCAACACATAGCATGTAAATATCAAAAATGACACCCCAAAATGCATTCTGCTACTCCTTCTGAGTATGGCGATACCAAAAGTGTGAGACTTTTACATAGCCTGGCCACATAGCCTGGGCCAACATTGAAGTAGCACCTTCAAGCGTTCTAGGAGCAAAAATTACACATCTCATTACTCAACCACCTATTACATTTTTGGAGGCCCTGGAGCAGCAGAACAATGGAAACGCCCACAAAATGACCCCATTTTGGAAAGCTAACACCCCAACGTATAATCTATGAGGCATAATGAGTCTTTTTAATGGTTCATTTTTTTTCCAGAAGTTTTTGGAAGATGTGGAAAAAAAATGAAAACGTGTTTTTTTTACACAAAGTTGTCCATTTATAAGATATTTCCAACACATAGCATGTACATAGCAAAAATGACACCCCAAAATACATTCTGCTACTCCTTCTGAATATGGCGATACCACATGTGTGAGACTTTTACACAGCCTGGCCACATACAGAGGCCCAACATCCAAGGAGCACCATCAGGTGTTCTAGGGACATACATTATGCGTCTAATTTCTTGACAACCTATCACATTTTTGAAACCTCTTTATATTTCTAAGATATAGCATGTACATACCAAGAATTACACCCCAAAAAACATTCTGCTGAGCAAAGGGCAAACAAAAGATTACCTGTGGGTTTAGTAGTGCCATGGTCCCCAGGAGGACAGCCCTGATCCAGGCAGCAGGCAGGGACGTGGTCAGTGACAGCGAACAGAATTCTCCAGGCAGCAGGCAGGAATATTGTCCATAGTCCATGCAGGCAGGGGTACTGTCCATATACAGTCTAGGGTCAGTGCAGTTGGAGATATTTCCGGCAGTGCCAAAATGTTGATCCTGGTAGTAGGCAGGAACAGGACCCATAGTACGGGTAGCAGGCCAGGAAAGAATGGGGACAGGGGTAGAGGCTTCTCCCACCCAAATCGCTTTGAAGCCTCCGAGTCTCCAGACCCTAATCCGGAAATGAGAAAACTAAAAATGTAGTTTTTTCATCCAGAAAAACAAATTCTGGAGCCCCTCACATATGTGAGACCCCTGTGTGTGAATCCCATTACTCCAGCAGCATGCTAAAAGATCAGTCCAGGAGGTAGGCAAAAAAACGTGGTCAACCAGTCCAGGGTCAGTTCCAGAGCAGACAGAGGTATGTTAACATTAGGCAGAAGAGTGGTCGTATAGCAGCCCAGGGTCAGTTCCGAAGCAGGCAGATGTATTTTTAGCGTGAGGCAGAAGAGTGGTCGTATAGCAGGCCAGGGTCAGTTCTGAAGCAGGCAGATGTATTTTTAACGTGAGGCAGAAGAGTGGACGTATAGCAGGCCAGGGTCAGTTCCGAAGCAGGCAGATGTATTTTTAGCGTGAGGCAGAAGCGTGGTCGTATAGCAGGCCAGGGTCAGTTCCGAAGAAGGCAGCGGTATGTGCAGTGCAGTGGCATAAGGGGTGTGGCTGTAAATGACAATTACGTTTACCATACTTCACTAATATTGTAGTGAAGTATGGTAACAGCGGAAACAGTCACCTATACAGAGGCCTGGTTGAGAAGGGCATTGGGGACAAAAAAATACGGTGTCTCTTCTACCTCCACTTTTGGAGCACGCCCTTCATTTTTTCTGGCGTCTTTGGCCTGTTTCACGCAAGGGGAGTTTTTCAGGAAAGTGCCGTTCTTGTAGTCTGCTCACTGCATCCGAGCGAATGTTTTCTGGTGGGCCTTCAGGGTACACTAGGGTGGTGATGACTTCTTCATGGTATTCTAAAAAGGATATGGGGTTCTGGGTTGATTTTTGGTAAATGATATAACTATCATACATGGCCAAACTGAAAAGGTATATGGAAACTTTTTTGTACCAGTGGCGGGATTTTCTTGTGGGAAGGTAGGGTTCGATCATCTGGTCATTGAAGTCGACACCCCCCATGAACAAATTGTAATCATTGACACAAGATGGCTTCCGGATTGTGCCTCCTCTCCTCCTGGGGATTTCCACATAGCTTTCGTTGTGTACTGAAGTCAGCATGTGGACGTTCCATCTGTCCCTCCACTTGACAGCCAATTGCCCCTGGTTCCGCAAAGACGCCATCTCCCCCTTTTTTAGCCTTTCATGAACGAGCCTTTGCGGGAAGCCCTTTCTGTTGGCTCGGACCGTACCGCATGCTGGAGTCTGCCTCAGGAAAAGGTTGCGGAAGAGGGGAAACTTGAATAAAAATTATCCACATAAAGGTGGTATCCTTTTCCAAGTAGTGGATAGATTAGCTCCCAAACAACCTTTCCACTGGCTCCAATATATTCAGGGCATTCACGGGGATGCAGTTGGGTGTCCTTTCCTTCATAGACCAAGAAGGAATAGATGTATCCGGTGGCTCTGTTGCAAAGTTTATATACCTTTACCCCATATCGGGCCCTTTTGCTGGGGATAAACTGTTTTATGGCCAGTCTGCCTGTGAATTTGACAAGGGACTCATCAATAGAGATCTTTTGGTTGGGGGTATATAATTGGGGACATTTTTCAGAAAAAAAATGTAGAAGGTGGCGAATTTTAAATAATTTATCGAAAGCTGGGTCATTGCAGGGAGGGCACTGCGCGTTATTATTATAGTGGAGGAAGCGCATAATTCTAAGGTATCTTGACCTTGGCATGCGGGACGCATAAATTGGCATGTGGTGAATGGGTGAATGGGCTTAGTAGACCAATAGGAGTACAGTTCTTTTTTTTTTGTGATTCCCATATTAAATGTTAGGCCTAAAAAAAGTCTAAATTCGGCCACAGTAAGTTCCCGCCTGAGGATAACCAGATGATTCGGGTAAGTGGGTAAGTGGTGTACGGTTAAATACGCAGGGCGTACGGTTCCAGTTCTATGGAATCTTAATACGCGAAGGAGGTGATATTATTATTGCGCGTCACGGGAGGGACGTTACTGGGTCGAAAGCTATTTAATAAATTTTAAGCGGTGGAAGATGTAAAAAAAAGACTTTTTACAGGGGTTAATATATGGGGGTTGGTTTTCTAGAGATAACTACTCAGGGAACAGTTTAAGTGTCCGTCTGACCGGTATTTTGTCAAATAGGGGTCGTTTTCCCGGGCTATACCCCATTTCCATATATTTGAAACGTTGTCTCGGTGGCCTATGTAGATAAGGAAGAACCAGATACTTCCTTTCCTGTGGGTTGACGTAGG
>BLSH010318927.1:154651-165272 GCA_018402905.1 Glandirana rugosa | reverse complement strand
GTGCTCAGTCATCCTCATCTGTGCTCAGCCATCCCATCTGTGCTCAGTCATCCCCATCCATCCGTGCTCACCCATACATCCATGCTCACCCATCCATCCATGCTCAGCCATCCCCATCCATGCTCAGCCATCCCCATCCATGCTCAGTCATCCTCATCTGTGCTCAGCCATCCCCATCCATGCTCAGTCATCCCCATCCATGCCCAATCATCCCATCTGTGCTCAGTCATCCCCATCCTTGCTCAATCATCCCCATCCATGCTCAGTCATCCCCATCCATGCTCAGTCATCCCCATCCATGCTCAGTCATCCTCATCCTTGCTCACTCATCCCCATCCATGCTCAATCATCCCCACCCATGCTCAGTCATCCCCATCCATGCTCAATCATCCCCATCCATGCTCAATCATCCTCATCCTTGCTAAGTCATTCCCATCTGTGTTCAGTCATCCTCGTCTGTGCTCATCCATCCCATCTGTGCTCAGCCATCCCCATGCTCAGCCATCCCCATCCATGCTCAGCCATCCCCATCTGTGCTTAGCAATCCCCATCCGCGCTCAGTCATCCTCATCCATGCTCAGTTATCCCCATCCATGACACATACATCCCACTACAGTGCCCATCATTGCCACTACACTGCCCATCCTTGCCACTAGAGTGCCCATCTGTACCACTACAGTGCCCATCAGTGCCACTACAGTGCCTCACACTAGTGTAATAGGTAGTCAAATTATATGTGTCATTTATGCCCCTAGAACATCTGACAGTGCTCCCTGCATGTTGGGCCCCTGTATCTGTATGTGGCCAGGCTGTGTAAAAGTGTCACATATGTTGTATCGCCATACTCAGGAGGAGTAGCAGAATATATTTTGGGGTGTGATTTTTGCTAGGTACATGCTGTGTGTTAGAAATATTGTATAAATTGACAACTTTGGGTAAAAACAAAATGCGTTTTCATTTTCTTTCCACGTTTTCCAAAAACTTGTGGAAAAAATGACACGTTCAAAGGACTCATTATGCCTCATAGTATATACGTTGGAGTGTTTACTTTCCAAAATCGGGTCATTTTTTTGGGCATTTACATTGTGCTGGTGCTACAGGGCCTTCAAAATTGCAAGAGGTTGTCAAGAAATGAGATGTTAATTTATGCTCCTAGAACACCTGATGGTGCTCCCTGTGTGTTGGGCCTCTGTATGTGGCCAGGCTGTGTAAAAGTCTCACACATGTGGTATCGCCATACTCAGTAGTAGTAGTAGAATATATTGTGGGTGGTAATTTGTGGTATGCATATGAGGTGTGTGAGAAATAGCCCGTTATAATGACAATTTTGTGAAAAAGAAAAATAAAATCTTAATTTTGCAAAGAATTGTGGGAAAAAATTACAACTTCAAAAAACTCACCATGCCTCTTACTAAATACTTTGGACTGTCTACTTTCGAAAAAGGGGTCATTTTGGGGGGTATTTGTACTTTCCTGGCTTGTTAGTGTCTCAAGAATTTAGATAGGCCGTCAGTACATCAGGTGGGATCAATTTTCAGTGAATGGCACCATAGATTGTAGGCTCTATAAGTTTCACACAGACCAAATAATATCCACTAATTTGGGTTATTTCTACTAAAGATGTGTAGCAGTATAAATTTTGGCCAAAATTTATGAAGAAAATTACTAATTTCCGAAATTTTATAACAGAAACAAAGAAAAAATGCATTTTTTACAAAATGTTCAGTCTTTTTTCATTTATAGTGCAAAAAAATAAAAAAACCGATTGATGATTAATTACCATCAAAAGAAAGCTCTATTTGTGTGAAAAAAGGACAAAAATTTCATATGGGTACAGTGTTGCATAACTGAGTAATTGTTATTCAAAATGTGAGAGCACTGAAACTTAAAAATTGGTCTGGTTAGGAAGGGGGTTTAAGTGCCCAGTGGTCAAGCAACTATTGCTGTATGCAAAGTCCATATGTGCATACAAAAAAACTACATGCAATTTTGCTATAGCCTCAAACCTTTCCTTATGAATAGAATGAAGAAGAGCTGGGTCCTCTGTTTTTATTTCCATTTGTGTCCCTACTAGGACAATTCCCCCTTCTTTGACAGGGTGCCACGGATACAGGAACTGAAGTTTGACAGAGTTGTCAACTGTTAATATAGCTGGTGTCCCTGGAAGAGGTCTCTCCAATGGAGTCACAAACAACAGTAAAAACTTAACAGTTCCAATTCTTTCTAACTTTATACAAACAGAAAAAGAAAGTTTGGTTGAAAGTTGTGCTTTTACGTGATTATGATTGCCACTCCTGTACAGCTCAGCTAATAACAGACTTAGGAAAGAAACAGTACTATGTAAATGTTCCCTCATAATAGCAGAGTAAGTCCTAAAATGTCATCCCATAAAACAGAATGATAATGCAAAAAGGTTGCACTTTTGAAATAAGTTGATGTTTCTGCAATGAAATAGGGGATTTTCGTTTCAAAAAAAGCTCACTCAAACAAAAAGAATGGATGTCATTTCACAGCTTTCAATCATTACTCACAATTAAGTTGCCTAAATTTCTTTGAACTGTGCTTATGATTTTGATATACTTGGCTAGTTTGATCACAGAGCATATTTAATAAGACACTTCAAAGGAATGCATGTCAGTTATCCATTGTGCAAGAAAAACACAGGAAAAGGAAAAAGCATAGAATTTTGTTAACAGGGGCCATATACAGAACTTGATTTTTTAAAGGATGCCTTCCTTAAGAGAAATTTGAAAAGGCTGCCATTAAAAACAACTGAGTACTGTCCATGATAATATTTAATTTGCACTAGCATCTAAATTATAATGATAAGCTTTCGGGGTGTACCCCCTTCTTCAAAGCCTAAGCAATATTAATACAAAGTTTTAAGCAGGCCATACATGAATAGAAATTCAGCCAGTCTAGCAGGGACTGGACAAATTTTGATCCACATATGGGCAGACTAGTTATGCACAGGTTAATTGATTGTACACAGATTAATTGATTGACTTGTGTACAACCAGGCTGTCTGTTTTTTCCCAAATGATCAGTGCTGCCGGTTATAGCTGGTACACAGATCATTGTATTCTGACGGTGATGAAGGATCCCTTCTGTCAGAATACAATAACTCAGCAGGTGTGATTCCCACATCCACCTTGAATATGTGGATGGAGGATTTAGCTACTTTTTTTTTCGTTCAATCTGCTGATTGAAAAAAAAAAAAAAGAATCATGTATGACCAGCTTTAAGAGAATGGTAACAAAAAAATATGCAGCAATGGTAATTAAACATGTGCTGTTAGTGGAATAAGACAGGGAGAAGGTCCCTGCCTTATCTCACTAAGACCGGCCATAGAGGGATTGAAATTTTGATCCATGTATGGTAGGCTGGTCGTACTGAAGTCATTCTATCAACTTCAGTACAACCCACCAATCTTTTTTTTCTTTTTTCGTGTGATTACTGCCAGTGGCTATAGCTGCTGGCAGTGATAATTGTATACTGATGGCTGGGAATCCTCCCCCTGTCAGAATACAATAGCGCAGTGGGAGGGATTTTTAAAGCAACACTGATTGTATTGATAGGGGAATAGAGCAATTTTCTTACCTTCAACCTGTGGTTTAAGGGAAAAAAATGTGTAATGTATGGCTTGCTTAACTATTCAGATACAATTGTTTTTGATGCAAGTGCACTGATACGGCGACAATCAACTCAAAGCTGCCATTTATAACTTCCTATTCCGAAAACTTTGGTTGCCTAGCTGTCATGCTGATCCTCAAATTTCAATAGCCTGAGCCACTGACCCAACATGGGTTTGCTTTTACCAATGTCCAACATTTCTCCAAAATTCCTTATATGCATATTTGTTTCAGGTTTTGAAATCACAAAATTCTGCAGCCAGTCAATATAATAGCCAGGCAGTGCCAATATTTCCCCTAGGAAGGGTTTACTTTAAGGCAGTGATGGCCAGACCATAAGGGGCACCACCCCCTTTATCTCCATGCGCTGCCCCCTTTTCTCCATGCAGGGAGCTAGGCGCATAGATTCCTATGACTTTTTTTTTTGAAGCACACGATTAGAGCCTGAACCTCTAATCTGCTTCAAAAAGGTTGGGCTTGGGGCACAGAGAACTAATCCCCGAGCCCACCCACTTGTGACATTAGCAAATCAATCTTAATACCCGATTGGCCAGGAGGAGAAGACGAGGCAGCTGGAACCTGGATGGGGCAAGTGCAGACCTGGTGGGGGGTTTGTTTACCACCCCCCCCCAATAAATGGAACATCAGCCACCACTGATTTAAGGTATGATGTACATGTTGTTTATTGTATATAGTATCATAAAAACACAATTCCTTACATGTTGGTAAAATGTGTTTTGTCCAGTGCTATACAGCACTATCATATCATACTATTGTATACAGTAATATATAATATTGCACCATACAATACAGGCTGTATGGTCATAACTGAGTAAAATCATTGACACCAGCAATAATCTTAAAGTATTTCCTTGCTACCTGGAAAATATAATTTGAGTCATTAAAACCAACTCACATTATGTGCCTGTTGTACAAATCTACACACTAAAAGGCTCAAAAAGGTCACAAAAGAGTTAAATGCCATTCAGAAATTTCATTCGTTTGAACACATCAATGCATATTTGTCCAGACTGTGAAGAGTCATCAATTCCTAAAATGTGTGATGCTTTGCAAATCAGATGGATGTAAATATTCAAGAGAATAAAAAAATGTGAATTAGAGGTACTGACTTTCTTTATTCAATTATCAAAACTCATGACACTCATGGAGTACTCAAATGACTGTCAAGGGATAAGGGTCACCAAAGTGTTAGGTCTGCTTTATTCAGACAACATGGATTTAGTGAAAGGATTATTCAACAAAGTATAGATGCCACTGCGCTTATTTATATTTTTGATAATTATGAAACATTACACATTAAAAACAGATACATTTTTTATAGCACATCTAACTAATAAGTAACTGCAAAAAGGAGATATTATCTGCATTTTTAATTATTTTTGCTTCATTGTTTTGATAAACAGGTTGAGCAATCCAGACTGCATAATGTTTATATATTAAAAATATTAAGAACAGTCAGCGCAACTATAAAAATTCCCTATATAAAGCAAGCTATACACTAAGAGCAATCATAAACTCTCTCAAATACAAATGAAAAAAGTCTCTGTGGGGTTCTGACCTGGGAACAAAAAGCTTGATCTGTGGAGCTGAGGAAACAGAAAACAACATACAAGGTATGATGTGTGAATAGAAAAAACAAAACAAGATTATAGTACTGGTGTCTCAAATTTGACTACCTAAAAAAAAAAAGAAGGATTTTGGTCGGCTGACCCATCTGAGTCCTTCTTATTACTGGAGCATGTAAACAAGCCTGGGAGCTGATCCTTTGGTGCACATGAGAGATTGGTGTTTCTTCCTCTCCCCTCAGTGTGGGAAACAAGTGTATTTGACCCACTGGTGACACAGGGGTCGAAGCATGAGGTGAGCAGACATGCTGGCCATCTGGTGGAGGGTCTCACTCTGGTGGTGTCATTGAACATTTGGATGGTTACACACACGTGGGATTTACCTATTTTTATTGAAAAGACTGCTTTTATGGATGATTAATTGTGGACATTTTATATTTAAGCACTGCACTTTATTTTTCATAAATGTTTATATATTGATATAATGTATATGTAAGCTCAGTGTATTGCTCCCATATTATTCTAAACAAGGGAAGTAATTATTACACTTTTTTCAGAGTAAGGACCCTAATTTACTCTTCAGTGTTGTAAATTATGCAAAAATTAATGTGTAAATGTTAAGGTCATGGAAGCTCAGTCTCATCTGCTTTTCAAACCTTTATCAGCAGAAGATACTTAGTATTGTTCACATATTTATATTGTTTAAATACATTTACTCTGTTGTTATCCCCTAAGCAAGAATAGGCATACACATAGATTACCCTGAATGTTATACAAGGATCTCCTACTTGGAAAGTTATGGCTAGAAGTACATTGTGGCCATGTGTAACATATTTCATTTCACCTTGGTGGTCATTTTACATTAGTATACACTAAGGAATGGTTAAATACATTGACAGCTTCTATGGTTGTGTGCCACTTCAGGTCTGTACTTTACTAGATTTACGGAAATACTTAAAGCGGTAGTAAACCCGCTGCTAAAAAAAATAAATAAAAAGAAATCATGCAAGACAATAGCATAATATGTTAGTATGCATCGCATACTAACATATTATGAAATACTTACCTTAGAACGAGGCCCCCGATGCCCGAGTCGGTCAGCGCTAAGGACGCTGACATGTTTGTCCTCTTCTGTCTTCCGGGTACGCGGCTCCGGCGCTGTGAGTGGCCGGAGCCGCGTGATGTCACTCCCGCGCATGCGCGCGGGAGCTCTTCGCTCCGGCAGCTAGCTCTGAGTTGCCGGCCGCCTCGGCCGGATCGTCAGAGCACATGCGCCGCTAATTTCAGCGGCTGCATGCAGGGCGAATATCTCCTAAACCATACAGGTTTAGGGGATATTCTTTTTACCTACAGGTAAGCCTTATTATAGGCTTACCTGTATGTAAAAATAGCTTTGCGGGTTTACTACCGCTTTAATAGACTTCATAGACTCTGAAAATTAAAATGGCTCTGAAGGCTCAAGGTTTTTACCTTAGTGCCTTCTCTGCATTAAGATAAAAACATTCTGAGTGCATCTCCCCCTAAGCCTCCCCCATACTTACCTGAGTCCAATCTTGATCCAGGAATGTGCATGAGTGCAGTGGCTCTCCTTACTCATACACTCAGAGATAACAGTGGGAGCCATATGCTACTACTGCTGTCAATCACAGATGGTGAGGAGGGAGTGGGAGGTGGAGGTTGGGCAGAGTGGGCCTGCACAAGTGCCTCCATAGCAATTGGATTGTTATGGTAGGCAGTCGGCAGGGGGGAAGAGCCAGGAGCACCGGTGGAGAACCCAATGAGAATCAGGACTACTCTGTGCAAAACTATTGGTTTCTATAAATTGAAGAGTGGAATAGGGCAGGCATAATCAGGCACTGTTTAGAAGTGTCTATGACAGCTCCCTTAGTTCTATTAACCCACGCTGCACCAGAAGAATACAGTGGTGGGCAGAGGAGGAAAAAGATCTCTGCTAAACAAAGATTCAGCAAATAAGACATCTTACTAAGGGAAAGCAGTACCCCTTGTGTTTATTATTATTTTTGTAATGTAAACGTAGGCTTTAAGAAAATGGTGGTTCATACAGTTATATACTGGCTGCCCCTTTTAAATTTAGATCACCTAGAACAGTGGCTCTCAACTCCTGTCCTCAGGACACACTAACAGGCTAGATGTAAGTATTACCTTGGGGAGATGCAGACTAGCATATTGCAATCACTGAGCAGCACATGATATCACCTGTGACGTATTTCAGTTATCTTGCAAACCTGGCCTGTTAGTGGGTCCCGAGGACAGGAGTTGAGAACCACTGACATAGAAACAGGAGCTATTTTCATTGTTAACCACCTGTAAAGCTTATTTTAACTACTATAGATTATTTGGCTGCTGGACACAAATTGTTATGTCTTCCTTGCTAAGAACTGTTGAAATCACAACAATTGACTTTCAGGGGTTTATTAACAAAAAAAAAAATGTGGGGTGAATGTGAGAAGGATTAGCCCATCCTTGATGACTTCTGAAAATATTTTGCTTAATATAATGATTATGACTAGAGTTGAGTGAACTTCTAGAAGTCCGGGTTCTGCTGGTTCGGCTGAACTTCGTGACAAAGTCCGGGTTCGGGTCCGGACAGAACCCGAACTTTGTCCCGGACCCCGAACCCCATTGAAATCAATGGGGACCCGAACTTTTAGGCACAAAAATGGCTGTAAAATGGTCCTGTAAAGTCCTAGTGGTCTGCAAAAGGAAGGAAATGGGGGTAAGGGTGGGACAAGTGACCTACAAAGAAATGGGGACAGGGAAATAACTTTAAATATTTTTAAAAAAATAAAAACATAAAAAAAAGCAAAAATGGAGGTGAATGTGGATCATCTTCAAACTGGGTCTGAAAAGTATTAATTAATGGTAGAAGCCATATAACTGTTCTAAAATCATCTTCAAACTGTGTCAAAAAAGTATAAATAAGCCGGGAGAACCCATATCACTGTTCTGCAAACATCTGGAAGCTGTGTGTGTCACTTTAAATAAAACCAGGAATAACTGAACATCTGTTCTGCAAACATCTGTAAAGTCTGTGTGTCACTTTACATATAATCGGGAATAAAAGAACTACTGTTCTGCAAACATCTGTAAAGTCTGTGTGTCACTTTAAATATAGCCAGGAATAATTGAACATCTGTTCTGCACACATCTGTAACGTCTGTGTGTCACTTTTAACCACTTGCCGACCGCCGATCGGCATTTGACGACGGCAAAGTGGCTCTGTAAGGCGAATGCCTGCGTGCTCACTGTGTCCGGGGGAGCAAGGGAGCGGGTGCGGCGGAGTCGATCTCCGCCGGCCACCCGCGATGCCCCCCCCGGAGTGAAGGAACAGAGGTCCGTGTAAGTAAACACGGACCTCCATTCTGTGAAGGGGGAAGGGCTGTGATCACAGCCTTCCTGTACATGGAGGCTGTGACCACTTCCCTTCCCCAGCTAGGGCAGTCCCCCCACAGTTAGAACATGCCCAGGGGAACATAGTTAACCCTTAGAGCGCCCCCTGCAGGTTAACCCCTTCACTGCCAATGGCATTTACACAGTAATCAGTGCATTTTTATAGCACTGATCGCTGTATAAATGCCAATGCTCCCAAAAAAGTGTCAAAATGGTCCGACATGTCCGCTGAAATATCGCAGTACCGCTAAAAATTGCAGATCGCCGCCATTACTAGTAAAAAATAAATAAATAAATAAAAACCCCAAAAATGAATTCTCATCATCCGTAAAGTGACCACTTTTGCGCAAACCAATCAATAAACGCAGATTGCAATTTTTTTTATCACAAATATGAGGAAGAATATAAATCGGCCAAAACCGATGAAAAAAAATGTTTTTTTATATTTTTTTTTTTGGATTTGTATTTTAGCAAAAAGTAAGAAATTTGTGTTTTTTTGCAAAATTGTCGCTCTTCTTTTGTTTATAGCGGCGATCAGAAATGACGCAGCGGTGATCAAATACCACCAAAAGAAAGCTCTGTTTGTGGGAAAAAAAGGATGCAAATTTCGTTTGGGTACAACGTCGCACGACAGCGCAATTGTCAGTTAAAATGACGCAGCGCTGAATCGCAAAAAGGGCTTCGGTCCTAAAGCTGGAAATCCTTCCGGGGCTGAAGTGGTTAATATAGCCGGGAATAACTGAACATCTGTTCTGCACACATCTGTAAAGTCTGTGTGTCACTTTTAATATAGCCGGGAATAACTGAACATCTGTTCTGCACACATCTGTATAGTCTGTGTGTCACTTTAAATATAGCCGGGAATAACTGAACATCTGTTCTGCACACATCTGTAAAGTCTGTGTGTCACTTTTAATATAGCCGGGAATAACTGAACATCTGTTCTGCAAACATCTGTAAAGTCTGTGTGTCACTTTTAATATAGCCGGGAATAACTGAACATCTGTTCTCCACACATCTGTAACGTCTGTGTGTCACTTTTAATATAGCCGTGAATAACTGAACATCTGTTCTGCAAACATCTGTAAAGTCTGTGTGTCACTTTAAATATAGCCGGGAATAACTGAACATCTGTTCTGCACACATCTGTAACGTCTGTGTGTCACTTTTAATATAGCCAGGAATAACTGAACATCTGTTCTTCACACATCTGTAAAGTCTGTGTGTCACTTTTAATATAGCCGGGAATAACTGAGCATCTTTTCTGCACACATCTGTAACGTCTGTGTGTCACTTTAAATATAGCCAGGAATAACTGAACATCTGTTCTGCACACATCTGTAACATCTGTGTGTCACTTTTAATATAGCCTGGAATAACTGAACATCTGTTCTGCACACATCTGTAACATCTGTGTGTCACTTTTAATATAGCCAGGAATAACTGAACATCTTTTCTGCACACATCTGTAACGTCTGTGTGTCACTTTAAATATAGCCGGGAATAACTGAACATCTGTTCTGCACACATCTGTAAAGTCTGTGTGTCACTTTTAATATACCCGGGAATAACTGAACATCTGTTCTGCACACATCTGTAACGTCTGTGTGTCACTTTTAATATAGCCGGGAATAACTGAACATCTGTTCTGCACACATCTGTAACGTCTGTGGGTCACTTTAAATATAGCCGGGAATAACTGAACATCTGTTCTGCAAACATCTGTAAAGTCTGTGTGTCACTTTAAATATAGCCGGGAATAACTGAACATCTGTTCTGCACACATCTGTAACATCTGTGTGTCATTTTTAATATAGCCAAGAATAACTGAACATCGGTTCTTCACACATCTGTAAAGTCTGTGTGTCACTTTTAATATAGCCGGGAATAACTGAGCATCTGTTCTGCACACATCTGTAACGTCTGTGTGTCACTTTAAATATAGCCGGGAATAACTGAACATCTGTTCTGCACACATCTGTAACTTGTCTA
>BLSH010318927.1:82162-103962 GCA_018402905.1 Glandirana rugosa | reverse complement strand
ATCGCTGCAAGACACTTGTGTCAAGCTATGCTTCACGTTTAAAAGCTGTTATAACTGTAAAAGGATGTTGTACTAAGTACTAAGATTGAATGTCACTTGGGGGTTGAATAAAACTGATAATGATGTGAGCTCAGAAAAGACATTTGTGGTTATTTCATTATAAATGTTATGTTATATTTGTCTGACCTACACGTGCCTCTTTGATTTAATTGTAAGCAGGATGACTGAATGATCATAATCAATGTCAAACCGACCAAAACAATCAATTTCAGTGGGGGTTGAATAATTTTGAACACAACTGTAATTACAGATCCAACAGACAGTTAGCACTCAGCAAACACACTTACTCATATCTTTGCATAATGTTCAATAGTAACTTACGGGGCATTTAACAAACAAAGATCTTCAAAAAACAGAGTCTGAGTTTAGTTTTGAAAGCCACTATTTAATCCTTTGGAAAATGTTTACTTTTTTTAAGGATCACTAAAGAAAGAACGCAGCATATAACAATAATACTCTTCTTTCAACTCTGTTTCCTTCATTTATTTTTGTCTAACAAAAGTCAATGTATGCATCCCGAGGACTATATTTCTACTCACACATTTACTGACCTCAGCCTCCAGGGAAAGACCAACATGCCAATGCAGACATTTCCAAAGTGCTATCACATAGAGATATGTCATTTTACAAGACAGAAGACATTGACCTATTCCAAACACCATCAAATGTTTTATGTTGGTTGTTTACTGATGCATGTTAAGGCTTCTCAAAGCAAACTTTTCTGTAATTATAAAGGCAGTAATAATATACTTTTTAAACATTACTCCAGTTTCAAAGAAGTAGCAACCCTCTCTGAAAAATACTTACTGCTTATGATATCCCCATGCTTCTGTCACACATTTAAAATAATATAAAATAATAATAATAATAAAATAATAATATAAGGAGAAGTGTTTTTACAATTTCTCCTATGGTTCTGTGTTATGTGACCTGTTAAACAGAAAAACTCCTGAAACACCTCCTGTTAAGCCGGCAAGATACATATCGAAATTCAGCTGGTTTAGCAGGAAGCAACCACATTTCAATCCATATATAGGCAGCTTGGTTGGGCGGTGTTCAGCACTAATGAGAAGCTTACAAGAAAAGCACTAATGAGAAGCTTACAAGAAAAGCGCGTCCTCTAAAGCCGGCCATAGGATCACAACTCATGAGGCATCCCACACACAGGGCGCTGTGATATAGTTAGGTTGTCAAGCAAGCAGCCTATTATATCTACTCAATACAGACTATAGTCAGCACCCTTGCCAGCATACCGTTGTCCTAGAACTAGAATCCAAGCAGGTGAAATAAATATATTTAATATCCAATTGTTTTTTATCTCTACCTATATTTTCTTACATTTTTCTGGTGCTCATTCACTCTGCTTTTTATGTTTTTTTTCTCTATCAAAGAGGATTTTGCATTGTATAACATCAGTTTATATATGTTAATGTACTATATTTACAACAAACATATATGTATTACCTACTAACCTATTGTAGTTCTTTTTATTACATGCATGTAAAAAAAATGTCCTTTCTAACAAACTAATAGAAATACTATTAGAAATACATATGTAGAGAAGTCATTATAATACCATTTACACTATCATCTTTGAGGCAAATCCACAGCTCTTCCCATATTAAAAATATATATATATGACCAAAACTTTTTTTTACATATGGATACAGAAGGAACTTGTTAAAATGCTACTAGTTGTTTGTTTTATGCTGTCTGTGTCTTATTGTTTAACTGAAAAAACATAGCTTTAGTCGTGTTTTCTTTGAAGCAGAAGTCCAGGATCAATCTAACTAAGCTTAAAGTGGTTCTAAAGGCTCAAGGTTTTTTTTTCCTCATGCATTCTATGCAGCAGCACATTCTCTGTGCAGCAAACCCCCAATACTTACCCAAGCCCAATGCGATTAAGCGATGTGCACAAGAGCCTCAGCTCTATGGGTATTCTCCCTCATCATTGCCTGAGCCATTGACTCCATTGAGCCATTTGGAGGAGAGAGGGAGTCAGGACCGAACCGCAGTTTTGTGTGTGAATGAACAGTGCAGTGGCTCAGGAGCAAGACTGATTGGGTGCCCCCTAGAAAGCTGCTTGCCCAAGTAGAGGAGGATTGGGGCTGCTCTGTGCAAAACCACTGTACAGAGCAGGTAAGTATGACATGTTTGTTAATATCACTTTAAATCTGATTCCACTTCTCTTCTAACACCTATACTAACTACCCTATAATAGGAAGATGCTTATAATATACTTACCTATTCTCAGGGCACTCCATTCCGTTCACGTGATCAGCTCCCTGCAGCCGCCTTCAAGGGAGGGGTGGGACAGCTGATAATGGATGCCACATAGTAAGCCTATAGGATGACATCACCTGCCAGGCATTGTCAGCACTTTCTCCTCTCCCCTGAAGCTGGCCAATGAAGAGATTATCTGACTAAACTGGAGTGCTCTGAGAATCAGTAAGTATAAGCATCTTTCCTTCTACAGGGTAGTTAATATGACATTTAGAAGGGGGGAGGGAGCAGGTTTTCTTAGATGAATCCCAGATTTCCACTTTAAGGACAGTTAATTATTTTACCTCCTAGACCAATGGACTTTACAAAAAGTATCAGAATCAACCATCCTCCCCACTACATGGTCTGACCATTTACTGGTAAGCATTACCATAGAGGACAATGCCAGCCCTCCTCCTGCATATCTATAGCGACTGAACACCCGGATCCTTCAGTCCCCTGAATACTCACCCTCCTTACACAAGCAACTTGAATCTTTTTTCCTACTAAACAACAACTCAGTATCTAACATGTCGATATTGTGGGCCTCCCACAAAGCCTTTATGAGAGGCATGTTTATTCAACTAGGCGCAAGAGATAGGCGACAGAGGAAGCAGCAAGTTGACATATTATGAAAAGATATACCGACTAACTAAACAAACAACAACCACACCCTGCCCTTAAATCCAAACGAATCCAATTACCTAAAGAACTGAGATTACTACTTCTAGATAATTTTGATAAAATCCAGAAATGCAACAAAATACATTTTTATAGCTCTGGCAACAAAGCAGGGAAACTCCTTGCCCAACAAATCAAAGGACAATGTATTAAATCCCATATACCATTCATGTACCACCCTATCACAAAAGAAAAATTAAGAAACCCACAAGGTATAGATGATGCATTCAGCACCTATTACAGCGCCCTTTATAACTTAAAAAATGAATCTTCCCTAGTACTCCTACTTCCATTCAAGCATTTTTAGACTCAGGACACCTTCCAAGCCTAACTGACAAGCAGATAGAAAACCTAAAGGTACCTTTCACAACCTCAGAAATAGACCGAGCGATTGACACCCTACCTAACAACAAATCCCCAAGCCCAGATGGCTTTGTAGGGGAATACTACAAACAAATTAAACCTATTCTGAATAAATACCTAGCCCAGCCATTCAATGATGCTGCTTCCTCAGACTCCTTCCCACAAGAAATGTTAACAACTATGATTGTAACGCTACCAAAGCCAGGTAAGGAACCCAATACCCCACAAAATTTCCATCCCATATACTTGTTAAACCGCAATATGAAACTATATGCTAAAAATCATCACAAATAGATTGGTCAACCTCCTTCCACCCCTTATCCACCCCAATCAATTGGGCTTCACGAAAAGTCGTCAAACTTCAGACACTACCCGAAGGATGGTTAACATCCTTCATCACACTAAGAAACACGGAATGCCTTCTCTGCTCCTATCTTTGGATGCACAGAAGGCATTTGATCGGATACACTGGCAGTATCTGGCCAAAGTTTGGTTTTCAGGGCCATATATTTTCAGCCATAGTGCGCTTTACTCACATCCCTCAGCTCAAGTCTATTGTTCTTCCAAGAGGATGCCCTCTTTCTCCCCTCTTCTTTAACATAGGTATGGAGCTGCTAACAGAGAAAATCCCAAAGCACCATTTCAGGCTTTAACATTGGCCCCACTGAACACAAAATCAACCTATTAGTGGATGACATTGTCCTCTTACTTACCAACCCTACATCTTCTCTGGCTTCAGTACAAAGAATATTATTGGAATTCAGTGAATTTTCATACTATAAAGTGAATGATTCTAAGTCCACAACACACCAATTAGAATTAGAACACAAACATCCGTATATATATATATATATATATATATATATTTATATATATATATTATATATTATATATAACCGTATACATGGACTAAAGAATACATCTCTTACTTAGGATTAAAACTAACTAACACAACATATTCTCTCTACAGAGCTAACTTTACTCCCTCCCTGAACAACCTCCCAAAAGTACTAGAACAGTTCCCCAAATTAGCCCTATCACGGTCAGGCAAATTAGCGGCATTTAAAATATTTAAATTACCGCAATTGCTTTACACATTCAGATCACTACCAACCTCTCTACAAAGCATCCTTGGAAGCTACATATGGCAAAATAAAAGAGCTAGATGCTCCCGATTCATTCTTCTGAAACACAAACTAGTGGGAGGCACAGGACTTATCAACTTCAGGGACTACTATAATGCGGCACTACTAGCCCAACTTAAAACATGGTTTACACCTGCACACGCATGTCCCTGTTTCAGCATTGAAACATCCCTAGTGCCAGGCCACAACCTTGGCACTTGGCTATTCAGCTCACCCTGAGTGAAAATACAGAATATCACCTTGTTGCCCACCATTGTTGCCTCAAGATTGTCATTTAACTACCTACTTGCCAATACACCCAAAGGGGACTCCCCCCATAGAATACCACTACCAATATCTGTGTTCTCTATACTCCTACCCATTCTCTCAGTGCAAACATGGCAAGATAAAGGTATTCAATTTGTCTCAGACCTCTACTTTAATAACCTCCTTAGACCCTTCACATCACTGCACAATTCCTTTCCTCTCACTCTGACGGACTACTACCAATACACACAACTAACTCACTGTCTGCTTCGTAACCCTACCTACATACAGATGTACGCACACCCACTTATATGGAAATATCTTTCATCACCCACACCACAACAAACATAAAAGGTATCACGCTATTCTATAACATGCTAGGGGACAAGGCTTCTTTCAGTAAATTCTACCTTTACTGAAATGAGAAAAATATATTGGACACTCTTTCAGTGAATCTCAGTGGCAAACAGCCCTAAAAGCCAACTTCAAAGCCACTAAGTCCTCAAACCTTTGGGAGCTAGTTCACAAAATGAGCCTTAGATGGTACATTACTCCATCTATGATCCACATGTATGCCCCTACCATGCAGCCCCTGTGCTGAAAAAACTGTGGAGAAATAGGGAATCTGTTCCACCTTCTCTGCTAACCCTCTCCCCAGAGCTTGCTCTTTTAAGCATTGGTATGGAAAACACCCCCTACCATTTCCACACTATAATAGCTCACATTTTATTTGCTACCAGCCTAACCATTGTTCACCACTGGAAAACTCCAGCTATCTTAACTAAAAAGAAGTAATAACCCTGGTACACACCCATGGCTCTTACGAATGCATGTTTGTTACATGCGAGGGTCGCTTACCTTCAGTCTCCAACACATGGTCACACCGGCTAGAGTAGCATGAAAAAAACAATATATACAAATATACCTAACTGAGCATGGCGGCACTGTATTCCTTGAACCTTAGATCCTGTTACTCTATACATACATGGCATAATCTTGTAATACTCCACATGTCTCTCCATATTTCATATCAATATATGCATATGCCAGTATGTACACATGCAAGTTAACCTTACGTTGACATAACTTATTAATGTTTCTTTATGTTGTTAAGTTTTAAGAAAAATCTACTGGAACTGAAATTTGGGTTTGCCCCCTTCCCCATGACACATTTGTCTCAAAGTGGGGTGTCTGGGGTGTTGGACAATACCATTCACCTTACACTTAGCACTTGTAATAGGCTCAATTGTTTGACTATGATTGTTACTCATATTCTGCCCTATATATCCTTTCATATGCACCTCAGTATTATGACTTGATGTATGGCAAATACTGTTATTTTTCGATGCTTTTAAACCTTAATAAAACATTGCAATATACATTAAATCACAGATCACTACACAGACCATAAATCAATTCAATGTAAGTATAAAATAATGTTTTCATTGATCAGCTTTAATTTAGCTTGAACAAACTAGTAAAATAATTATATTATAGGTTTCATCATTATTATAAATGTGTGATCTTAAAAACAAAAATAAAAGCACAAAAGTACAATGAACATTTCACAAAGAAAACATATGGGGAGATAAACAGTATATTAATGGCCACAGAACAGACATAATGACACAGTTAGCACTCAAAGCATTCCCATCTCTCATTTTTCTTTTATAGGACTTCACTAAACATGCCTGACCATACTGAGCTTTACCTCGGGCATATGTTTTCTAAGACAGGCAGGCCAGCTTCGCTTGAAAATGTAAAGTCTCCTGTAGAGCGCTTAAAAATACTGGGGCAAATAATCTACAAATAAATTTAGTAGTGGATCGTAAAAGTACCATATGTCTATATCCTCTAGCTAGAGCATAGGGTTAAATTAGATAGAACAAACATCAGTTTAATGCTCTGATAGGAAAATGTTTACTTTGTGAATAGTGATTTTTTTCACTTCAAAATCTACATAAGGTAACTTTTCACTTTAGAGGTAAATCATAACGGTTTCAGTTAATTCAGTTTTTTTTAAGTTTATACATTTTTCATTTTTTATTAGGTTTACAAGAAAGGTAGGCAGCAGATGTGTCCATGCAGGGACCAAAGCAACAGATTAGAGTAATCAATCATAGTACCATATGATTGGCATACATCATGGATGACTTTGGGCTTCCCAAGCTCTAAAGAACACAAGACTACATAAACAGCGTTGAGAGCCAACCAGTGCCAGGGCAAGGTCATCCAGCGCCTAAAGAAAAGTGGGAAACTGCTCCCCCCACCACCTATCATTCCCACCAATTCCCACTCCCTGTTGGATGAGGAAGGGGAGAGGTAAATATATTGCCATGCACCAAAAATGTTTGTGGCAAGCAATTAAATAGTACCAATATTTGTGGTACATTTATGGTAGCAAACTGAAAGGGTTAAATATGGCAAATTATTCCTAGTTTTGTGGATCATTAAAAGAACATTGTGCCCCTGCATTAGCAGTGTAAGTGAAAGGAAAAATGACCCTGCATCACTGAGAGGAAAATGTCTCTGAGTCGGTGGTAGAAGAACCACCAAAACAAAGCTCCAACCCCCCCACCCCCCAGTATGGAGCCATTCCCTGGACCCCTCTAACGCCCGATCCCTTGTAAAGCTATTCTCTCATCTCCACCTGTACAAAGTTATCCTGCTAATCCCCCTCCCACTACAAAGCTCTCTCTTACCCCCCAGTAAAGAACCCTTCCATCCACCCCACCCCCAGATACTTATCTAGTCCACTGTGTAGAAGGCACACTGTCACTTGTAAACACAGAAACCAGCACATGAAGTCAGCTTCTGTGTTTACAACTGACAGTGGTGAGCACAGTGCTAGTGCTGGAGGTGGCGGTATTGAGTACTGCCTAACTCCTGACAAAAAAAGCACTGCTGACTGGAGTGACACTGTAGTCACTCTTATAAAATTACATATAGATAGAGAGTCTGTATATACTGTAGTTTGCACTGCTAATGCATGGGAGCTGTGAGGTATCAGTGTGGGAAATTAGTAAATGCTCCAACAAAACTTTAGAGACAACAAGAAGTTAAAAGACAAAACAAAGGGAGCACTTCTAAAGGTGTTCATGCACTATATGGATCCATTTTTTGCTGATTCAGTAAGAACCAGCCAAATTTCAATCCATGTATGAACACTGGGGTTGTAGATCATCCTGATGGAAAGTTTCCTCTCAATCAGTGATGCAGGATATAGACTACACTGCTGATCTGTGTATTCTGAAAGCAGGGACTTCTCCCCCTGCCAGAATACACCACTACCCTACATACCTGAATGTGTGGATGGGAGAACCAGGTTAGGTTTTTTTTTTGTTCAATTCACTGGTTGAACAAAAATTGGACTCATCTATGGACAGCTTAAGGGTCCAATCACATGGGCATTCCCATCAGGTTGGCCTGTCAGTTTAAAAATAACTGACACCTGTCCTGTCCTGAATAGATCCATGTGAAAGAATCCTTAGGACTCATGTGGTTGGGGTGAAGTAAAACTGGGTGGTTTAGCCATGGTTATACCACCTCCCGACCACCTGCCTGAACACTAAACAAATAGCTGCTACCAGCTGTACACATGTTGAAGCCATGATGCTGTGCTTAAACAGCATCTTGCTTTTGATGGGTGGTACAATCCGGCTCCCTGCAACCACCATGTATGTGACTGTGACATGTTAGTAAAGTGTTAATCTTCTCACATGACTACAGAACCTTCACTGCACACTCAGGCTCAGTCTCATTTACTGCTGTGCAGACAATGCCTCTCAATCTCCAGTCTATTTTGACAGGTCCAGCAAGCAAGCACGAATGATGTAGCAAAGCTAGAAGGTAAATTGTCACTGTACAAGTTCCATAGCAATAATACATGTAAGCCAGTAGACATACATGTAAGCCACTAGATAAACAGTGTGTTTATGGGTCTCCAGTCTGGGAAATAGATTCAACAAGCACTGCACTGGTAACTGAAGACAGCAGCAATTGGGAAACTTGTAACAGTGGGAGATCAGATAAACTGTCAACCCAGCAGTAAATGAGGCTGAGCCTGAGGGCGTAGTGAACATTCTGTTATAAAGTGAAGATATTTAACATTTTACTTCCCTGCATTTGTTATTTGGCTAATGTTAGAAGAAGATAAATAAGGGAGCTGCTGCAGCTCCAAGTGTATACCAGCATCTACACAGAGAAGTTGTGCCTGGGGTATGTGCTTCTTCCACCCACTCCTTGTCATGGGTCTAGAGCCAACTGGTCAGCCAACTGGTCAGAATGCCCCAAGAGCTGACAGTAACCAGGTAAAATGAAGAGAAAAATGAGAGGCAGAAGAGGAAGAAAAGGAGAGGGATGAGGAAATAAAAAGAGGGTAAGGGGGATAGTGGAGTACCATGTATGTTTCCCACAGACTCAGGTCTAGATTGGTGCAGGAAGCTAAAGAGAAATCAGGCATGATGTATTTAAAGAGGATATTCATGGCTCCCAAATTTTAAGAAATCTGGACTCAGAGTCATTAAGTATGCTAGACTTATTTAAGTGACTAGCTTCAGATTCATGCTGTCCTTAATGGCTTTAAAAGGGACAGAAGGTTTCCTCCAGGCCCTGGCTATCATTTGCTTGGTGACCAAAAGGACATGTATAGCCAGGTTCTGTTGGTATGAAAAAAGACCTTGGAATGGGCAGTGGAGGAGGGCTATCTTAGCATCCTTGAGAATGATCAAGTGAAATGGTATGCAATAAGCCAAATATTCTAGACCAGAATGATATCAATTTAGGGCAGGATATGTGGAGGACGTCATCATGCTGCTCACAAACTCTGAAACATATATCACTGTGAGCTGGGTTCACATGAGCTATACCAGCTGGGACCCAGTACCATTGGAAGAGCACCTTATAAGCAGATTCTAGACTAGTGGTGCTTGACCAGGCTTTACTTCAGACATCCAATTCAATTAAACTCTCTAAGTCTCATTCCCAATGACCCACATATGAGGATATAAGACCACATGCTTTCAAAGTAGCAAGTATGTTAGAGATAAGCTTGGGCGAGCCAGGCGAGTGAAAACAGATGTACTTAAACACTGTTTTAATAAATGGAAAAACTGAAAATTTACATAGTACTATAAACCAATGCCAGTGCTGCAAATAGTGAAAGTATTTGGAGACTTCATGATGTTCAGGGAAGCATAAGTGGGGAAAGTGCAAGATATGAGAAAATGGTAGACGTGGGTGAACCTATAAATCATCCACCATTCAAATGATTTTGTCTGATATTGATCAGGGGGAAAGAGTGAGATATTTTTTGACTGGTAATGAGAGCAGGAAAGGGGACATCAGTTTTCCTGAACAACAGACTGAGTCCCATAGTTTCAAACTATATGACATGAGGGGGCTCTTGGAGAGTGGACAGCCTTTATAAGGAAGACAAATGGGCGTTAATCACAATTTGGATGTTCCAGTAGTACCCAAAGTGGAACATCCGAGGTGACATGTAGCAAGGTAAGTTGGGAGATTTGGGCTGCTTGAAAGTACTTTGCTATATTGGGGACCCCTAATCCTTCCTCTAATCTATGGACAGAGAGAGTATGATGGGGGGTGCTAGGAGGCTTATGAGCCAAAATAGAGGAAAGGGTCCTATTCTGAGGAAGATGTAGGTAGAATGAGGGGACCTTGACAGGTATAGTATGGAAAAAAATAGAGTGTCTTTGAGAGGATTGACATTTTAATGGTGTTAACATGGCCTATCCATGAGAGGGAGGGAACCGTAAAGTCCACATGAGCAACGTGAGGGTACATATCAGGGGATAGTAGTTTGCAGAGAACAAGGAGTCATACTGAGGCATCGATATAAAGTCCAAATAATTAAATGTTTACATCAACCAATGTTATGGAATATTTGATTGGCTATGGGAGACTGTCTCTTTGCTAAGGGAAACACTGAGGGCCATGGTTTTGGTAGTTTACCATTTTACCTGGAAGCCTGATATCATAAAATTATGAGAAGTTATTCTGGAGATTCAGCAGGGTTATAAGGGAATTGGTGAGGACTAAAAAAACATGGTTAGCAAAAAGGATGATTTTGCAGTGATTCAAGCATTTGTGACTCTCACGATATCATGATTTTCTATTATAGCAATAACTAGAGATTCTACAGGTAGGGTGAAGCAGATCAGGGAAAGGGGGTTCCCCAGATATGAGCCTTGGGAGATCTGAAAGAGGCAGGAGTGATATCCAGCATAATGGACCATTGCAGAAGGCTGAAGTTTACATATTTTTAAACTGATGTTACATATCTTTTCATTGATTTGCACAGTCACTTTAAAAATATATAACAATGCATTCTCAGAGAACTATAGACTATCTTTGAAACAGCACAGCAGAAATTGTCTACCTTCAGCTTTGCTGTGTGTGATTGAAACTTCACCATTCTGACTCATTCACTTGTGCATGTGTAAATTTACAGATCTACTTGCCTCTATAGGACAAAATATGTAAAAAGGAGCCTAAAGCTTGACCTCTGGGATCAAAAGGACAATACAACGTGCAATATTTAAAATGTATTTGACATACAAAATATTATTTACTTCCTATTCCTGGTAATAAAAGATGAGAATATATACAAAACAATTATATGGTAGCTTCCATCAAACTATGAACGTTTAGTGCTGTTTCTTTTATTACACTCTTTTTGTAATAATATTCACAAGAATTACTAGAATAAGACTTTCTCTCAAGCACAATGAAATTGGCAATTGACAATATATTGTGACAAGGCATGTTATTACTTAAGCACATACAAGACCATGGCTTTTCTAGTTTCATTAACTTAGTAATGAAATACAGTCAGCTGCATTACACATTGAACTGGATACAGCTTCCCTAGAATGAGAGTACCCAGTTTATATCAAAGTTTGTGTTATGTGAGCTGTTTTAATGAAGATGACACCCTTGGGAATTTAATATGTAATAATGCTGCTATCACAATCCTCTTCCATATTATGTGTGACAGTGTGAAATTTAGATAATATCCATAATATTTATTGGATGATCCTGAATGAATAATTGTAAGAAATAGGTGTCACTTTTAGTTAGAAGATCTAAATATGAAAATTGTGAAGTAATGCGCATTTGGATAAAGACTGTATTTTTAACAATGGTTTTCCATTGTTAATATTGTATTGCATCAACATGTTAAAACTGAACTTCAGGGTTAACAAATACATTGGGCATACCCATAGAGGACTGATAAACTGCTTTATACTTACACACAGCATGTCTATCAGCAGCAAAGCTCAAGAGAAAAACGTGAACATTTCAATCAGATGCTATAGATGTCCTACAATCCTTTACACTTCATACTCTTCTCTCATTGATACTTGCTGGAAATGCTAAACAAACATAGGGACCATGAGGCACATTTGGTGGGTTTGTCTCTCAATTAAATGGTTCTGGAAATCCATCCTATCTCTATACCACTGGGTGACAAGCTGTCAGATCCCATGCCACTTTATTGTTTATCCCAACATATACCTTCTATTACTGAATATGTCACATGTATTGATGTAATCAGATGGAGTGTCTTACCATTAAAACACATTGCTAGCCATACAGTCTTCAATCTACATAACAGACATGTCACCTGTGCAATCTGGTCCGGTCAAGTAGAGAAGAGGAACATTATCCCTCCTCTTTCTTTCCCAACCCATGCTTTTCTCTTTCCCTCCAAACCCCCCCCCCCCCCCCATGAATCCTACACCTCCTTCCAGGTCCGGGACAAGGGGGGGGAGGGGCAGTTGCACCAGGTGCAGAGTTTTCAGCATGGAGGAGGGCACTGAATTGCACCCTGTTCACTGCATTGAGAAAAAAACTGAATGCTTTGGCTGTCACAACATCTGGACCTCTGCTACTGAAAAAACTAAGGTGAGGACATGCTTGTGCCCATTGTGTGCCTCCAATGTGCAGCAGAAGATGTGCCAGTTCCCAGAAAGAAGGACCCTCTCCCAAATTTAGCTGCTGTCAAAATCTGGCCAGCTGGATCTGGGTTGTCATAGTCTCAGCAGCAGTGCATGTGGGTACAAGAACAAGTTCATTACACTGCAGCACTGATTACTGTCCAGCCCAACAATCACCACAGCTCTCCCACAGCCAGCTCACAAGTTCCAGATTTAAGCCATGGAACCTGACTTACAGTAAAGTGTTGAAACATATTTGTAAAGTAACATAGGCTACTGTCAGAAACAACACATTTGTGAAACATACTGTCTGTTTTATAGTCAGTTATCATTGTTTGCTTATAGGGTCCTTTCACACTGAGGAGTTTTTCAAGTGCTTTTGCATTAATAAAAGCGCCTAAAAAGATCAACAAAAATGCATCCATTCAATTCAATGAATGTGTTCGCACTGTGGTGGTGCATTTCCATTGCAGTAAAAAAAAATCCTTCTGACAGCATCTTTGGAGCATTTAAAGCACCAAAAATGCACCTTACCATTGAAAGCAATTAAAATGCGGTAAAACCCCACCCCGATGCATTTTTGGTGTGGTTTTGAGTCACATGTACTTTAAAAACTGCACCGCAAACATGGCAAAGTCACATATGTGTTTTTTGCAGCGTATCAGTGTGAAAGTGCCCTTACTGTTTAGTTGTCAGTATCCAGCAACTCTGATTGGACTACACCTTAGGAAAATGGCATTAATTCCAAGGCTCAGTATAAATCTTTACTGGACATTTAGTGAAGGTTACTTGTTTTGCTTTCAAAAGAGGTGAGGGTCTGCTATGATTACATTTCCGAGTTTGTGATCATATACACCTGTTCTTTAATCTCTGTCACAAATGTCTGAAAATCTCTGCAATGATTCATAGTATAAACCATCTTGGGATATTTGTATTTAGTTGCTAAAATGTTACAAGAAATCTGGTTTTTAGGCTGACTTGCTATAGACACACAAAAGTTAGACCCAGAACACCATTTCTCCCTCTCATTGCCATCCTATCTTCCCCAGAGCCACACAGGGTCCTTTAGTTAAAGTGGAACTGAAATCTTCCTATAATAGACTGTGAGCAGGCAGGCTATTATTGCAGAAGAGACATGCAATGCTTACAGTCTTGTAAGGCACATATGTCTAATACAAGGCCTGTGGGCCAAATCTGGCCCACCAAGCCTTGTCATGTGGTCCTTGCACCCAGTTTTGCAGCCAGAACCTGCTGGAACTCCATTCCGCCACCTCTGGCTCTCACCCTCTGCTCCCTCTGCCCGTTTACACTTGTAAACACAAAAGGCTTCAGTTCCACTTTAACTAAGGGACCCTGTGTGGTTTTGGGGAATGTAGGGTGGCTATGAGAGGGAGAAATGGTGTTCTGGGTCCAAATTTTGTGTGTCTATAGTCAACCTGAAAGTTCAGCAGCTCCCAGATCTAAAAGATCCCTACATGTGCTCATGGCAAGGAAAGATCTCCAGAGAGAGAGAGTTATCTTCATGCAAGATGAGGCAGAGTCGGGCCAGGTAGGAAAGAGATGCGAGGAAGCTCTGGGTGGGGGGATTGGGGTTGGGGTTGCACACCCTACACTCTGTACACAACACACCCCTGAACTCTGCACTCTGTACATAGCAGACCCCTAAACCCTGAATTCTCTACATTAAACACCCTTGAACACTATACACAAGGCATCCCCAAAGTATAATAAAGAGCTGGGTTGTCGCTGCCCTGAATAAAAAGACCATATAATTGTTGTGGCTGTCAGCAGTGTATAAGGTAAGGGATCCACCCAGGTGTACCCCACCCTTGTGTAAAATAGCAAAAAATAATGTATAATTTATAATAATAAATAAATTAGCAAAAGTGAACAGTGCTTATGTTATACGTTATATCCTGTGTTTCCCAACCTTGTGCTGGTATAACATGTAAAAAACCATAAATATCATAAACCACATAAGATAAACATTTATAGTAAAAATCAGTAATTAATAGTGTCCATTAGGTGAGAGTCCATTACTCTTTCATATGTGAATCACACGTGCTCCCCTCTTTTTACCCTGCTTACCGGACAGCGCCACCCCACACAGGGGTAAAGCTCAGGGGCGCCTGTCTAGACAGGTGATCAGGGGTCTTTGCTTTGATCCTTCTGTGAGTTGTCCAATGTTGTTATCCAGGAATGAATATTTCTCTGCAGTCCTCCGTTGGTCAGTGTATTAGTGGTCAGTTTGAGATGAAAAAGGAAAAAAGCTCCATAGCGTATATCAGTCAGCAAAAACAATATTTATTTTAAAAACAAACATTCAACACGATCCTTGTTAAAAAAAATTTCCTAGATGGTCCCTTAGGTCCTAATCACTGCCTCTCCTACTCCTGGTAGCCTGGGACCTTTTACAGAGTCTATTCCTTACTTCCTCCGCAAGGTTTTAACGTACCAGCTGAGAGAGCAAGACAGGGAGTGACCGGAAGTGATGCAATACGTGGTCTGGAGTCACATGACGTGTTTCGTCCAATGACGTCTTCAGAGGTGCTACCAGACCATCAGAACCCCCTTGGTTAAATAGCTGGCTCCGGGAGGCAGGTGTACAATGCAAGGTTTTAATTGGTTTGTAAATCATCTGTATGTGTGCCATTTAAATCATTAAAACTTGCTATTTCTATTGGTTGTGTGACATATTTCTGCCATATTCATCAATTTTTATGTTAATGCAAGTGTTAAGAACTAATAGAAAAAAAAAATGATAGTAACCATACGTTTTTGTTTTTTTATATGATTGCGCTGGCTAATGCCCCCAGTGGAAGTGAGGGTAAAAACATGTATATGAACATATTTTATGTTAATGCAAGTGTTAAGAACTAATAATAATAAGAAAAAAATAGTAAGAAAAAAATGCTAGTAACCATACGTTTTTGTTTTTTTATATATGATTGCGCTGGCTAATGCCAGTGTTAAGAACTAATAATAATAAGAAAAAAATAGTAAGAAAAAAATGCTAGTAACTAGCATTTTTTTCTTACTATTTTTTTCTTATTATTATTAGTTGTTAACACTTGCATTAACATAAAATATGTTCATATACATGTTTTTACCCCTCACTTCCACTGGGGGCATTAGCCAGCGCAATCATATAAAAGAACAAAAATGTATGGTTACTATCATTTTTTTATTTTTTTATTAGTTCTTAACACTTGCATTAACATAAAAATTGATGAATATGGCAGAAATATGTCACACAACCAATAGAAATAGGAAGTTTTAATGATTTAAATGGCACACATACAAATGATTTACAAACCAATTAAAACCTTGCATTGTACACCTGCCTCCCTGAGCCAGCTATTTAACCAAGGGGGTTGTGATGGTCTGGTAGCACCTCTGAAGACGTCATTGGTCGAAATGCGTCATGTGACTCCAGACCACGTATTGCATCACTTCCGGTCACTCCCTATCTCGCTCTCTCAACTGGTACGTTAAAACTTTGCGGAGGAAGTAAGGAATAGACTTTGTAAAAGGTCCCAGGCTACCAGGAGTAGGAGAGTCAGTGATTAGGACCTAAGTGACCATCTAGGAAAATTTTTTTAACAAGGATCGTGTTGCATGTTTGTTTTTAAAATAAATATCGTTTTTGCTGACTGATATACGCTATGGAGCTTTTTTCCTTTTTCATCTCAAACTGACCACTAATACACTGACCAACGGAGGACTGCAGAGAAATATTCATTCCTGGATAACAACATTGGACAACTCACAGAAGGATCAAAGCAAAGACCCCTGATCACCTGTCTAGACAGGCGCCCCTGCGCTTTACCCCTGTGTGGGGTGGCGCTGTCCGGTAAGCAGGGTAAAAAGAGGGGAGCACGTGTGATTCACATATGAAAGAGTAATGGACTCTCACCTAATGGACACTATTAATTATTGATTTTTACTATAAATGTTTATCTTATGTGGTTTATGATATTTATGGTTTTTTATATGTTATACCAGCACAAGGTTGGGAAACACAGGATATAACGTATAACATAAGCACTGTTCACTTTTGCTAATTTATTTATTATTATAAATTATAAATAATTTTTTGCTATTTTGCACAAGGGTGGGGTACACCTGGGCGGATCCCTTACCTTATACACTGCTGACAGCCACAACAATTATATGGTCTTTTTATTCAGGGCAGCGCCAACCCAGCTCTTTATTATACTGTAGCCACAAACTTCCTTTGTTAGGAAGGTAACACTGGGGGCGGCAAACCCAACAAAAGTAAGCCTAAAAAATCCTGAGCGCAATACCTCTATCTATTAAGGCATCCCCAAACTCTGCACTCTGTACACAATGGAACCCCTGTACTCTACACTCTGTACATAACGCATTCCTGAACTTTGCACTCTGTATGTAACACATTCCTAAACCCTGCACTCTATTCATAGCTTGTCCCTAAACCCTGCACTCTGTATGTAATGTATTCCTGAACCCTGCACTCTATATGTAGTAAACCCCAGATACAACCGGCCCCTAGAAGGCAACCATACTACCGATGCAATGGAATTCCAAAAATTTCGGAGCCAGCACTCCGGAATTGCTTCCAACTTCTTTATTAAATAACGACCAGCAAGCTCACATGTTTTGGCAGTTATACCTTGTTCACAGCTTAGTAAAAACACTGAAGTTACACATATAAATATACAAGCATAGTTACAAAAAGACTGATCATGTGATTTGCTCCAACCCAATCAAGTGCTAATGATAATTGATCACATTTAGGGAAGACCGCTCAGGGTGCCCTGATCCCAAATGGTACCTTGTGCTGTCTCCATGGGTGCTGGTTCAGTATGCACTGTAGCATAGATAAAGAAGAAGAATCCGGATGGCCGCACTCCATTCAATGCTTTTTATTTCAAATGTAGATCCATACAGTACAGAAATGGTGAGCAAGCTTGCTCCCCATTTCTGTACCGTATTATTACTGTACTGTATTATTATCCTTAATGAATGTCCTTATTCGTTTAACCCTTAATACTATACTCTGCTGGACTGGTCAAAATGTCACTCCTTAACCCTTAATGCTATACCCTGCTGAATTGGTCAAAGTGACACCCATCGAAAACTAATAATTAATATTTTTTCTAGAGATTATCAGGGATATCAATTTAATTTAACAGAGGTTTATCTCAGGAAGAGGTCCACATCATACCTCTGGTTCATTCTGTGTGGGGCCCTGGTATCTTAATCAAAGATCCACCACACCTCACGTTCCAGAAGTTTGTGATGTATGTCTCCTCCTCTAGGCATTTTATTTTCTTTTTCTAACCCGTAAAAAATAAAAGAGGACATATTTGCTGCATGTTGGTGTTTAAAATGCTTAGAGACATTAGATAAGCCTCTTATAGCTTACCTTACATCATACGTCTGAGGGGTATGATGCACCATGAAAATGCTCGCTTATCCAGGTCCTCAAATTTCTCACAGTACATCCTACATACTGCAGGTGGTACAAAGTGAACTCCACCGCATACACCACATTTTTGGCACCACAATTAATGTGGTGCCTAATTTTGTGGTCTTTGTTGGTATGACAAGAATGGACTACACCTGTTTTTTTACACTGTTTACTATAGAAGCGACATGTATTCACGCCACATGCGAAGGAACCCATTGCATGTAGCTACTTCCGCTTCTGTATGTCTAATTGGAATAAACTCAGTGACAATATGTTGCCCAGCGAGGTAGCCCAGCGGCTAGAGAACCTACGTCCATTTTCCATGATTGCTAGTAAATCTTTATCCATGGATAAGACGGACAGTTGTTTCCTAATGATATTGGTTGATCTAATTATAATCACAAGAGTAGATGGAACCTTAGAGCTTCCAGAACTAAATCATGTGGGATACTGGAATATAGCGATTTAATAACCATTGTAATCCATTTATACGTATTCACCCATTTAACCTGTTGCATGCCGATCAAAACAGCCGTGCTATCTTTTATAAACCCTGGGAGCCTCTTAACTAGAGGTTGCAGATATTGGTCAACCCAGTGACCCAGTCTCTAAATAAAGAGCCAATTCCTGCCACTATAGGGTGAGCCTGTACAGTGGGGCTGTTTTTATGCACTTTAGGCAAATGATGGAAGACTGGGATCACTGGGCTGGTCATTAAAAGATATTCTGTCAGTTTAGGTGTTAAGATTCCCATGTCTAAACTCTCATCAACAAGCGACAAAAGCCATTTAAACTCTGGAGTGGGGTCACATGTGAGTTTGCTAGGTGTCATTTAATTGGCGCAAAGCCTCCATACGGTAGTCCTCTGAATTTAAGATAACCACCGAGCCCCCCTTATCTGCTTGCCTGACAACCAGATTATTGCGGGATTTTAGTGTTCTAATAGCTTGTCTCTGAGGCTGAGTCAAATTATCCTTTTTAAATGTGTGAGGTTTCCTAGTTTTCTTTTTTTAATTTCACTAAATCCATTTCCACAAGCATTTGGAACATATCTATCATGATACTGCAAGTCTGCACAGGGTAAAAATATTTCTTGCTTATGTTTCTGTCATTTTCTTCAATACCGTGCAAACCTCCAGTAGCTTCAGACTCTAATCTCTCCAGAGCTGACCGCACATGTAGACTCTGAAAATCAAAGGAATCCACACAGTGCTGATCCCTCTGGAGATCCACCCTATGCACAGTGTCAGGCTCTAATTCAGAACTGAAATGCTTTCTTAAAACAACATTCCTGACAAAACGATTAAAATCTAACAGTGTTTCAAATATGTCAAAATGCATTCTAGGTGAAAAAGACAAGCCCTTAGAAAGAAGTTAAAGTTCAGCTTGCAGCCCGGATGACTCAGCTGGCCCCTCTCTCTACCCCGTCTGTATCTTGGATTGCCGTGGCTTTTCCCTCTGCTGCACCGCCATCTGGAATCCTTACCAGAAAGCTGTCTGTAGGACCAGCTCACATACACCCAGCCAACCTGCAATTGGACAGCAACCTGCAAGGGTGAGTGGCAGTGATTTCACCTGCCTAATACACTACCTGTCTGTAATTGTGCAGAGGTAAGCAGCATCACTTTGACCTGCAAGTGGATAGCTACCTTCAACCTGCAAGGGTGAGCGGCGGTGATTTCACCTGCCTAGTACATTACCTGACTGTCTTTGTGCAGATACAAGCAGTATTGTTTTGATCCATCCACACGGTATCGGCCTTATTAATGCTGGTGTGTATGCAGGGACTAGTGGGCAGTGTCTGGTTCACTGCAGCATTGCGAGGGTTTATCTGAATACCAGCACCAACTATCTTCATCATCTAGCCCTTTTCACCCGGACAACGGCACTGACAATACGAGAACATTTTTTCACCTGCAACAATGAGAACTATGAAACTGTATTAACCCCTGTATGAAGGTAGGATGAGCAGTACTTGGTCCCCAATCTACTTCCATCATCCAGTTTTATTTCTGGCAGTCCCAGAAAGCTATCTAGGTTACTGTGATGTATGCATGGTGAGCATGGATGAATTTTGAGAGAGGCCGGCCAGTCCTGGTTGCACTGACAACATTGTCACTTTTAACCCTTTGCATCAATGGTGGTGTGTTTTTTTGTCATTTTATTTTTATTAAATGTAATTTTATGGTCATATTGTTCCCTCTAAGGTTTTCTTTTGTGACCTTTTCATATAAGGAGCATTGTGTTAGTAGCGCATTCCGCTCCATCGTGAAGTCCTCTGAATACGTGGTTGAGGGGAATTTTTTAATCCTCAAGCCTCTCGGGATCATGAACTCTCCAATATATTGTCCTTCCGCATCCCACCACAATATGGTTTCTTAAGTTAATAGTATTTTCAACTTTTCCATTAGGGAAGTGCTCTCAGATTCCTCTGTCCTTGGGTTAGAGTCTTTGGTAAAGACCTGTGACGCCTTAGTACTGTGATCCATGTTGCTTTACCCAATGTGTAGAGTCAATTATAGTACATGGTCTGAAACGGTAAATAATATTATACCAAATTCAGTTGGAGGAGGTCCATTAGGTCAAAGTCCTTTTCTCTCTGAAAAGCCTGTGTGGAGCGTGGTGCATGGAAGGTCCATTTAGTAAGATGCAACAGAGAAGCACCGCTCTGGCTACACAGGAAAAACAACTGGATATTAGCCGCAATACCTAATTCATACTGTTAGTATCCATTCAGAGCTTCTTATAAGCAGTTCCAGAGTGCTGGCTCAGAAATTTTTCAAATTCCATTGTGACTGTGTATGGGAGCTTGGAAGGCTACCGTGAGTTTGAGCACCCCCGTAAGGAAGAAGTTTCAGCCTCTCCATTATACTAGCAGCTGTGTAGCCATAGCGGTGCTTCTCTGTTGAATCATACTACTAATGCAGCCTGTGATGAAATTGAGTTTGATACCACTGCATAGTGCACGTTAGTTGTGCATATGTGCTGGCACAGTCCCGCTGGCACAGTTCACCTGCACATGTGAACCCAAGCCGGGCCAATGGAGATGCCAAATGCCCAGGCACCAGGAGAGTAGATACTGGCACCAGCAAGGGGCCCAGATGTAGAGAGACAAGGTAAGTTTAATGAGTTTAGTTCCACCTTAAATGCACCCCACAGAGCCATCACCCTCCCTGCTTCCTTCCCCCCTTCATGTCATTACCAAATCAGTCCTCCTCAGACTGACTTCACCAATGCAGGGACATTTTTCCTTCTAGTGACACCACCAACACAGGGGCATCTTTTTTTCTTAGTAACACCAATGATGCCTGGACATTTTTTCCTTTTAGTGATACCACCAACTCAAAGGCAGTTTTTCCCCATACTGATGCCAGGGCATTTTTCTATGTCACCGTTACCCCTTATATTTTACTGCAGGATAGATTCTGTACCACTCTTAAGCTGATATGTTACATGTCTGCTGTGCTCATTACCATTAACCACGTCTCACCCTTTACTCTACCTGGGGCCTGGGGGGGGGGCACAGTTTGGCATATTTGCCCTGGGCTTTGAGTGACCTTTTCCTGGCACTGCCTCCTTCCCTAACTAAGCTACCTATACTCACAGCCTCCACCCCCCCCAAACAGA
>BLSH010318927.1:45372-82152 GCA_018402905.1 Glandirana rugosa | reverse complement strand
GCTTCCTTCCCCCCTTCATGTCATTACCAAATCAGTCCTCCTCAGACTGACTTCACCAATGCAGGGACATTTTTCCTTCTAGTGACACCACCAACACAGGGGCATCTTTTTTTCTTAGTAACACCAATGATGCCTGGACATTTTTTCCTTTTAGTGATACCACCAACTCAAAGGCAGTTTTTCCCCATACTGATGCCAGGGCATTTTTCTATGTCACCGTTACCCCTTATATTTTACTGCAGGATAGATTCTGTACCACTCTTAAGCTGATATGTTACATGTCTGCTGTGCTCATTACCATTAACCACGTCTCACCCTTTACTCTACCTGGGGCCTGGGGGGGGGGCACAGTTTGGCATATTTGCCCTGGGCTTTGAGTGACCTTTTCCTGGCACTGCCTCCTTCCCTAACTAAGCTACCTATACTCACAGCCTCCACCCCCCCCCCCAAACAGAAGCTTTTAATTGGCCTGCTGTCACAGTTGTGGTGGCACAACAAGTAAGGTTCAGAATGTTTTTCTTCTAGTGTTCACCATGCACTATAGTATGACACATACCACAATAATGCAGGAGAAGAAGAGTATCATATTGAAATTATTTTAAAAGTTAATATCACTAAGTATGACTAATACAACGATAGCTCCTTTTCTATGTAACATAAGAGTGACTAATACATGATTCAGTTTATGAAAACTTGGAAAATATTGTGCCTGTCTGTTTCCACCTCCTACTACATCATGCTGATGCTCAAATTACATTTAATATTATTTTTCTGAGCTGTTCAGCTATGCCACGATGAGAAGATGTGCCACGGAGTAGGGTCAACCTTTTATGTTGTCAGGGGCAACTGCTGACAAGAGACAGAGTAGATGTGAGAGCGATGTAGGTCCTTAGACAGATGGTCAGAACAAATAACCAACAGTAACAGAGTTATCAGTCTGATGTCCATGTCATAAGTAGACTAGACAGTAGTTCAATTTGCAGACAAGTAAACAGAACAATTACTAACAATAGCAATGTAATTGGGCCTATGATCAGGATACGCACAGACAAGCTGGGTAAAAATGCAGATCAAAATATTAACAAGAATAATTCAAGGCATGACAAAAGTAAGAGTCAGACTGATCACTATTAGAGTTGAGCGAACCCGGACTGTAACTTTCGGGTCCGTACAGAACTTTCGGGTGTCCGTGGTCCGAACCCGGACCCGAACGTTTGAGAAAAAGTCCGGGTTCGGGTTATGTGTTCTGGTATTTTTTCACATGTTGAATAGCTGCAGGGCAGCCAATCAACAAGCGTTTCACTGGTTTTCCCTAGAAGCCATCACAGCCATGCCTACTAATGGCATGGCTGTGATTGGCCAGTGCATCATGTGACCCAGCCTCTATATGAGGCTGGAGTCACAGTGCTGCATGTCACATGCACTTAGGTTAGTGTAGGGAGAGGATGCTGCCGACGCTGTGAGGGACAGATTGTGAGGAACAGATTGTGAGGGACAGATTGCAGTGATAATAACTAGGTAGAGATTACTACTACTGCTTTGAGGGACAGATTGTAGATCTATAACATCTCATCCTTACAGAACTGTCTGATTACAGAACAATCTCTCATCCTGCATTACAGAACGATCTTAAGGGACAGATTGCAGATCTAATAACATCACATCTCCCATTTTTCTTCCTGTTGCAGCCCTCTAGCAATTTCCAGGACTTTTTTACAGTCATTTTTGTGTCGAAAAGTTCGGGTCCCAATTGAATTCAATGGGGTTCAGGGTCCGGGGTAAAGTTCGGATGACGTTTGGTACCGAACCCGAACGTTTCCGGAAAGATCGGCCGAACCCGCAGAACCCGAACATCCAGGTGTTCGCTCAACTCTAATCACTATACTTTACAGTGTATGAGCAAGCAACCAAACCTGGTGATATAGTGCAGGTTTGAAGTTCTCATCTCTCCTTAAAGTCGACTGATGAGGGTAGGTGACTAAACAGCAGGTAGCAGAAGTTCAGTGCTGATAATTACCAGGCACTATGGCCACAAACAGGAACTTCAATAAAATCAATTCACTTGTTTTTAACTGTTAAGATGCCACAAAAGTTGTCTTGATTAAAAATATTGTGCAGCGCTTGCTTAAAAGTTGGTTATGTTATGTAATCAAACTTTTTGGGAGGCCAACATCTGTTAAACTTTGCCAGTAATACAGTGACTCCAGATACCAAAAATATGATCCAGCCATCGAGTTGAACAGACAAAAATCAATAAATTAAAAATCTGCATTTGCTCTAACAATTTTACTAAGCTCTTCTTCAAAGTTTCAAAAAATATTGATCTTCCTAAATAGGTCCACCTCATGCAGCTTCCTGTGACAACATTGTTGAGTCCTGATCCAGAACAGCATTTTCACTCTCATGTAGGCTGTTCCTTTTGCACAACAGTGAGATAAGGAGGCATGGATATCAGCATTGTCTCTGCTGAATCTGAAGTCTGTAGCTTGTCAGTCAGCAGCTGGAAACACTTAGTCCTGCCCACAGTGTTGTACATTAACAATACTGCCTCTGCTGCTGTGTGAGAGGGAGTGCATATAGCACACAAACAGAGGATGATTTTGCTAACTCATGGGAGGTAAAGGAGGTTTTACTGTTACTTTGTGAGACTTGCACACTACATAGTAATTGGATTTGGGACCTGTAAACATTGCCACACAGAACTCTAGTTGTACTTCAAGGCTAAAGAGTGATGATTTGTATGCTGAAATTTTTGGAAATTTAAATGTCTATTGGTGACTTGGATCTGGCTTACCATGGAGTCCCTAATATACTGTTGCTGGTGTAGCTTGCACTTAAACTAAACAATACCATTCAGCTTGGTATCCAATCTATAAGCATCAGGTTATAGATGCTGTTGTGAGCTCTTTATTGCTTCCTCTTTCATATAACCACTCTCTAGCAATCATTAGATAGAAGCTGTAAATCTCTAGCTGGAAATCAGACTTTTGATAGTAAACTCAGTTCACAGTCTCTGGATACAGTGACATCAGCCCTCTTTTCCTATTTGGCTAAGACAGCTATTATATTCATTTTTTATTGGCTGACCTCAGCCAACAGGAAAAAAAATAAACAATTCCAGCCATTGAGAAAAGATTAAATAATCTAGAGAGCTGTGACAGGAAAGAGGGTGTGCAAAAGAGCTTACAATAGACCCTATGCACAGGTACTGTTAGATAGGATAGCAAGAAAAATGGAATGGGTTACTTTAAGCTATTCTCCTGCCTGAAGACCTGGCACAGTACCCAATTTGGTCACTTTGTTGCAATTTTTCTTGTCTGCTGCATGGAGGTTTATTTTTTCAGCCAATTAACTTGACTCAAACCTGATACCTGATATGCCATCCAAAATGTCAGCCAAAATGGTGCTGTTTTGTAGTTTGATGTGCTAACGCTGAGCTGATCTATCTAGACTATGCTCCCTTGTTATACTTGGAACTGTACTTTTGACACTTTACAGTCTGAGATGCTAGGTCTCCTAGTCCAGTAAAGGTACAAAAAGGCAATTTTTCAAATTTTATTCTCTATTTAAGATTTTAATAGTGGAAAAAAATGAATTTCTGATAAAATGGGATAACCCATTTGCACTTATGAATTAACATATTTTAGTTCAATTTAAACATTCAATTAAGAATCTATATAACTAGTTCTATGAATACAAATATGTTTTTTAAGAAATTCCTTGTACTGTAAATAACCTTGGCTAGATGCAAACAAAAAAAAATATATAGCCATATACCTTTGTTGTCTCTTAAGTACAGGTCTTGACTATTGAGTGTTTTAGATACCAATGTTTCTATAGCAACCACAAAAGCAATAAAGTCTGTAGCTGGACAGAATGCACTGTGTGAATTTTCAAATGCCAGAGGCGCCTTTTGTTTCAATATGCTAACGTCAAATTCCATATATAGTGGAATTTTATCCTGTGATTGTGTTAATCCGATTTTTCTAATGGCTGCAACCTCTCAAACTTCTAATATTTCTAAATATCTCTAAACACAGAAGTTTTGTTCTTAAAATGTGTAGTTAAAATACAGTACATGCATAGATATATATCATTCTTATAAAGAATAAAAAAAGAAAATAAAAAAAATGCTAAGAGATGACATTTAGATTAAATTGTTTATTTCCACATATGACAGTTTTTTTTAACCATCTTTGAAAATAATCAACACACAAATATATCCACTTCAGAAATTAGTAGCGCTGTATCATAAGTGAAGGGCACATTATGCAGGTGCTATCAAAATAGACTATAAGTAGAGGTAGTCCACAAAAAGCAACTCACTTGTGATCAGTGATAGTTCATGCAGCACTCAGGGAGCCAAGCTCAGGTAACAATAACGTCCTACTCGTGGCTTAGTTCCAGCGAGTAGGCAGCGGTCTCCCGAATACGCTTGTACCTCACCGCTGGTTGGAGGGGAAGGGGTAACGGTTAGCAACGTCTCTGGAGGTCTGCACAAGTCCTGGGATGGACGGCGCCCGCAACCTTTACTCTGCTGTGCCCTTTTAAAGTTTGCATCTGGTAAGAGTTCCCCTATAGGGGGACTGGCTTTTTATCTGTTGAGTTTTTCTAATAAATCAGTTTGAAACGAGATTACACTATGTGGCGGTGTTTCTGTTTTCTATAATCCCACATATGGATACTTGAACCTTATGAGAGGATATGACCAGTGAGCAGTACCCAGGCGATCTTGATGCATAGGAGAGCACAACAGCCTTGTTGCTGGAGCATGAGAGTGCCCAGCATACTTATCTGGTAAGAGTTCAGCCCGTTGGGGGATCCCTGCACACCTGGTCAAGCATGTGGTGTATGGTGGTGGAAACTGAAAGGAAGAACTGTGGACGTTTTTGTGTTACCTGAGTTTGGCTCCCTGAGTGCTGCATGAACTATCACTGATCACACAAGTGTGGTTGCTTTTTGTGGAATACCTCTACTTATAGTCTATTTTGATAGCACCTGCATAATGTGCCCTTCACTTATGATACAGCGCTACTAATTTCCGAAGTGGATATATTTGTGTGTTGATTATTTATTTATTTGAAAGTAGCAGCTATTTCTTATATTACACTGCAATTTTGAGATTGGCGCGGGAGATAGATCGTGATTAGAAGTGTGGGTGTTATCTTTTCAGATCTTGTGTATTGTTCATCTTTGAAAATACTTCATAAAAAGAAGATTAAACCATATTCTTAATATTGAAGCCAATAATAAATATGTATGCCTCTAGTTCAGAATTTCCTATGGGGATCTACAATAATATGTAATCAATGATAAAGGGTAAGTTTATCTTTTAACAAAAAATAATAAACATGCATTTTTTTGCAGGTAAAAAATGTCCATTTACAAATTTTTGTTTTAGGAGCCTGGAAAGTACCAGTGATCAGCAGATCACGGATGCCATGCAGGTCTCCTGCAGACTGCCAGTGTAGGCTGCCAGACAGTTTTACACTGTCAGGAAGAATCAATGAACTACAAGCTGACAGACGCAAAGGCTGTCGGTAGCTGCAGTCAATTCACTCACAGAACACTGTGAATGAATGGCGGCCGGGTCATTCACTGCCAAACTGGGGGATTGGGGAATGGGGGAGGGTTTCAGGAGTTGGTACATTTGTAACATATTACATGATTCCCTTATGGGTAGCTTTCAAAGCAGTAGACTGTGATGCACTCTCTACAGCCTACCTCCTTTGGCTAGCACCCCCGCAACAACTTAGCATCACCAACCCCATCACCAAACACAGCCTATCCATATGGGATAGACTCAAACATTGATTTAATTTTCAATCTCCCCACAACTCCCTCCTATCCTTCAAGCACAATCCTTCCTTTTATCTGGCTTGGTCATCCGCAGCCTCCTTTCAGGCTTGGTCTCAAGCCTGCCTACTACAAGCCCACCAAATCTTCAAAAATGGCTCAATCATACCCTTCCCAGACCTGTGCGAAACATATGACCTACCCCATCTGAATTTTTTAGGTACCTCCTACAGATTAAGCATTTCTTCTACTCCTACACACCTCCCGACCCTTCAGCTCCCAGCTTCTCTACTTTCGGACCTCTATGCCCTTCTCCTATCACATTCAACATCTTCTCCACTGGCATACACAAGCAAATGGGAGAATGACGTTAACCTAACCCTGGGCCCAGCTGACTGGGCACAGATATGACAAGCGACTAATCAGCCACACCCAAAATTGTGGCTCTAAAAACCAACTATAAAGTTCTCACCAGATGGTATCTGGTCGCCGCCAGAATCTCAAAATTCCTCCCCCAATATTCCCCATTATGCTTTCATGGCTGAACTACACCTGGCACTCGTACTCACATTTGGTGGGAATGCCCCACAGTACAGACATTTTTGACTGAAGTGTTCAAAATCCCTTCCACCCTATTTGAGACTCCGATGCTACCCGACCCGGCAATTGCTCTCCTGAACTGCAAACCCTTGCCTGTGACCCACCATCAATTCAAGCTTCTGCTCTTTGTCACCACTGCAGCTAAACAGACTATTGCAAAATATTGGAAATCCCCTAATGTATACATCTTAGCAATGAAACAGAATCACTCAGGCAATGGTTCACGTCAAGATCGAGGCAGTCTTCCTAGACAAAGTTCCCTCCTACGAAGGACTATGAAGAGCCTGGATCACCCATTTCCTACCCCTAACTTTGATGACTCACTCCTACTACCATAATCTTTAAAGTGTATGTAAACCCGATTCATGAAATCTGAGCTGGACATATCTGTTTGTAGTGTTTTGTTATCTCTCTTCAAAAAGCTGTGTCACATAGCATTCTCTTCCTCAGTAGCTCTGTTATCAGCCTGATAAGTTCTCACTAGTTCTGTTAGTTGGGACAGAGAATTCAGATAATTTAGAATCAAAGGAGGTTGCTAAAAATAGATTATCACACTGCTTAACAAAACACAGGCACAGCTCTGCATGTGTGGGGAGGGTGGGGAGGGGGTGTGTGCCTTTCCTTCAATAAGCTTTCGCACAGTCTCTCACAGTGTCTAGCTATAAACTCCACCTACATAGGAATGAGGAAGTGGAAAATCCAACAGAATGTGCATTTTCTAAACAGTATATCAAAGTGAAGACAGAAGATATACATGTAAGACTTGTATAGTGAGGTTTGTGTCATCTCTGTGTATCATCTGAGGCTGTTCACATCACTGGGTATATGGAGGGTTTACATCCACTTTAAGTAATATAGGCTCCTAAAGGTCTGGAACCTCTATAGGGACGCCAATACCTCATCCCCCACATCACCCCCCTCCACCTACTGATTAAGCAACCTACCAGGATCTTGGCTGAGATACCCATTACACCTTATTCCCCCCTACTCTTCCCCCCTTATTTAAATCTACTTCTACAGCCCAGCTTTCACTCTTTCTTAACTACATAGGGCTTACCTTCCCTACCAGAAGTGCTGTATAGCACTGCTTGCTTGAAACTAATATCCTCACTTTATTTTTGTTGTTGTCCTACATTAGGACATTATATTACTATGTTATAATAATATGTTGCTAGAGCTGCCCTACTTTGATGGCCCCTTTAATTGTCATAGGTATTGCCATTCATACTGGCATATACTTAATAACAGCTTAATATGAGCTTATGGCCCTCCAACCCTAGGTCAAACCTATGGAGACAACGACTCATTCGTCGTGCATAATACATCAGTCCATGTCCCCATACCTAGCTAAAACCTTATCTCCATCAACATTGGATGAAACCATTGACTTAGGACTACGCCTATTATACATTTGTACATATGACACAATGCTATACCTCTTATTACTCATATTTGATGTGTTACTTAAGACTGTAAACTTAAAATCCAGAACCATTTTTTATATACCTTGACATTGTTATGACACAATAAAATGCTTTAACAATAAATAAATAAAGTTGTAAGAAAAAAATAAAATTACATAATATAAAATGGTAAACAATAATAAATTAACAAAAATTTAAAAACTACTGACACCATCCACTGCCCTTCTGCAACCATTCAGTGCTCTACTGACCCTGTCCTCTGCCCTCCTGAAAAAGTCCACTGCCATACTGACACCGTCCACTGCCCTAGCGACTGACACCATGCACTACTGTACTGACACCATCCACTGTCCTACTGCCACAATCCTCTGCCCTGCTGACACCATCCCCTGCCCTACTGGCATCATCCCCTGCTCTACTGACACTGTACACTGCCCTACTGTCTGACAATGTCTACTTTTAAGGTAGGCTACGTTTATATTTTTACAGTAACATTGGTTTTATTATATTTTTCTATGTTTTCCTTACTATAGTTAGGCTTTGCTAGTTAATTACTTAAGAGAAAAAGGGGGGAGCGAACCCTGGTGATCTTTGATCTCTTACATGTTTTTCAAGTAAATTTCCATCTCAGGAAGGGTGCCTACCCCTGTTCCAAGGTATTCAAAAGAATGGGCTCTCACCGCTGTCAATCACAGTCAGTGAGGAGGGATTGGGGGACGGGGTCTTATGGACACACAGAGCAGGGCTCGTGAGTGAGCACGCACGAGTGCTCCCATAGCAAGCAACAGTCCTTTCTGTCAAGACACAACATTTTTTATGCGGATTAGAGGCATTTCACTTGCTGCATCCTGTCATTTAATGCTACAATACTTTAGTCCATAACCTGATGAAAAGGTGAAAAGATAAGTTACATCTTATATCTCCGTGGATAGCAAAAGACCTTGGATGAAAACTGAATAATTTGTTCTATTGGTTTTTTATTTATTTATATATAACCAGAACATGCGAACAGACAAAACATTTGTGTGAACATTCGAACACTGTTAAAGTCTATGGGAACCGAACATGAAAAATCAAAATTGCTCATTTTAAAGGCTTATATGCAAGTTATTGCCATAAAAAGTTATGGGGACCCAGTTAATGCCCTAGGGGACATGTATCAATAAAAAAAAAAGTTTTGAAATCAATCGTTTTTTCAGGAGCAGTGATTTTAATAATGCTTAAAATTAAGCAATAAAAATAAAATATTCCATTAAATAATATGCCTGGAGGGTCCCCTTTGTCTGCCTGTAAAAGGGTGCACCTGTGTGATATTTAGAACAGTGCCAGAGGAAAATGACATTTGTAAAGGAAAAATTGTCATTTAAAACCACTCTCGGCTGTAATGTATATTGCTCTTGGCAATATAGATAAAAATCACTGAAAAATGTGCGTAGGGTCCCCCCAGCCCATACCAGGCCCCTTCGGGTCTGGTATGGATTTTAAGGGGAACCCCTAGCCAAAATTAAAAAAATATTAATGTGGGGTCACCTCTGCAATCCAAACCAGACCCTTTTCTGAGCATGCAACCTGGCCAGGATAGGGGGGACAGACGAGCATTCCCCCCTCCTGAACCGTACCAGGCTGCATGCCCTCAACATAGGGAATATGAGTGCTTTGGGGCAGGGGGGCTCTGTGCCCCCCACCACAAAGGACCTTGTTCCCATGTTGATGGGGGACAAAAGCCTCTTCCCCACTCCCCTGGGCTGTGGTTCTGGGGGTCTGTGGGAGGAGGACTTATCAGAATCTGGAAGTCCCATTTAATAAGGGGACCGCCAGATCCTGGCCCCCCATGTGAATTAGTATCGGGTACATCGTACCCCTACTAATTCACCAAAAAGTGTCAAAAGAGAAAAAACCTTTATTAGAAAAAAAAGTGTCCTCCATTGTAATCCATTGTCAATCGCGGCGTGCGACGGACCTGTAAAAAAACACAACAGCTCCTCCTCCATGGGAAGGCTCTCACGACTAAGCGGTGGCGTAATTGAGTGACACGCCCCCTGATGTCACATGATGTAAGATGGGGCGGGTCACCAGCTACATCACTGGGTGGCCCCGCCTTTGACTATAAATAAACTGTCAAAACACGGCGAGTGCAGGCGACGGCAGCCCTCCCATTGAGGAGGAGGAGCTGTGCGCGCCGTCATCTCGCCATGCATGATGGGGCGCTCTGCGGCGGGCAAAGTCGCCGTGAGCGCCCCATAATGTTCTCACTTCGACGAATGGGCGACGTTCGACTCGAACTGTGGGCCTGTCCCTATCTGCATCTTAAACGACATCAAACGAAGGGAGCCAAAGAGAGATTTTCAGCATTGAATACTGAGTATATTGATTTCAGTAAAGTATCATCTCTTTTGTTTAGAGTAGATAGTAGATGATGGGTTTGAACATAAAAAAGTAAAAGTCTCTATGAGGAATGTCAAAGAGTTTGGTGAGGTCTTGGAAAGAGTGCAAACTCTGTTGGTCAAACAGTTGAGCCACTAAGACGAGCTCTCATTTTTTCCATGAGGATGTGTCTAGGTCCAGGATTATCAAAGATAGTGATGACAGCGGAGTGTATGAGTCAATTATCTTGTGGTCTTTGCCTGAGAGCTTTAGGACAGAGAGCCAAGTTTTGAGGGTGTTATAAGCTGTGCCCAAGAAAGGTCTGGAATTTTGTCAGTAAGCGTGGAGGTGCCAAGCAACATTTGGAGGTCTGAAGAGAGGGCTTGCTACTCAATTTGAGTCCATCTCTTGTCTGAGGAAGTAGACCATCAAAATTTTGTTTGGTCTAAGATAGTGGCTGTGTGATATTTGACGAGATCAGGAGCACCCAGTCCTGCATGGGAAACAAGAGTGTATAGGGACTCTGCGCACTCTTGCTCTTTTACTATTCCATATGAAGGAGTTAATCATTTTTTGCAGTCTTAAGATGGGCAGCCAATATGGAAAGGGGGATTGTTCTAAAAAAGTGATATGTGTGTTAGTAGTTCTGATGACATAAATTATGGGAGGAGTCTCAGTCCCTTTCCAGTTTCTCACTATTACCAATCTGGCGCTCAGCAGAATATGAGATATCACATGTCTCAACTCTGGTGGGACAGAATCTATGCCCAGGGACAGAATAGATAGACCTGGATCTATCGGTAGTTGAAAACCTGTAACTTGAGCAATAATGTTGAATACTTTCTTCCAGAAGGTGTGCATATTTGGGCAGGACCAGAGGATATGCCATAGGGAGCCTCTGTGCCCACATTTTTTCCAGCATTGTGGAGAAAATTGAGGGTTAAAACTATGTATTCTTGTGGGTGCCAGATACCACCGTAGTAGTATTTTTTGCGTTAATTCCCATAGGCCAGCACTTTTGGTTGACGCATATGTGATTGTGAGGGCTTTTTGCCATTGCTCGGGTGTATAGGGAAACTCCAAATCAAGTTCCCAAGAAATCATGGAGGAAGTTTTGGTAAAAGTAAATTTTTGGTTAACCCTCCTGGCGGTATTCCCGAGTGTGGCTCGGGGTGAATATTCTGTACCAAGAGCGGTAACCCACGAGCCACACTCGGGATCACATCGCTCAATCCAGGAAGCATTACTCACCTTGTCCCCTGGATCCAGCGATGTCCCCCGCTGTGTCCATGGGCTGTGTCTTCCGCCCGATGCCTCTTTGTGCTGGGCTCCATTCCCAGCGAGCGTCGCGTTTCACGGAGATGGTGACCGGCGGCAAATTCAAAAACTGAAACACATAGAAAACATACAGTACACTGTAATCTGTAAGATTACATTACTGTATGAAATCAGTTCACATCCCCTTTGTACCTAGTGGTTTGCCCAGTGCCCTGCATGCACTTTTATATTATATGTCATTCTTTCTGCTTGGAAACTTGAGAATGTCCATGGCAACCAAAAAGTGTCCCTTTACGTCAAAAGTGGTTTTTGATCAGCTGGAAAACAGCAATAGTAAATAAGCAGAATTAAGTGATATTTTTAGGGGAAATTTATCATCAGACACTGAAAGTGACGACAATTCTGCAAATGAGCAAATTTCAGTGTTTTTGGTTTGATTACATTATTGAATACATTTTATTACTATTATGTTATTATTTTTGATAATTATTTATAATTATTTATTATATTATAATTTATGATTTCATGTTTCAAACTTTATCATACCCGAGATGTCTACTAGACTCTGGTTTGGACAGATTTAAGGGAGTTATTCCTAAGAATTACAGGCCTACAATATAAAACGCCAAATTTCTATGCAAAACAATGTACCGCTTTTAGACGCAAAAATCTGTCATAATCATACCGCCAGGGAGGTTAAGGTAATTATAACATAATGATATGCCCTTCATTTTAGTAGTGGGGTTAGTGAAATATAGAGCCATTCTCCAAGGTATTCTAGTGGAGGGGTTGGGGGTGGCCTTTAATAAATGAGAAATTTGCATATATCTATATTGGTCGGTCGGCCCGTATTCAAGCTCTAAAGGTTTTCATAGAGGGGCCTATAAATAGGTCTTCTATTGTTTTGATGCCTTTATTGGCCAATTTCTGAACCTTTAAGTTTGGGATTAAAAGCGATATACTAGAAATAGGCACTGGCAATGTGGACATCGTAAGATCTTAAAGACTTTTGTTAGGGCATTGAGCTTCCTCTAATTCCTGCCATCTTGGTTTATTTGTTTGTAGGAACCAAGCTTTTAATTGAACTAGGATTGCAGTGGTATAATATTCTTTGAGTAGTATATGTCCTACTCCTCCAGCGCTTCTGGATTTTATCAATTTTTTAAATGCGCATCTAGCCTTTTTTCCTCACCATAGATAATTATTTAGCATAGATTGGGCTTTAGTAAAGAAGGGTTAAGGAACTGGAATAGGGAGAGATCTGAATAAGTAGATAAATAGTGGTAATATAATCATTTTAAAGTCCGTCAAACGACCTGACCATGTGAGCTCTGTCTTGGATAAATCCCCTAATTTAGCATTAAGGTTGTGAAGAAAGGGAGTATAATTGGATTCTACCAATTGCTCTGTGGTGGATGTTAGCTTAATACCTAGGCAATTTATCCCCTGTTCACGCCATACATACAGAAAGTTTGAGCAAAGCTCAGATTTAACATGTGGTTCGATCCCTATTCCTAAAATGTATGATTTACTCTTGTTGACCCTGTAATATGAAACCCTGTTGAATAGATCTAAGGCTTCATGTACAGCAGCCAGGGGGAGTCCACCTCAGTAAGGGACATGATTATATCATCAGCGGAAAGGCTGATGGAGTGGACAGAGGAACCTGATGGGAATCCCTTGATACGTGGGTGAGATCTAATGTAAATGGATAGTGGTTCCATTAATAAATTGAAAATTAACGGAGACAGAGGGCAGCCCTGCCTAGTTCCATTAGTTATATTGAAAGGAGAAGACAGGACTCCCATCATATATACCTGGGCTGATGGTGTAGTGTACAGGGCCATTATAACAGATAGGATATTCCCAGAGAATCCGAAAGCGTCTAGCACCCTTGCTAGGCATAACCAATGTATGCGGTCAAAGGCCTTCTCTGCATCCAACGCCAGGAACAGAGAAAGCCTTTTTTGAACTTCAGTTAGGTGTATAATGTTTACTAGTCTACGGGTGGCATCCAAGGTCTGTGTATTTTTGGTAAATCCTGTTTGGTCAGGATGGATTTGAGTGGACATTATATACATGAGTCTCGAGGCAATCATCTTTGCATAAAGTTTTAAGTCAATATTCAGTAGTGAGATTGGTCTAAAATTTGAAGGTGAGTTGGGCTCCTTCCCTGGCTTAGACAAAGTGAGAATAAGGGTTTAAGCATCTCAGGAGGGAATGAGGAGGAGGCAGCAGCATCGTTAAAAATGTTTTCTAGATAAGGAGTTAGTAATTGTTTGAACACCTTGAAATATTCTCCGCCGAAGCCACCCGGTCCTGGAGATTTGTTTAGAGGAAGGGACTCAATAGCTTCCTGAATTTCCAGTGAAGTAAAAGGAGAATTCAAGGAATCGAGTTGGTGTTAGTTTTGGGCTGGATAGTTTGGTCAAGAAGTACATCAATCTCTTCTGGGGTAGGTTGGTGTGTCATGTTGTCATATTTTAAATTATATAACGTTCCATAATAGTAGCTAAAAGCATCTGCTATTTTTTGGGGATCAAACTCTTTCGTTTTAGTACCAGGGTAGATTATGTAGGGTATTTTAGCTTTGTATCTGTGACCTCTAATTTTTTCGGCCAGAAGTTTACCGGCCTTGTTCCCGGTAGTGTAGTGCATCATTCTTACTCTCCTAGTTGACCTCTCAAAATCCTCTAGCAGAAGGAGTCTAAGGTCACATCTGAGCTGAGTTAGTTTTTGGGATAGTTTGGGTGATGGTTTGATTTTGTTTTGGGTGTCTGTAGTAAATATTTCTTTTGTTAGTTCCCTTATACGCATTTGCCGCTGCCTCCTAACTCTCGCCCCCAGTTGAATGAAAATACCTCTTATATACCCTTTATGGGCATTCCATAAAGTTAAATGGTTTTGGACTGAAGATTTGTTATCTGCAAAATAGTGTAGTAAATAAGACTTCATTATTTCTTTATATTCACGCTGTAAAAGATATGGATTCACTTTCCAGATTGGATTCGTAGATGAGGTTGAAGCATCTTCTATGGAGAGAGTTGTGGAAGCATGGTCCGACCACGTGATTGTGTTAATGGTGGATAAACCCGATGTGGAGAGGAAAAAAAAGTGAAGTCTCTCTCGTTAGCATGCATACATCTCCAGGCATCATACAAATTCTGCTTATGCAAGGATGCCTGTAGGTGAGGACTTCTACTTTTAGCCATGGATGTAGAGTCAATTGCTGGGTCTGGAGTGATGTTAAAATCTCCACAAATTATAAGTGCACCTCTTTGGTGTGGCCGTATTTTCCTCATTCGTTTATTGAAAAAGTGAATTTGATGCTTATTTGGTAAATATACATTTGCAATTGTATACGTCTCGGAGTTGAGTTTGCATATTAGGATTAGGTATCGTCCCTGTGGATTCTGAATTTCCTCATGGAGTGCAAATGCTACAGAGTCTTTTATAGCAGTTAGAGCCCCTCTTACTTTGCTGTCTGCGTTAGCTATATAAACTTGAGGGAAACACTTGTGGCTACACCGTGGGGGTGACTGTTTGGAAAAATGCTTCTCCTGACGCATATTATGTGACAGTGGTTTGACAATGCTTCATTCCATAAGGATTTCCTTTTTACAGTGTGGTTTAAATCCATAGCATTGACATATAATTTGACATTTTGTAATATGAGTGTCAATGAGAGTAGTTAAGCTGGAATTTTTTGACAAGGCTTGTGCTCTATCTCGTGGCCCAAACCGGAACTGCTGATGGTAAGCCCTATTCAACTCCATAAATTTGAAGCAGTACTCACTGTGAGCGGTTCATTCCCTGTTGGTTCCTCTTTGATGTATGAACCAGAAGGAAGATGTCTTGACTGTTCTTTTTTCGAAGGGCTGCATTTGGTTGGTTATCTCATCAAAGTTTTTAGTTTCATTCTCATCCAGGAAAGTAGAGAACATAACATAAAGAAAAAGAAAGATAAATAACAAGTAACAAAACAACCAGTGGTTTTCACTGCAGATAAACCACAGTAGGTACACAGTACCCAGAGACAGCATTATGCTGCTTAATTGCAAGGGGGTTAAGTCTAAGCCTTTGGTCCAATCCTGTCCTCATCCAGGGACCTGTAAGCTTATTCCTGTACCATCCAATTTTTAAGTGTGTGATTTGGCATTTTTTGCTGTAACCTTTTTCCATTCCCGGGTCAATATGTTGCGGAGAGCTACGGGGGGATCCTCACTAGAGGGGTCAGGAAGGATGTTCCATTCCTTCAGAAGTGCCATAAGCTTTGTGGGATATCCCCATCAGTATATAATTTTATGGTTCCGTAGTATTTTGGTCACTCTATTCAGATTTCTTCATTTTTGCAGGGTATACTGGGACAAATCTGCATAAAATTGCAGGTTCTGGTACTGTGAAGGGATATTGGATTGGTTACACATTAGAGACATAAGGTTCTCCTTAATGTGGTAGAAATGTAAACTCAAGATCACATCTCTGGGTATTTGCTCAGGTAGATGTGTTGGCTTGGGTAGGCGATGTATCCTGTCAATTGTGGGGTCTAAGTCTGTGAGGCCTGGTATGAGGGTTTTGAACAATGATGTGGCATAAAGGCATAAGTTGGATTGTTGCATAGATTCAGGGATCCCCCTAATTTTGAAAATGTTCCTTCTTGCCCTGTCTTCAATATCTGCTAACTTTGCCTTTATCCATTCTGTCTCCCCCTCTTTGTCTTAATGGGCATCTACAAGGTCATTTATTGTTGCAGCGTATTCCCCCATTATCATCTCAATATGATCCACCCTTTCTTCTACCTCTTGTATGTCTTTGTGATATCTGTGCATGTGGGTGGCCATATCAGCTTGTATGGTGCTTCTTACACAGTGTCCACCACAGGCTGATTCTGTGTGGGGAATGATTCAATAGAATCCGGCATCTCTCTAGTGTCATCCCCGGATTCATAGATAGGACTCGCCGCCGGGCTAAATCCAGCGTCATCCAGCTTAGGTTTTACCTTAGCTGGGCTGTTAGATGATGGGGTAGGAAGGCAAGATTGGTAACTCTTGGGGGAGCCATTTTGTGGAGGCTGATTCCCCTTTTTAGGCTGTTGATGGCGTGGCATGGTAGCCAGAGATGAGTAGGCCTCGGCGCCATCTTGCTTATCTCCTCCCTGGCCCGGAGAGAAAAAGTCCATCAGACGCTGTGGCTTTTTCTCAGTTTTTATCTTTCTGGACATGATCTGGGTGTTGTTCCGGTCTGGAACGCCAAGTAAGTGGGTCTTGAATCGCCTCGGATGGGCTGTTATTTGCGGCTGTGTCCCCGTATCGGCCGGAGCTCCAAGCTTACACGTCCGCTCAGCTCTGCATCAGGCCACCGTTAGTGATTTTAAATGGATCCAACAACATTCCAGAAATCCAGGCTCTGGTACTGGGGTTGGAATATAATGCAAAATAGCTTGTCTGAAGGGGCCAGTAAGAGCAGACTTTAGTAGAACCTGTCTGAGATATTCCCAGTGCACCCTGTCAGATGCCTTCTCCGTGTTCGAAGATAGGAGCAGAGAAGGCATCTGATGGTGTTTTGGCCATTGAATCAAGTCAATGAATCTTCTGGTACTATCCAATGAATCTTCTGGTGCTATCTGATGCCTGGCACCCGTTTATGAACCCTACTTGGTCTGGGTGTATTAGTAGGGATAAGAGATTGTAATTTGATGGCTTGTAATTTAGCATAAGTTTTAATACCGCTATTGAGTACTGAGATAGGTCTAAAGTTTGCAGGGTTTGAGGGGTGTTTCCCTGGTTTAGGTATTGCTACAATAAGGGCTTCCAGATTTTCTTTGGGGAAAGAGCCTATTTTTGCTGCCTGATTGGCTGCTGTGCTAATATATGGGGATTGGATATCTGAGAAAATGTTATAATATTCATTACTAAACCCATCTGGTCTCGAAGATTTGTTAGCAGATGGAGAGTGAATAACTTTAAGCACTTCCTCATCTGTAAAGAGTGTTACTAAGGATGTTTGTTGAGAAAGGGTCAATGGGGAGAGCTTAATTGAGTTTAAAAAAGATTGGATTTGGGCTTCTGTAGGGTGTTGGAAGTCCAGGGCCTCTTGGAGGTTATATAAAGAGGAGTAGAATTTGCTAAAGGCATTCGCTATCTTGAATGGGTTGTTAATAGTTCAAAAAAAGAATTGCATGGAAACAAGAACATGGTCCAGCCATGTAATAGAGTCAATCTCCGTCTCGGAGACATGCTGTAGTGTAATTTATCAACAAGGAACATATCAATTTCATGAGCATGATTGTTGAGATTTAGGGAAGAAAGTATAGTGCCTTTCACTCCGGCACAGACATCTCCAGATGTCAAAAAGGGTAGTGTTGGTAATAAAGGAGGATAAGGTGGATGTATGCCTGCGGTCCTTGTTAGAGGAGTCTATTGAAGGATTCGGGGTGTCATTAAAATCCCCGCAAATTATAATGTGACCTTGGACGCACTATTTAATTGCAATGATCTCTGTGAACTCCTGTTCCTCCTGCGTTTCTGTCAGAGGGAGATCGTGGCTGTGCTGCTGGGGCCACCTCTGGCTGTGTGCCAGTGCCATCTTGGGACTCTTCCCTGTGTGGCTTGGGGAAGAAAACAGCGAGTCTGTGAAGCAGAGCGGATGCAGGCTTCCCCCTGAGAGATTCCTCTCTGTTGTGGGTGGCATTGCCCGAGGTAGCAACTGGTTTCTGGGCAGAAATTGTTGCTCGGGGTTGCTATGAGAGGCTAAGGGTCAGCGGAGCTCCTCAGTCAGGCAGCCATGCAGCGTGGCTGCTTGGACACGCCCCTCTATTTGTTATTTTATAGAATATAGATTTGAAAATACACAGCAGGCATAATGGAACAGTACAAGTAATAAGCATTTCTAACATTTACAAATGTGATGATGTCACCAGCCCACCTAAAATCACCGAACATGACAAGGTTGGAGTCACAGTTGTAGGTTTAACCCCTCCACACCACACCTAAGGGTAAAACAAATCTAAAAACCTAAGTTCAATTTTGCAACTTTGACATGTGTTAATAAAACTGTACATATCGTCACAACTGTTTAGTGTATTCAGATGGATTATACCTTGATTTTTTTCAGGACACATTAGGCTTTCTTTTGCTGGTAAATGGTAATATGGGATATCCCCTTATTTTTGTTTTTATTAACAAAAGGAAACTGGTCTTGCTATTATCATATTTTACCACCAAAGAGCAACTCAAAATTAATTCTAGAGCTCCTGATGATTGCAGTGATATCACATATGTGTATGTTAGTTATTGTTTGTACACATAGTACGGCCCGGAAAGAATGGTGTGCATTTTGCATTTTTTTTTATTCTGCCTAAAACACACTGACACTGACTCTAACTGACACTAATACCAATTACATTCCACACAAAATATGCTGACCGTGACCTTGACCTTTGACACCAGCCTTGACCCTAACAGTAACCCTGGCAGCCTTGATCTTGTTATTTTATTCTTTATTTTTAGTTTATTTTCTATTTTTTATTCTTGATTTTTAAATTTCATTAGATTTCTTTTTTACACACTTGGATTGTTTACAATTCCACTCCTGCAAGAAGAGGAAGATACAATGTGTCACTCTCTTCATTCAGAAGAATAAGGAAACCCAGGGGCGGGCTCACCATGACTGATCACTGTGACAGCCAATCAGAGGCTATCACAGAGATCAGGTGACCCGGAACTGACAGTCCCTGGTCCTGATCGTTAGTACGAGACCCCGGTCTCTGTGCTGGGAGCATGCTGTGTGGAGTGTTCCCAGCACAAAGGGAGGTATGCATATATGTGGCCCCATGGAAAAAAGCTCAGTTCCGTGAGGCCGCATATATGTCTGTGGTCAGTGCAAAGGGGTTAACCTAAAGGCTTAGGCCCCTTTCACACAGACTTTCCGTTCAGGTCCATCTGTCCGTTTTTCAGGCGGACCTGAACAGACGCTCCATGCAGCCCTATGGAGTGGCAGATGTCAGCGGAGATATGTCCGCTAAAATCTGCCGCTATCCGATCCTTTCCGTGAAATCCAGATGGATGGAGACCCTATTTTCCATCCGTCTGGAGAATCAGAGCGGATCGGATGAAAATGGACGGGCAGTCCGTTTTCATTTGATCTTCATAGAGCAGAGTGTGGCTCTGAAAGTACCATCTCCACTCAGTGAGTAGAGATGGAACTGTCATCCACCTGCTCAGTGGGGATCAATAGAGTGATCCCTGATGAGCAGAATGGAGTCCATATACGGACAAGCCCGTGTGAAAGGAGCCTTACATGTTATAAATATTATTTTTCCCCATTCCTAGTGAATTTACACTACATCAAATTTCATGTGCTATTTTGTGAGTGAACAGTGTTGTAAAGTCATTATTGTATTGCCTAAATGTCTTCGAAGATGCAGACCCAGGAGTCACAGCTCCTGAAACAAGTATGGACATGTCCTGATAGGATAGCAGTTTGTTCTGCAATAACATTACGCAGCACCAGGGAATAGTCCTTGAACAAGTACACATAGGTGACTAAAATAATCAAGCAAAAGGTGCTGACCAAATAGAAGGATCCTGCCCAGACAGGGGAGTTAAAGACATGTATAATATCCTGCAGTGTCCTCTTAGCACGGACAGATGTCTCTTGAGGTACAGCAGTTAATTAAAACACTTGATTAATAGATGGCTTATTTTTCAACAGAACCAACTGATACAAAGGTCCTCACAATCAAGGTGAGATAGATTCCCCTGTTGTCAAAAGTTACTGATTAGTCTAGAAGTTACTTTCAGCAGAGCTATTCTGCCTTTAGGTAATGTGACTGATAAAAGCGTTTAAAAGGCCTGCAAAAAAAAAAAATATATATATATATATGCTTTGTTATGTTATAAAGTAAACTGTTTTTTTTAATGGGTACTGAAAAGAAAAACAGCCAGCTATATTAGAAAGGTAATGTTCCTATCCTGTCACCATGCCTACTACAGAAGTTATAGAATCAAATATTCTGAATTGTCAAACTAGTACAAAAAATGCAGACTCAGAACTGTATAGAAATGCATGTGAATGTACTGTACCACTCTTACCACTGTCATGTTCTATTTCTTTCACCTCTGCTGAACATTTTTTTATCTATCTGGCAAAATTGTGAGAGTTTTCTTTTTCAAGTATTTTATTGGGAACAGAAGAAATACAGTGAGAAAAAAGCATTGCATAGAGTATTTGTATATTTTGATAAAAAAAAATCTGATAACACTGCATTTTAATTATTAGGTAATGTTGATGTAAGTCTGTTGGTGATATTTTTAGTGGTGGTAATCAATACTTTCAAAGGTTTAATGGATTGTGGTATCGTTATAAATTTAGAGGCAAAAAGTGGCATAACCAGATTTTTTTTAGGCTTCGCATTAAAGCGAAGCTCCACCCAAAGGGGAAGTTCTGCTTTAAACATTCCCCCCTCCTATGCCACATTTGACAAGTTAAATTTTTTTTGGGGGGGGAGCGGGTATCTAGTTTTGACAGATACCTGCTCCCACCTCCAGTCAGACCGCCTAGACGATTTAACGGAAAGTTCTCTCCCCCCCTCCCTGCAATCTATTGGGACACGTTACAGGTCCCAGAAGATTGTTCGACCATTAAGGAGGGGCAGCACGGCGCAGCACATGCACAGTGTGCCCCCGGCTGTGAAGCCGAAAGCTGTCACAGCGGGGTGCCCATAGTTGTAATGCCAGCGCTGGGGAGAGGAAAGGGAGAGAAGCGAGGGTTCAGGCGGCCGCATTGCTGGATCGTGGAACAGGTGAGTGTGTGTTTATTAAAAGTCAACAGCTACACTTTTTGTAGCTGCTTACTTTAAGACACCTTTCACACTGAGGCGCTTTACAGGCTTTTTTTGCTAAAAATAGCGCCTGTAAAGCACCTCTAAACTGCCCCTTAATGCACCCCAGTGTGAACCCTGAGTGCTTTCACACTGGGGTGGTGCGCTTGCAGGACAGGAAAAAAAGTCCTACAAGCAACATATCTGGGGTGGGCGGGCGGGAGCGGTGTATACACCACTCCTCCACCGCCCCTGCACATTGAAATGAATGGGCAGCGCTTCCGAAGTAGCTGTACTCCGCTTCAGAAGTGCAGCGCCGGCATTTTTAACCCCTTGTTAACCCCTTCCTAGGGGTTAAAAGCGCCCACTGCTGCCAGAATAATAGCACTGAGGTGCCGCTATAACAGTGGTAAAGTGCCGCTAAACTAGCAGCGCTTTATCGCTAACGCTCGCACGGCTACAGTGTTAAAGCAGCCTTAATAAATACAAAAAAGAGTGGAACTCCACTTTAATGGCAAGCACGAAACATGATTTGGTTGAACTAGATGGACTTTTGTCTCTTTTTCAACCAGACAATGTAACTATTGTAACATGAAATGCTGTGGAAAAGTAAAAAAGGCAACAAAAACAGGTTATCTCTTTATAAACAAAAATATTAAATTTGATTTTTTTTCTGCAATAATATCTCAGCAATGAAAAAAAATACATGTTAGGAGGTCAAAAAAAAAAGAAAAAAATTGCATAGTCATTTATCTGGTGAATCTGTATGTACATTTGTCCTGCAGTTGTAAAATACCACATTACGGCCATTTAGCCTTGGTCCACACTAGATGCAGTTCAAATTTACAGCAAATTTGCTGCAGATTTGGCACCGCATCTAAATCACATCTCGTTCATGTGAACCGATTGCAGAGTGTATATTAGCTTACCGACACTCCGCAAATGGTTTGCAAAACACAGCATGATTCGAATGCTGTGCGATTTGAGCCATACAAATCCATAGCTCCAATCTCACCCCAGAGACACCACATGTAATTTGTACAGGAATGTGTTGCAATTTCTGTGCAAATTACATGTGGTGTCTGAACTGCAGCAGTGTGAACCCAGGCTGAAAAAAACTGAGGAGCATACAAGATATGTCTTTGTAACAAGAGATACAATTATAGAGAAGGCTTGAGGGAATTAGCAAATACATGTAAGCAAAGGTAATGTACTACTGCCCATAATTAAAAAAAATATATTCAGAAGTGAAAATAGCCTAAACAACATTAATTTTGACCCAATTCACACAGGATAAATGTGTATGCAGATTCACTGGATGAATTGCTATGCAATTTTTCTTTTATAAATACAAAATAAAGCAAATAGTTTCAGATACATATAAATAGGCGCAAAGGGTGTAATTGAAAAAACAAATACTGAAAATCACAATGCTTTTTAATAAGTCCCTAAATGTTTTTAATAGTAAAATACTCTATTATAAACATGTATATTTCTGCTTTTCCTGTTTACATTCCAATGAGACTTTTTACATTTGTTACTGTAGACTTAATATTCCTAATACTGAAACTGAGTTTAGAACTGAGATCGGTCTGATAACACCAGTGTTATTAGCATAAACAACCTAGAAGCCACTGATTCTAATAGCTTATGTCCAAATCTCACAGCAATAAGCTATCTGAGAGGATTCCAGGAAAATATACCCCTAAGAAGATGCTATTTGCTAAGTGTTATTTGAAACTATTTTAAAAAAATGTATTTTCCTAAAAAATCAGCTGTATTCACAACCACTGAGAAAAATGCATTTTCTGAAGGAAATTATAAAATTCTACAAAAAAATGTTATAGGATCAGATGCTCAAAGTAAACTGATTTATACTACTTAGATTTCCTGTGAGTGAGTTATTGGGCTGTATTTAATATGTTGTTGTGTAGTGCAAAGTGCCATAATGTGAAATAACCTATAGTAGAGATCTGGCTGTGCTGTCTGGAAGGTGTAGCTGAATCAGAAAACAACTGCCCAGACTTAAAAATCTTTGGCAGATAAACCAGTCTGCATATTTGCATTTCATGTTTAACTGCTTGTCAGTTCAGATTTAACCCCCATATTAGTTAAGTACTAAAGCCTCAAACTATCTATTTATTAGGCATACCTTCTTTTTTTTTATTGTTTTGCAAAAGTATAGCTTTAACAGAATTGCAAGTGCTGAGAGAGTTCTTTGGCTAGGAATCTTTTTTAACTATAATTTCATAAAACTAGAGAAAAATGGAACTCTACTAATGCTAGCAGCCACCATTGCACTATTTTTAGACAATAGAACATAGCGGACCAGAAATAAAAGCAAGCTGACATTAAGTCCATTATTCATAAAAGTTGCATAAGTTGTAAGTGAAGTATATAACAAAAGAAAGGTCTCACAATCTTCACCACTGAAAAACGATTTTACTTATTGCATAGAACATGGCAAACAAATAGAAAGGAATCAACATACAGGCGGTCCCCTAGTTACAAACATCCGACTTACAAATGACTCCTACTTACAAACAGAGGGAGACAACAGGAAGTGAGAGGAAATATCCCCCTAGGAAGGGAAATTCACTCCTGTAAGAGTTATTATGGGAAAAAGGTGTCTCCATTGAAGCTTTATCACCAATCCTTGTTTCCACAACAAGCCAAAATTTTCAAAATCCAATTATCATTGGGACAGGAAGTGAGGTGAAATCTTCTGAACAGAAACATAGACAGCAAAATAAATGTTACAGGGGTGTTAACCCTTCCCTATGCTATCCCTTAAGCTTACAAATTGATTTCTGACTGAAGCTACACTTAAAAAATGTACCTGTTCCGACTTACAAACAGATTCGACTTATGAATAGAGTTGATCGAACACCTGGAGGTTCGGGTTCGGCAGGTTCGGCCGAACTTCGGGAAAAAGTCCAGGTTCAGGACCGAACTTTATCCCAGACCCCGAACCCCATTGAAATCAATGGGGACCCGAACTTTTAGGCACAAAAATGGCTGTAACAAAGTCCTGGCAAGTCCTAGAGGTCTGCAAAAGGAAGGAAAATGGGGGTAAGAGTTGGACAAGTGCCCTACAAAGAAATGGGGATAGGGAAATAACGTAAAATAATTTTTAAGCTAAAATCACATAAAAAAATAAAAAATGGAGGTGGATGTGGAGTTGGAGGTTTAGGAGGCGGTGGAAGTGGCAGTGGAGGAGGAGGAGGTAGCCAACACTGTTTTTTTTATTTTTGTGCAAGAAATGCACCGCTGGCCGCAAATGTAGTTTCTAGAATATTTTTTTTTTAAACCAGCAATGTAGACATTTTTTTTATTTTTGTGCAAGAAATGCACCGTTGGCCGCAAATGTAGTTTTTGGAATATTTTTTTTTTAAACCAGCAATGTGGACATTTTTTTTATTTTTGTGCAAGAAATGCACCGTTGGCTGCAAATGTAGTTTTTGGAATTTTTTTTTTTAAACCAGCAATGTAGACATTTTTTTTATTTTTGTGCAAGAAATGCACCGCTGGCTGCAAATGTAGTTTTCAGAATATTTTTTTTTTTTAGAACAATAATCTGTCCCTCTAAGCAACAGCTGGAACCTTTCCCTATAGAACTTGGAGATTATTTTAGAACAATATTATGTCCCTCTAAGCCACAGCTGGAACCTTTCCCTATAGAACTTGGAGATGATTTTAGAATAATAATTTGTCTCTTAAAGCAACAGCTGGAACCTTTCCCTAAAGAAATTGGAGATGATTTTAGAACAATAATCTGTCCCTCTAAGGAACAGCTGGGATCTTTCCCTATAGAACTTGGAGATGATTTTAGAACAATAATCTGTCCCTCTAAGCAGTAGACTCTACCTAGTCCAGTCAGATCGTTCTGTGCAGCAGGATGAGGTCTGCAATCTGTCCCTCAAAGCAGCAGTACTAGTAATCTCTACCTAGTCCACAATCAGATCATTCAATAATGCAGGATGATAGGTTATATAATATCTGCAATCTGTCCCTCACAGAGCCAGCAGCATCCTCTCCCTAAACTAGCCTGAGAGCATATGACATGCAGCACGGTGACTCCAGCACCATATAGAGGCTGGGTCACATGATGCACTGGCCAATCACAGCCATGCCATTAGTAGGCATGGCTGTGATGGCTTCTAAGGGTAAACCAGTGAAACACTTGTTGATTGGCTGTCCTTGGCAGCTATTCAACACGTGGAATAAAATACCAGAACCCCGAACCCGAACTTTTTTTGAAAAGTCCAGGTTCGGGCCCGGGTCCCTGACACCCCAAAGTTCGGTACGAACCCGAACTTTACAGTTCGGGTTCACTCAACTCTATTTATGAACAAACCTACAGACCCTATCTTGTTTGTAAGACCGCCTGTACTGTACTTTAGTAATAGCAAATGTTGAACCTCAACTTTGGTTATCTCAGGATTATAAGGACAGTTAGTGTGACTTTTTCCCTTTAGCAGATGGAAGATGGTGTGCTTTTTCTCCTTTGACAGTATTGAGTCTGTATTTATTATTTCCTTTAAATGGAATATAATCAATGTGGCTTTTAATGTCCATTAACATAATATAAGCATTAAAACACAGTCTCCTGGCCCTTTTTGTTTTAAATCTTAGAAAATGGAACTATGGACCCAACTTTGAGAATAGGTCTCTTTCTTTGGCATGTATCCACTACTAGAGTTTCAGATCGACTTTGTTTTCCATCTCATGGGACTCAAGGCATGGTTGCCCATTATACCCTCTATTTTTCATTTTGGCTATTAAAACCTCTAATGTATATGATTATGAATAATTCTGACATTCAAAGAATTGATATGGTGGGCAATCTTCATTGATGATGCTTTGTTTCTGCTCACCAACCCGATTACCACTATGCCCAGCTTGCGTAAAATCTTCAGACATTGGGCACACGTGTCTTGGATTAGCACAGTCAAGATGACTTTTCCCCTTCAGAGTTTTTCCAGTTCCTATTTCCTCTCACACCCTAGGCATCATTAAAAGAAAAATATTTATGGAACAAAAAAAAAATAAAATAAATAGATTTATATGGGAACTATAAAAAATAGACTTGCTACTGTATATCTGCAGAATTTATTGGGAGGCTCAGAAATGCCACATATAGGTAAGTATTATAAAACTTTTCAGGTAGCTAAGCTCAAAAACGATTGCTCTACCTTGAGATGCAGTGTGGGTATTGAGACTCGGTGGCTGGGTTAATGTGATACAAGCTTTTGGTTCTTGTGAGTAGTGTGTTTTTTTTTATAAATGTTAATTATACAACAGAATTACACTATTGAGCTGTTTATTTTTGTCTTTTGGGCATATATCAGCTGGAGGCAAACTCTGTATAGAGTCATTGAAGGAGGTAAGAACCCACTCAAAGCTGACAGAGGACCACAGGATAATCACTTTGTTCTAAATGCCGATCTGTAATAGAAAGGCATGGACATTTGGTGTGTTGCTGTTTGGATGGGTGTGGGTTATAAAGCATGGATTGAACACTTGTTTGGAATGAACACACAGCACTAAGAGTACTTTTAAGAAATTAAGTGTTTATTTGAATTAACTTTTACGGATTGAACTGTTTGCACATTTATAAGCACTGGAGCTCTTTTTCAATTTCCTTTGATTGAACGGTTGCACATTTGCAAGCAGTAATAGCACTTTTGTAAATATTTTGATTAGTTGTCAGTTTTTTTATTAAGGATGTGAAGGTTGGAATTAAAAGCTTAACCCCTTCACGCCTAAGAGTAATACAAATCTAAATGCCTAAGCCCAATTTTGTGACTTTGACATGTGTTAGTAAAACCGTACATATCACAACTATTTTGTGCATCCAGGTGAATTTGGCTTTAATTTGGGGGTAAATGGTAATGGATATCTTCTGTTTTTTTAATCAAAGGAATTTTAAATGTAGCTGTATATTTTTTGGTACTACCATAACCTACCACCAAATGTGTATGTTAGGTATTGTTTGTACTTCTAGTACAGCCCAAAAACAATAGTGCACATTTTGCTTTTTTTATATTACATAAAACACACTGACACTAACTGACACTGATACTAATTAAAAACAAATTCTGTTCCCCTCCCAAAAAATACTGTCCCTAACCTTTGAATCTGACCTTGAACTTTGACCCTGATCTTGACCCAAACAATAACCGTGGCACTGACCTAGATCATACCATGATCTAGGTATTTTTTATTTTACTTTTTTATTATTATTTAATTCATTTTTTTTTACACACCCTTTTTCTGTGCAAGGACAGAGAGAGATACAATGTGTTTTTCTCCTCCATACACAGAAAATGAAAAAACAAACATGCTTCACATTGACTGATCACTGTGATAGCCATTCAGAGGGTATCACAGAGATCAGGTCACCCAGAATTGGGAGTTCTGGGTCTCGACTGTTAGTACAGGGCCCATGGCTCACAGTGAGACCTCGGTCTCTGTGTTGGGAGCACACCGTGTGGGGTACTCCCAGCACAAAGGGAGGTACACAACTATGCAGCCCCACAGAAAAAAGCCCAGTGCTGTGGGGCCTCATATTTGTGTCATGTCGGTGTGAAGGGGTCAATTTCAATGCTTGCTGATGATACCAAGTTATACATTGAAAAAACTTCAGCACAGGATATAGCATCATTACAGGAAGACCTTGACAAAACAGGCTGTTGGGCAGCTACATGGCAGATAAGGTTGAATGATGAGAAATGTAAAGTTATGCAAAATACACATTAGGAGGGGCATCCCTGGAAGAATAAGTAATTGAAAAGGATCTTGGGTGCTTATAGATCACAAACTTAACAAAAGCGTTAAATGCTGGGCTGCAGCTAACAAAGCATAAATTAGAAAGAACAAACATTCAGAAAAAAATCAATAATGTATTTCCTTTAGAAAACACTGGTTCATTCTCATCTTGAATATGCAGTTCAGTTTTGGTCACCAATCATCATGAAATATATTGTTGAATTAGAGAGAGTTCAGCAAAGGGCAGCAAACTTAATAAGGAGATGGAGGACCTCAGCTATGAGGATCGATGACAAAGATTACAGTTCACTATGGAAAATAGGCAATATGATTACAATGTACAAATATATCTAAAGTGACTTCAGTGACTGTAATAAATTGTTTACTCTTAGGTCCTGATGGAGACGCATGGCCACAATTTGAGGTTAGAAGTAAAAAGGTCTAACCTTAGATTGCAGAAAAGGTTCTTTACTGTTAGAGCAGTAAAAATATGGAACTCCCTTTCCCAGGAAGTGGTAGCTGAGAGTGTCTTTAACTTCAAACAACTTTTGAATGTCTTCCACAGGAAGCAGAATATACAGGTCCACGAGAATCATTACAGACTAAAAATCACACACACACACACACAGGTTGAGCTGGACAGACCAATGTTTTTTTCAACTTTATAAGCTATGTAACTATATACAATCTTTCCTTTGCTTCACGTTTTGACAGCCCAAAAACCTTCAAAGCTTGGTTTGCTCAAAATGACATACAATGTTATACACTTTGTACTGCATTACATATCAATAACTTTGCTACTCTCTAAGGTGAAAACCATCTTCTTCACTATGAACTCCTCCGCTGTCTAGTTAAACATTATTTCACCTCTGCAGCGAACATTACTCTTTAAACACATTCACCTCATTTGAAGTTAAATGTCTGTTTGACCCACATTTGAAAGGCATGGTATCTATATCAATTCCTTTCTACTTACTTTATGTTCTAGTTCACTTCTTTGATATACATTATATTACCAAAAGTATTGGGATGTCTGCCTTTACATGCATATGAACTTTAATGGCATCCCAGTCTTAGTCCGTAGGGTTCAATATTGGGTTGACCCACACTTTGCAGCTATAACAGCTTCAACTCTTCTGGGAAGACTGTCCACAAGGTTTAGGAGTGTGTCTATGGGAATGTTTGACCATTCTTCCAGAAGAGCATTTGTGAGGTCAGGCACTAATGTGAACAAGAAGGGCTGGCTCACAATCTCTGCTCTAATTCATCTCAAATGTGTTCTATCTGGTTGAGGTCAGGACTCTGTGCAGGCCAGTCAAGTTCCTCAAACCCAAACTCGCTCATCCATGTCTTTATGGACCTTGTTTGTGCATTGGTGTGCAGTCATGTTGGAACAGGAAGGGGCCATCCTCAAACTATTCCCACAAAGTTGGGAGCATGAAATTGTCCAAAATGTCTTAAGAGTTCCCTTCACTGGGACTAAGGGGCCAAGTCCAACCCCTGAAAAACAACCCCAAACCATAATCCCCTTCCACCAAATGATTTGGACCAGTGTACAAAGCAAGGTCCATAAAGACATGGTGAGTGAGTTTGGGGTGGAGGAACTTGACTGGCCTGACCTCAACCTGATAGAACACTTTTGGGATGAATTAGAGTGGAGACTGTGAGCCAGGCCTTCTCATCCACATCAGTGCCTGACCTCACAAATGCGCTTCTGGAAGAATGGTCAAACATTCCCGTAGACACACTCCTAAACCTTGTGGATAGCCTTCCCAGAAGAATTGAAGCTGTTATAGCTGCAAATGGTGGGTCAAATCAATATTGAACCCTATGGACAAAGACTGGAATGCCATTAAAGTTCATGTGTGTGTAAAGGCAGGTGTCCCAATACTTTTGGCAATATAATGTATATCCAAATGGAAAAGGGCCTGAGGCAGCATTGGCAACCAAAGGTTTGGTCCCAAATTAGGCAGGTCCTGCTCCAGATTCAGCGCCACCATTGGTAATGCTTTTAAGGCAAATTTATTATAAAGGGGGCTTCCAGATCCCCCAAAAACCCTCCCACAAACCCATAAATGCCTTTTGGTGGATAGAATATGCGGGTGAGGCACTTGTCCCCTGAATATATGAGAAATGCTTTGCAAAGGGGAAGGCTTTGCTACCCCAGCTTGCAAAGGACCCTTTCATTGTTGAAGTCATATAGCCTGGCATAGTTCAAAAGGAGAGGGCACATACTCACTGCCCTCTTTTCCTGACCACCCATGTTTCATGTTTGAATAAGGGTATGGTATGATCTCATGTTTTGTGTTTTCTTTTTTCTAATGTACGTACTTTTAAAGTATGCTTTAAAATATGGAGAAAATGCATGGGGTTCCCCATTAAATTTAAAACAAAACCTTAATCAATGCATGAAGCCTGGGTAGCAAGAGGAGGTCAGGGAGGTTTGTTGAGGTACCTTACAAGAGAGACAAGGGCCTCACCCCCACATCCAGTCACCAGGATGATGTTAATGGTTTGCTGGGTAAGCTCCTCAGAGTCTGTAAGCCCCATTATAATAAGAGACCCCCAGATATCTGCTCACCCAGGGGAATGAGTACAATGTACATTAGTAGTCCTTAATTATCCCCCCCCCCCCCCAAAAAAAAAGTTACAATTGAATAAAAACTCAGACACCATGGCAAAGTGCTTTGCTTTAAAAAAAATATTTTAAAAAGTCAGCATTATTCACATAATTCAGCAATGTAGCTCCTCAATGACCCCCAAACAATGATATTGACAACATGCCACACAATGATACTTCCCAGCCATTACACATAACAGATTCCTGGCCGGCTGCTGATTGTAAACAAACCAGTTAGGTATCATGGGTAATGCCAATGAGCAAATATGATCTTTGGCTGGTCTGTTTACAAACAGAAGCTGAGGGTTGGGACAGGCAAACTCTATTTTCTATGGTCATTTTTATCTAAATTAACATATCACCACCTTACAATTCAGCACATAGGACCCTACAACTTTAGTTTTTGGAAGAGTACAAGAAGTATCCTAGGTCTTTTGAGATCCTTCCTTATCAAGTTTGTCATAAAGCTTTGCTGGAGTGAAGTTTTAGCCTTCTTAATAAGATTTTTTGGAAGTTTTCATATGTTTTTCAGTATCCTGTTTGTTCTTTTCTATTTTTTAAAGTTTAAGGTACAGTTTATTAGGTTTTTTATGTGAAAGTGTATGTGGATATATAAAAGTGTATGTGGATAAGTAAAAATGTCAGATTCTCTCATATTAATCTTTACAAATGTGAGGGTGAATGAACTTTTCCTGTTCATTCTATTGACTTTTGTTTGCTACATAGGTGATGGGCAATAGTAAATTCAGAAGTTCTTATTTCAGTTTGTGATTCAAGCTAGGAAGCAGCAGCTATACCACACATAATGTTATACTTTAAAATAGTGCAATTTAGTGAGTTTAATGAGTTTAAATGCTTTAAAAGGAGTATCCAGTGCAGGTTTAGGAAGCTGGAACAAGACATCATTGAACAGCAACTGAACAAAATGAGATATGCCATGCCACATGTCAGTATGCTGAAATTTGTGCTGCCAAGAGAGGATGGAACTTCATCGCCAGTATAAAATACACATTTTCAAAGCCAAAATTAAACATCAAACACAGTGGCAGATAAGAATGCAGAGTCAGTCAAAAGCATCTTGCTTTCAGGGCTAATGCTGTGTACAGAATGCCAAGACCCACACCTAAGAAGACTTCCAACAAAATGATTAAGGATGGACATGTAAAATAATAATCTAATAAAAATTACTCTTCTCTGAAATTCTTTAGTGCTAAAATGTGCTTTTAACAACCTAGGAAAATATTATTTAATGCAAACAAACTTAGGCCAGGAAAGGACATCTCATCATTTTTAATGAAAAGCAAAAGGAGAGATTTAATTTTTTATTTGAAAAATCCACTCATTTGCAAAAAAATTAAATAAATAAACAGGAATTAGCTTTTCATGTGATTGTATAATAAAAGAGAACATGGCTTAACCTTTCCAAGGGAACATTCTCTCCTCCACTAGTAAATCAGTATTTGTTCTTTTTTTAAAAACAGGAAATATCACATACTAGTGCTCAGGCTCCACATACTGCCCATGTGATGCAATTAAAAACATTTAAACATAGGGTCATACGGTGCATAATTTCCAGCATGTTCACTAAATGTTGCCATGTTTTTCTTTTTTTCTACTATTCAGATAAGGCAAAACCTTTTAAAAAGCATATCGAAAGTTACATAGATTGCATGGCCTCTCTGTGACCATTCTATTAAGGAATACAGATTTGGGCTCATTAATAAAGAATTAGAGGATGTTCACCTAGTAAAATTAATGTTTGTGAATAAGGCATAGCTTTAATCACTTGAAATTTAATCATGTATTAGGGTATAAAATGACAGCATTTTTCTAGTACATAATTTGATCATTTAGTTATTTTTGTGGAGTATAGCTTTAACCTCTTGCCAACCACTCAACGCAAATGTAAAGCAGCAGTGGGTGGACCTTAATGCCCATGTGCTTCACATATGCCTCCATGATGCACCATTATTGTGTGGTAAGTACACACTCAATGTGCAATCCCAGCACTGACTAAGCGGCCACTCTTAATGATTGGGAGCCAATGAGAGGGGCTCCTGATTGTGTGGCCTCTGTGACAACCATTCGCAATAGTCACATGATCAGGAACTCAATCTCTCATCATTTAGAAATCCTTTAAGTGTCAGTTGAAGACATCAGCAGAAGGTTAACATATTAGTATATATGTATGCATTCTTATAGCTTTTACAAGGAAAATATTGTGGTTTAGGGTCTATATTTTTTTAAAGCTTAAACGTTTCTAACCCCTTTTTTATATTTATTTGACTTACAAAAGATAGTATTTTATGCAGTTTCAAGGACAACATGTGAAATACACCAAATTATACATTTAGCTTGGCTTAAATACAGTAGCTTCATTCCAATCTGATGTTTAGTTAGTTTTGGCTGCAACATCTGATTTATTTTTATCCAGCAGTAATAGTCCTGAATTAAATGGTAGATGCTACAACAAAGTTAACAGCTACAGGAAAGTTTACTCTTGAAAAAAATAAAACAAAGCCCCTCAACTTTGTAGAAATTGACCTGTGGCACAGCAACTAAGTAATATACTGTAGTTTATTTTTTAGTAGCAACACACTGCATTGTCTTACATGCTGGACAAAATGTCAAGAGTGCACATAAGCAGTTCAAAAGCACAACCCTACATTCCATAATCCCCATCTCATCCCTTTTTCCCCCAAAAATGTAATAATACAGTCTTTAGGTATGTGTTTGGTAAACACTGGTTAGTGGCAGGACAATAAGCCAGTATTTACAGAGGCAACAAATATAAAGAGACAAGGCAGATTTTATCTTTCAGTAAAAATTAGAGTATTATCTAGGAGAAAATAGGCAGAGATATTGTATGCTGGCTGGACAATGCAGTTCCAGATGGCAGTGGGCATTGTTCAGTGGCTGGACAGTGCAGTGCAGTGCAGTTAGGCTGCAATATAAATGGGAAAGGTGGGCAAGGACAGTTTTACTTTGAAATACACATTGCACTGTATTATTTGAGAGATCATAGCCACAAATACTATGCAATGGCTGGACAGTGCAGCTTCATGGCACTGAAAAAAAGCTACAAAATTCCTGGATTACCACAGAGTGGCAGATTTCCAGCCACAATTGCTTTTTAACTTTTTTTTTCATATGAATTTTTTTTTTATATTTATGTATTTATTTATTTTTGGTCTTCATGTGGAGATTGGGCTACACGCAATAGAGGAACAGTAGAGGCTGGAACAAACTCGTCCCACTGCTGGGAGAACCATCACTGCCTTGCACTGCTATCTGTATGCTGGTAAGCTGGAAGGAATGGGGGAGTTTGGAACATCCACAGCAGAGAATACAGAGCTTCAGAGCTGCACAGGCGTATTGTACAATACACAGGTGGCTCAGCTGATCACCAAACACTGCCAGGAAGAGTGTGGCTTGTTGCTATTCAAAAGATACAACACAATTTGGAGGTGTGGCTTCCCCCTTTTCTCAAGTATATTGTCACAGACCTACCACTTTGTTTATATAGATCCAGACGTATCCACCTATTTAACCCATTGTATGCTAATGTTGTACACTTTATGTAGATCAGGGCTATATCACAGAGGGGATGTGCAACTGTGTGCAGATAATATTATAAAAAAATAAAGGACTGAGGGTCAATTCACAAAGTTTTATCTCATGTGATAAGGGTATCTTATTACTTATCAAATCAGGGATAGGGGGACAGGGGAGGAGGGGCATGGACCATATACCAGGGATTCCGCTGGTCAGTTCTGCACAGAGTTCTGTACAGAAAAAAGGGGGTTTGGGGAACACAGAAACATAATATGTAGTTGCATGTCCTTACACTGCCATATTATGGTGGGATTCCATGGTCATAAAAAACTGCACAAAGAAATGAAACCAGGATAGAGAAAAGACCAAGTTCATAAAGATGCCATTATTTGGAGCCACTGGGACATAGTGCAAGCAAAGATAATGTCAATCAAAAACTAATTACATCTCTGCAGTAAAAATAGTATAAATGTATTGATACAAAAGACAACAACCCAATTAATAGGAAATTAACCTCCTCCACCTTTTGCCACCACATGACAGACAACATTGTCTATATTCTAAAATAACACCATGACACCATTCATGCATCCACAATCACACACTCTTACAATAATTTATAAATTTAAATGGGGCAATAGGCTGTCACTATAAATGTTACTCAACCGTAGGATAAATACTCAAAAAGCCGAATGTACTTCAATGTTTATTGTTGCAAAGTTTAACCACTTCAGCCCCGGAAGGATTTCCAGCTTTAAGACCGGAGCCCTTTTTGCGATTCGGCACTGCGTCACTTTAACTGAAAATTGCGCAGTCGTGCGACGTTGTACCCAAATGAAATTTGCGTCCTTTTTTTCCCACAAATAGAGCTTTCTTTTGGTGGTATTTGATCCCCTCTGCGTCATTTCTGATCGCCGCTATAAACAAAAGAAGAGCGACAATTTTGCAAAAAAAAAAAAAAAAATTTCTTACTTCTTGCTAGAATACAAATCAAAAAAAAAAAATAAAAAAACATTTTTTTCACCGTTTTTGGCCGATTTATATTCTTCCTCATATTTGCGATAAAAAAATCGCAATCGGCGTTTATTGATTGGTTTGCGCAAAAGTGGTCGCGTTTACGGTTGATAAGAATTAATTTTTGGGTTTTTTTTTTACTATTAATGGCGGCGATCTGCGATTTTTAGCGGTACTGCGATATTTCAGCGGACATGTCGGACCATTTTGACACTTTTTTGGGACCATTGGCATTTATACAGCGATCAGTGCTATAAAAATGCACTGATTACTGTGTAAATGCCATTGGCAGTGAAGGGGTTAACCTGCAGGGGGCGCTCTAAGGGTTAAGTATGTTCCCTGGGCGTGTTCTAACTGTGGGGGGACTGCCCTAGCTGGGGAAGGGAAGTGGTCACAGCCTTCGTATACACCACTTCCCTTCCCTATAATCACTTCAATACCAGGCCTGTTTTTTGGACTTGGTGTTTACAAGCTAAAACCAGTTTTTTTTCTATAAAATTGCTTAAACCCGCCAAACATTTTATATCTTTTTTTCTAACACCCTAGAGAATAAAATGTCAGTCGTTGCAAAACTTTGTCTCACCGTATTTGCACAGCGGTCTTACAAGCGCAATTTTTTTGAAAAAAAAATTTTTTTTGAGTGAAAGTATAAGACAACAGTAAAGTTAGCCTAATTGTTTCCATAGTGTGAAAGATAATGTTATGCCAAGTAAATTAATACCCAACATGTCATGCTTTAAAATTGTGCCTGCTTGCGGAATGGCGACAAACTTTGCAACCTAAAAATCTCCATTGGCGACATTTAAAAATGTCTACAGGTCACCAGTTTTGAGTTTCAGAGGAGATTTAGTGCTAGAATCATTGCCCTTGCTCTAACAATTGCGGCGATACCTCACATACCTTTGAACAGCGTTTTCATATCTTAAATATGAGACCTGAGGTCAAAAAGACCTCAAATCTCATATTTACCGTTAAATGTAAAAAAATATATATTTTTTTTAACCACTTCCCGACCGCAGTATGCAGAATGACGGCCGGGAAGTGGCTTAGTTATCCTGACTGGACGTCATATGACGTCCTCAGGACAACAAGCCGCCGCACGCCCGCATCACGGCAATCAGTGGTGTGGGAGGTCAGTCTGACCCCCCGCAATACCAATCTCAGTAAATCCGAAGCACTTTACCATGTGATCAGCCATGACCAATCACGGCTGGTCACAGTGTAACACAGGAAAGCCGTTTGTCTGCAGACCTGAGTAGTGGAGAGCTGATCGCTGCTCTCCTGACAGGGAGGGTTTGTGCTGATGATTTATCAGCACAGCCCCCCTCGGATCGCCACCCTAGACCTCCAGGGAGCCTGCCCAGTGACCTCCAGCAATGTCCCCACCCAGGACCACCAGGGACCACCTGGGAGCCGATCTGGACCACCAGGGAGACCACCCTAGACCACCAGGTAAGGGGCATAGTATGATACGGGGAATGGACCACCAGATCCCACCAGAGGGACCACCAGGTCTAGCCGAGGGTCCACCAGGGACC
>BLSH010318927.1:9527-24818 GCA_018402905.1 Glandirana rugosa | reverse complement strand
ATTTAGTAGTGCTACTTCTGGGGTAGGGTCTAGTGTTGTTTCGGTTGTCTTAGAGATCATTTCAAATATTCCAGCCCAGAATTTAGAGACCACGTCACATGTCCACCATATATCAAGAGAAGACTTTAACCAGAGTGAATACAGAGGGTTCACCACAAGATGTAAACAATCGGTGAGCCTCAAAAACAGGAAGGCCTGATTAGAGTTTGCCAAACAACATCTAAAAAAGCCTTCACAGTTCTGGAACAACATCCTATGGACAGATGAGACCAATATCAACTTGTACCAGAGTGATGGGAAGAGAAGAGTATGGAGAAGGAAAGGAACTGCTCATGATCCAAAGCATACCACCTCCTCAGTGAAGCATGGTGGTGGTAGTGTCATGGTGTGGGCATGTATGGCTGCCAATGGAACTGGTTCTCTTGTATTTATTGATGATGTGACTGCTGACAAAAGCAGCAGGATGAATTCTGAAGTGTTTCGGGCAATATTATCTGCTCATATTCAGCCAAATGCTTCAGAACTCATTGGACGGTGCTTCACAGTGCAGATGGACAATGACCCGAACCATACTGCAAAAACAACCAAAGAGTTTTTTTTAAGGGAAAGAAGTGGAATGTTATGCAATGGCCAAGTCAATCACCTGACCTGAATCCGATTGAGCATGCATTTCACTTGCTGAAGACAAAACTGAAGGGAAAATGCCCCAAGAACAAACAGGAACTGAAGACCACCAGGGATGAAACGCAGCATCTGGTGATGTCTATACGTTCCAGACTTCAGGCTGTAATTGACTGCAAAGGATTTGCAACCAAGTATTAAAAAGTGAAAGTTTGATTTATGATTGTTAATCTGTCCCATTACTTTTGGTCCCTTAAAAAGTGGGAGGCACATATACAAACTGTTGTATTTCCTACACTGATCACCTGATTTGGATGTAAATACCCTCAAATTAAAGCTGAAAGTCTGCAGTTAAAGGACATCTTGTTTGTTTCATTTCAAATCCATTGTGGTGGTGTATAGAGCCAAAAAGATTAGAATTGTGTCGATGTCCCAATATTTATGGACCGGACTATATATATATATATATATATATACAGTATATTTATATGTATTTATTGAATGTCTTTTGTGTAGCAACATTTACTGGTACTTGTAGTGGTAATTCCACAAAGGAGATCTATATTACTAATAGCACACTATTGCAAGAAATGCCCTTTACATGGTGGTCAGAGGTAGGAAGGATTCCCCTCACATTGGTGGTCATATGGGCACAGTGTGTGGGATTCTTTTACCCACAGACTCCCAATATAAGAAACATTATTCCCACTGACCATATAGGTTTTTTCCTACTGACTGGGCTCAAAGTATTGTTATTGTTGCAACTTTTATTGTCATTATGTGCATATTGTAATGGATGGCTGCTTACTGCTCATGTGACTCTCTGTTTGCTTCCCATGTGTTACAATCATAGGTGTGCACAGCCTATTGCATTAAGGTGTGCACCTCAAAGCTTAAACACATGCATGTGTATATATACTAACAGTGTCAGTAGAGCAGTGGACAATGTCAGTAGAGCAAAGATTAGTGTCTGTAGGGCAGTGGATGTGTAGTTTATATTTTTATTATTTTATTTTTTAGTATTTTTTTACAATTTTTTTGGAGCCCCATTAGGGGCTTTGCTAAAATATCAGGGGTTTAAACAGGGGAAATCTGTGCCATATAGGGTGCTTAGGGTGTGCCCAGGCACACCTGTCACACCCTGGGGGTTAGTGCTTTGAAGGGAGATAGAAAAAACACTTCAGATATATGTGCCCAGCTCAAATTGTATGAATCGGGTTTACATCCACTTTAATGATTATGCTTAAATGGAGATTCAACCTGGCACCTAATGTATCTCATGCGAAACTACAGGTTATTTTAGTTAAGGGTTACGAAGAGTGCTTGGCAATCCAGTCTCACACATATAAAAATTTACTGAGACATGGAACATTTGTCCAACACCTTAAGGTTTATCTAGAATTGTACTGGATGTTCAATACTTACATTGCTATGTTCATTCAGATTACAATGCTCAATGTTCAATTTGGCAAGCCATTTATGCCTACATATGAAGGATGTTATTCGCTAATAACAAGTATCTTTATTTCTGTAACACTCATTAGATATATTTTAAAAAACAATACACAGATTTCGGGGAAAAAAATATAAATATATATATATATATATATTTTACCTACAACCAGACAGAAAATATTATAACCTCATAGTTGATTTGTATAAGGCTGGGTTTAGACCTATGCAAATTGGTCAATTCGCATGACACTTGAAAACACATTGCATTTACTGTACAGTGTGGTGCAAATTCCAAGCCCTTTATGTTCAATGGGAATGCATCTGACATGCAGATGTGTTCCGCATTGAACGGGAATCTGTCCCCCTGCTCACTGCACCTCCCCCCTCCCTCCCCGAGCAGCTGCTTTGCTGTGAGAATGGACGAACGGCTCCTCCGGTCCTTCTCACAGGCAAACAAGCTGGAATTCGCACAGCTATGGTGTGAATCCAGCCTAAAGCTGAAATATGTTGTATGTTTCCAATAAATAAATGTTGGCTACATTAATATAGAAATACAAAATAAATATTGAGTAGATGTCAACGTTGTATATTTATTTGCTCATTTAGGTGCTGGCAAACTAATAATCACATTTTCTTTTTATTTCTTTTGCATTTAAATAGTGTACAGAAATATTAGAAACAATGTCAGTTTTATATTGATGTCTGTGTTCTAATTAGGGGGAATCAACCATCATTATGGCAAATCCAAAATAGTATGGTTGACACTTGGACAGGACAACAGGGGACATTCCCAATGGGGGCCCTTGTTACAGTGACAGCTGTTTTAGTTTGGATTTCCCCTCAATTTAGGGAAACTGTCTACTTACTTCCTGCCATATCTCAAGGAAAAAAGTTAAAAGAAATTGCATTGCTGAGGATACAGATAGCAGTGAAAACGTGAGAGGGGCTCTTACCTTTCCAGTCTCTACTTTTTTAACCCCTTGCAGTGTAACATCACACAGATAAACAGTGATAATAATACTTACAGTAAAGTTTTAACATGAATTTAACACTTAGCAAAGTGAGTACTATTGCCTGTGTTGGAGATTTTCCATCACTTCCTGTTTTGTGAAACAATTGTCACAGTGAAAGTAAGGCTTAATGTACATGGGGCATTGTGTAACCTCTCCTGATTTAATTGACAACTAGAAACTGACATTTAAAAATGTCTGTTTAGCCGCGTTTGCGTCTAGAAGCATTTTTTTTTTTTTTAAAATGACAAGCGCCTGTAAACGAAACTCTGATAAACACGAGTTACCACATTTAGGCACATTTACAAGCTGTTACAGGCATTTAGCTTTCAAATGTCTCTGAACATCCGCCTTGAAAGCATTTTTTTGCTTTCCAAAAAATGCTTCTAGACCCAACTGCATAGAAACGACTATAAACTACTGAATGTACATGTACTTATAAGATAGCATAGAGGAGAGGTCGGGCAACTGAAAAAAACGCCCAACTGCTCTTAAACGTCTGTTTACTGGCAGCAGTGAAGACAGAACATAAATGGCGGCACTCCACAATTATTCCAAATGCTTGTAGTTTATTGAAAAAACTGCCATATAGGGACAAAGGTAGATACGTTTCACTCAAAACTTGAGCTTATTCATTACAAAAAATAGTGCAAAAGTACAACATTTAAATACACCTATAGACACTCCTCCTCCAGGTGATCATCAATTAACCTGATTGGGGCAGTGATTAAGGTCCATTCAATGAGGTAGAGATGCACAAATACTAAGACAGAGTTAAAATCATTGGCAATTAATTTGATGTGTTTAAAACAAGAACAGAAGAACAAAGCGAAAAAAGAAAAGTCCTTCATTTGAAGGAAAACAAAAATACAACAATTAATCCAAACATTGAACAGTAAAACAATAAGCACATAATATTCATGCAAATGGATGGTATATCCACATATGTGCACTCCCATTGTAGTCAAGGTATTTGCAAAAATATTGAAGTCACAATGTAGAAAACAATGCCACTACAAAAGCATGAACCTATCTTAATTGCACATAATTAGCAGTTTGCAATCATTACTATTTATATGAATATTGTTATTTATATAGCACTATGTATATGTAAGGGGAAGTCCTATAAACCTAATTGTGCGGATAGCGATGCAAATCAAATATACTGGATTCCCGATGTCAATATCATGTCAAACAGGGAATCGATGCATCTATGTTGCAGAGATATAGAACCAGAACGATCCAAACTACAGAAAAAATCATCAATTTTGAAAGCCAATAGACGCGGTTATCTATTACATTGGCAAAGATCTTTCAAAGGGATTTGGATGTCAATAGACATCCAAAAGATACCCAAAAATCAAAAAATCAAAAAATCAAGAAATCAAAAAATAAATAAATAACCAAAATCAAAGAAAAAATTACCATGAATCCATAGAATAGTCATATTTGACCAATTCAAATGAACACGTTGAGCTGAACTAGGTTAAATGTACTACAGAAAAAATATCTTGTTTAGTGCAGACTTACCAATCGTGCGTGCATATGTCCCAAACACCACAGAGGTAAGAGATAATATATCACCATACATGTGGCAATTAGACTAACAAACCATGTAGACAGAGTATAAAAACATTCAACAAAGACATAATACACACACATTGGTATCACAGAAGACAAGACTGTAGTCAACTATACTCAGATCAATTCCATATGTGATCGGGGCGACCTATATGTCTCATACCCTTATGAAGACACACATATATGTCATCTATGCCAAAAATTAGTGTGAATAAGACTCTAAAGATCCAGTGGTAAAAGAAATGGCATGTAAATCGAACATTAACAAGTTTGCAGCAGCAGTGTACATGAGGCCTTAGAATAGATCTCTCTAACAGAGATTCATGTAACCAAACAAATGTTCTCATCCTTACCTACTCTATCCAACAACAACAGGAGGTTATTGCACTATGACTTAACCACTTAACAACGGCGTTGCATACATTTACTGCTCCAAGGTGGCAGCCTTCTATACACGTGTGAAAACTAAATACAATTTGCACTTGGTATGTTAACAAAGACAAAAAGCGACAAAAAAACAGCCGCCAACAGAAATGAGCTTGATAGAACCCACAATGACAATAATAATAAAGTAATGCAGCCCTATTTCATACATAAAAGTTAATTTATCATAGTCCAAAGTACATATTCATGGCAGCAGAGAGAGGAGTGAAGAAACTGACACCATCTAGAGTGGAGAGGATGAAGGAGCAACTCATCACCTTGGTGCACAAAAAGGGGCAATCCTGCTTACCAGAGAGTATGGGCTCTAAGATTATAAAGAGCCAAAAATGCCAGCAAGCGGCCAAAAAGTAAACTATCCATCCCAGTCAGAGAACAAACGATCTTCTCCTCCCACAAGAATAATATCAGCTCCAGGAGTCAGACTCAGACAGCAGAATGGCCCATACAAGCCGGCACAGTGTGCCCTCAGAGAAATGAAAGAGCGTGCCACAATGGTGTAATACGTTCACACATAAAAGATTTATTGCATAAAAAGTTACACTCACATGTCCAAGGAGTAAATGTGCATGAATCTAATTAAAAGCCGCGGTAGTAAAGCGTGCCTACATCGTCCAGAACCGCCTAACATGTTCCATCAAAGAGTGACATCGTCGGATGCTCCTTAATCCTCTCCACTCTAGATGGTGTCGGTTTCTTCACTCCTCTCTCTGCTGCCATGAATATGTACTTTGGACTATGATAAATTAACTTTTATATATGAGCCTTCTATAAACGGCTGTTCGTGCGCGCCGCCGGCGGCACGCTCTTGTGCCCGCCGCAAGCTCAAGGAGTGTGGCCATGGGTCGGGTGGACTCAATGGCCACCAGTGACCTGCAATCGCTTACAATAGAAGAAAAGCAGGGAACCCTCAATGTAAACCAGGCGGTTCCCCACTCTGACAGGGGACATAACACTGATCTATTGATCCCTGTCAGCGGGATCAGTTAGATCTGTTATGCCCCTGCCAGCCCAGCCCCCTTACAATTAGAACACGCCTAGGGAACACAGTTAACCTCTTGATTGCCCCCTGCAGGTTAACCCCTTCCCTGCTGGTGACATTTACACAGTAATCAGTGGCTATTTAAATTTCAGGATCGCTGTATAAATGTCAATGGTCCCAAAGAAGTGTCAAAAATGTCCGACATGTCCGCCGCGATACCACAGTCCCGATAAAAATCGCAGATTGCCGCCATTACCAGTAAAAAGAAAAATAGTAAAAACGCCATAAATTAATTCTCATAGTTTGTAAACACGGCAACTTTTGCGCAAACCAATCAATAAACGCAGATTGCGATTTTTTTTTACCACAAATATGTAGAAGAATATATCAGCCAAAACTGATGAATAAATTTGTTTTTTTTTATTTTTTTTTATATGTATTTTATAAAAAGTAAGAAATATTGTTTTTTTTTTGCAAAATTGGTGCTTTTTTTGTTTATAGCGGTGATAATTAGAGACACAGAGGTGGTCAAATACCACCAAAAGAAAGCTCTATTTGTGGGAAAAAAAGGACGCCATTTTCCTTTGGGTACATCGTCGCATGACCATGCAATTGTCAGTTAAAGCAACACAGTGCTGAATCGCAAAAAAAGTGCTCTGGTCCTAATGTGGGAAATCCTTCTGGGGCTGAAGTGATTAATCAGTAGACTCTCAGTATAAATCACCACACCCACACAATACCAAAGTGCTAAGTGTAGAAAATACTGCTTGTACAAAATATGTAAAAAAAATTAACAATGAACAACTAAGTAATATAAAATGTTTATATTGAGAGCTGCTGGTTATATGACTAGTAAAGTCTGTAGATGGAACAATCAGGCTAAATTATTAACAGCCCTCTCACAAGCCCATAACAACAAAACATACAAAAACATACTGTCCATAAAAATGATAATGTCCATTAAAAATATTACAAATAAAGGGCTCAGTGCAAATAAGTCCAAAGGTATAAAATCCAGATTTTACACATTTTAGTCTGATTGCTCCATCTACAGACTAAGCAGTAAAATGCTATGACATGCAGCCAGTAGAAGAATTCCAAATTTGGCATTTTCTAAGTTTCTTCAGCAAGAGTCTCGTAGCTAAGAAAGAGTGTTCCTCTTGATTATATCGCTAATATCCAACATAGCTAAACTGGAAACCTGTTTTTTTATGTTTCATCAGTTTTATTTCTATGTTTTAAATACAAGTGAAAGTGTACTGAGAAATTCTTATGAAAGCTTTGGGAAAATACATTTTTTTAAACTGCTTTATTATCCTAATGTTTTATGGTGGCATTTTGAAACAACATTGTCTAGTGTCAAATACAGGTTTCAAAAGTAGCTCCTATATATTTTTTTAAACTTGTTTTTTCAAAATGTTGCTTAAAGGTTCATTTTCAGTTGACCTGTATGTGATTTTATATAATAGCTTTGATACCTACCAGTTAAGAATTACAGAATATAAAGTAGAACATACACCCACTGATCACTATAGAGCTTTGCAGTAAGCCTTTGAATAGAGTATGGAGAAAAGATGTGCTAACTTGACACTTGTTTCAAAATAATTATGGTGCTTAAACGCTACAGATTTAGTTTCTTATAAAACCATTTTCAATTTTTCATATACCATAAATGACAAATGTTAACTATACTGGCTATTGTGCTAAACATGTCATGGGCCTTAAACTTTGGGACAGGTCCATTTTATTTTACCCCCAACTTGCATGCAAAACATTCAGTATGGCTACAGCTGTTAGCCATGGCTGGGTGGGGAGGTCATATAACTACTAGCCACAGCTCTATCTGAGACCTGTAGCCAGACCAAGCCCAAAGTGGGGGACAAGTCAAAGTTAGACTTGTCCCCAGGAGTTAGAACCACTTTACCAATAGCAACCATGCATAAATCAGCATTTTTATCCTCCCTAAGTTATAAAGTGAATTAGTCATCCCTGCAGGATGTTATAGACACAGGCTACTGGTACACAAGTTCAACAGGATAAACTGCGCTAAGATCAGCAACCAGCTGCAGCCAAATACTAAAAGTATATAGAAACAGGTATATATTGAGGGCTGCACTAAACAACAAGTAGTGATAATAAAAATGTCAAATAATGAGTCCACATATACTCAAAAATCCTTGAATGTAGGTCAAGATGATAGTGGATCGCATGTAGGGTATACCCAACTTATCACCCAGTGCGTAAGTACAAACGTGAATCCACCACCTAAAAAGGGAGGAGGCTTACCAGACTCAGCTGGAAACTGGCATATGGCTTTTCCCCAGCCAAGGGTATCCACCTCACTTCACACTGCACTGACTGGGCTCCTCCAGATCCAAAACTTTCATATTCCAACTGACGCGTTTCATCACTTCCACAACGTCTTCAGAGTTGGGAACTCTGAACTCTGAAGACGTTGCGGAAGTGACGAAACGCTTCAGTTGGAACGCAGGGTACACTGGGCCATGCTCCGTTGGTACGCAATCGACACTACAGAGTCGCGGCGACCACGGGAGTCTGTACATTTGCTTTGCATTTGTTATATGGCCAAATAAACCTTTTAAAGAAAGAGGCCCACGATGAGAGCTTTTCTTTTTCTCCACATTATACACCTGGGAATGAGAGTGGTGGAACACTAAAGACAACAGAGACAACATTCGAATAGCCGGATGGACGTCATACCCACGGTCGGGTGTAAGACCGCAAACGCATATTGACTTTCCTAAGCCGTATGGTTTTGGGAGTCAATAGGGTCTGGTAAGTGCGGAACCTGCTTTACTCACAGGGGGAGCACGAGCACTTTAAAGACACTCTGGAAATGTTATAAACCGGCACTTTATCACTCAGAGCACTTTTGGATATTGGACTAAAATTGTAATTTACCATATAAATGTATTCATCTAAGGACATTATATGCTAACCCATTCAGGGCACATATGGACAATTTCTTGATCATATTTGCATTAATTATTATGGTATATCTGCATATATGAACTATAGTTATTGTTTACAGTATCTGCACATATTGCACATGTCACTTTTCACAAATTGTGCACCTTATATACATTTTTAGGTTGGATCACATTTTTGTATTATATATTATGGCATATCTGCATATATGAACCATAGTTATTGTTTACAGGATTTGTACATATTGCACATGTCACTTTTCACAAATTGTGCACTTTATATATTTATAGGCTGGTAAACCTAAACTCTATACCAGCTAGCAGGAGTACTATATATCTGAGCCCTCAATATATAACTGGTACACAAGACCTCCAAGGAATAGAAACAAAAATATTCTACTTCAGTCATATTATTCATAGCAAAGAAATCTTAATTAAGATGGTTCTGTCATTAAAAACACTTTACATAATTTAGTAGGACACGTGTCAGCAATGCCATGCCATTTTATTTTTGAGTTAGAAAGTACATCTTTGCTTTCAAGTATAAAAACAACGCTCCCAACCATGTATGTGGCCAAAAGCAAATGAATATAAGGTTTATTGCTAATAGGAACTTAGGGTATTTGACGTTATTGAAGTCATTGCAGAAAATATATTGGTTTTAATCAGATATACCCTGTTTAGCAATGAAAAAGGAAGTGCTGCAAGGCAAGGACCATATGCAGCATTTAAACAGGATATGAGTCATCTCATATAAGACGCAATTAAAGCTAAATGCCAGATGAACAGTTGAAGCACTTAAGCCTATTTCTCTCCCTGCCCCCAACCTATGGATGGTCAATGAAGGAACAAAAGCAGACTGAGAATCCCATCTCCCTGATCTCCTCTCCTATGAGCAGGTTCCTTGTTAGCCCATGTGCATACAGCACTCCTTGACAGCTTCTAGTGCTGCCCTTCCTTCTCCCATTCTAAGCTCTACTGTCCAATGGATTACAATAGGCTGATACCAAACCAAGTTAAATGACTTACTCTAGTTGCATTTAAAACTATAAATTTGATTTTTTTTTTAAAGAATACATGAGGACATTAATTGCTTATGATTTTATGTGCTCATGTATTCAGAGTTCACCTTTTAGGCTGCAAATATATAAATATATATAAATATATATACGTATATATAATTCAATTCTATACATGCAGATATAAATCATATAATATGTTGAAATACTTTGATAGCGTTATTTACGCTATGCTGATCTCTTCTACCTGTATATTTAAAAGACCAAGAAAGACTAAGAAAATGGCTTTTTGATATACTAAATGAGCACAACATTCTTATAATTCTTTCTTTTTTTTTTTGATTTGGAAACATTTTTATTAGAAACAGCAGGGTGCATAACTGTACAATTGTACAGGATCTCCTTGGCCAAACCCATCAGTTTATGGCATCAATCGGACCATCTGATGGATGCTGGCACACTCCCAGCCTATAACACAAAGCAGCTGCTCACCTTTGCTCTACTTGTGCTCACACTGTGGGGACTGAGCGGCTGGCTGACCTGGCACACCGACTTATATGGCTTTCACTTTCTGCCCTCCTTTTTTTTTATTACAGAGTAATTTTATTGAAAATGTTCTGTTAACACAAGGTTGCATTGTGAATTACATCATTCAGTGTTATTTCGGTACAATACAAACAAATGTGAGCAACTAAATAAGTAGGATCCTAGTACAAACAGAGCAACAGAGTACACAGTAAGCAGAATGCATGCGGAGCAACGTAACAGTAACTATGTGTAGGAAACGTATATACGGCATATGGTAGCGGTGTTTTGCAACCACTTCATCACAGTAGGGGGGTATATGGCTGATAGAACAACCGGATGGGTTCGAGTCAGATGAGGCAAATTGCTTTGGGATGATTGATCCAGAGGTTCCAGTGCTTCTGGAAGACCTTGAGTTGTATGTTTATTTTTGCAAACATATACTCCCATAAGAATTGGTTGTTAAAGGTTGTTAGGATTTCGGCACAAGTTGGATGAGTAGCGGACTTCCAATGTCTAGTTAAGGTTAGACGAGTGGCAATGAGGACATGAGTAATGACCGTATGGAGGTGTCTGGGCAGAGTGTCTATTTCCAGGCCTAGTAAAATGTTTTGTGGCATGAGGTAGATTTGTATTGCTGTGATAGAGAAGAGTAGTTTGGAGAGGTCAGCCCAGTAGGACTTGAGATTTGGACAGGACCACCAAATGTATAAGGCTGACCCTGGGGATCCACAGTTTCTCCAGCAAAGATTAGATGTTGTCGGATAGATGTGTGCCAGCTTCAGTGGGGTGAGGTACCAGTTGTGAAAGATTTTTTGTACTGTTTCCCAGTGCTATTTGCATCTGGACACTTTTAGTGGAAACTGGAGTGAGTGGTACCATTGTTTAGGAGTAAAGGCACAGTGGAGTTTTTGTTCCCATTGAAGCATGGACTGCATTTTTTTCTGCAAACTGTTGTTGGTGAGCAGTTTGCATATAAAGGCCATTCCCAATTTTTTTAACTGCAGGCTGTAGGTAGAATTTTAGCAGGTAATCCATTGGTGATTGATCTTTCCATGTGATTTTGGTGAGTATAGATCGTATTCTGAGGTATTTAAAGAAGGAGGAAGATGGTATCTTCCATTTACATTGTATTTGTTGGAAATCAAGCAGAGTTGAGCCATCGTATAGTTGTTCAATGTTGGTAACCCCTGCATCTAACCATTCAGAGAGGGAGATGTCCGAGGTGAATAATTGGAGGGCCTCCAAGGGGATATGCCGAGAAGTGGAATGTGAAATCCCTTTGGATGCTTGCATAAGTGCTTTAAAGGATTTAAGGGTGGCATTAATAGTGCTTAGATGACAATAACCACTGTGGTGTCCCAGAAGAAGTGCAGCAATAGCTAATTTGGGGGAATGGGGTAAGGCCGTATGCTCAATTTGATACCAGTTAGTAGGAAAGGCTGGGTTCCACCATGTTTTGGCTTGGTCCAATATTGTAGCATTATAGTAAGCTTGAACATTCGGTACTCCCATTCCTCCTGATATTACAGGTGTGCAGAGCATTTTGCGGTGTAGACGAGGGTGTTTGCCCCCCCATATAAAGTCATTAGTAATCCATTGGAGCTACCGTATGTGAGGTTTCAGGAAGGGTAGGGGCAGTGTTCGGAAAGCGTGGAGAATATGTGGGAGCAAGAACATCTTAGCAATAGCAATTCTACCTGCCCACGAGGCCTGAGAGTGTTGACGTTCGGATACCGTAGTTAACAGTTTGGTTATCAGGTTGTTAAAGTTAGTGGGTAAGAGTCTGGATGCAGGGACAGTAAGCTGTGTGCCCAGATATGTCAACATAGAGTTGGAAGCCCATGAGAAGGGAGTCAGCTCAGCAATGCCCGCTGTGGAGATTTGATCAAGTCCTATTCCCAACATGCTAGATTTGTGTTCGTTAATTTTGTACAATGAGACTTTACTAAACTGACGCAAAGTGTTATGTAGCGCTGGTATCGAGGATATTGGGTCCGAAAGGGCTATTATGACATTGTTGGCATAAAGTCCTATTTTGTGCGTGACGCTTCCTATGGTAAGGCCCCGTATCTCAGGGTTATCCCTAATAACTTGGGCCAGGGGTTCCATTATGAGATCGAATATCAGCGGTGATACGGGGCACCCTTGCCACGTGCCATTGGTTATGCAGAAGGGATCAGAGAGAAGTCCAGATGTGAGTACTCTGGCGCTGGGGGAGGTATAGAGTGTTAATAGGGCTTGTAAAATTATGCCAGAGAAGCCAAATTTTGTAGGACTGCTTTCAGGTAGGTCCAATCAACCCTATCAAATGCCTTCTCGGCATCAAGTGAAATAAGCAGGGAAGGTGTTTGATGAAGTTCAGCCCATTGTATCATGTTAATGAATCTGCGTGTACCGTCTGAAGCTTGTCTACCATTGACGAATCCCACCTGGTCTTGATGGATCAAACTAGGCAGGATAGGAGCCAATCTCATTGCGATAAGTTTCTCAAACTGCTTGATGTCAGTGTTCAATAAGGAAATGGGTCTATAGTTGGCAGGGTTGTCAGCAGGCTTGCCTGGTTTAGGTATAGTGACTATGGTGGCTTGTAGACATTCCGAAGGGATGGATCCAGTGGTTGCTATATGGTTAAATGAGTTGCATAGGTGTGTTGCTAATACTTTATTAAAGCTTTTATAGTACTCAGCATTAAAGCCATCAGGGCCAGGTGCTTTGTGTAGCGGTAGTTTAGCTATAGCAAGTTCGATTTTGGTAGTGGTGAATGGGGCCGATAGATCTTGTAATTGATCAGGGGTTAGTGAGGGTAGGTGGATTTTTTGTAAAAAATCAGAAATGTCTTTAGGCGTTGGTGACGGGTTAGATGTGGAGTCAGTTAAGTTGTACAAAGCAGAGTAGTATGATTTGAAGCTGTTCGCTATGTCTTTGGGGTTAACAAGAAGGGACCCTGAAGGGGCTATGAGATAAAGGATTCTGGATTGCGCGCTTTTGCGCTTGAGGTGTTTAGCCAGATATGTGCCTGGCTTGATCTGGTGCACGTAGTGTTGTAGTCTGAGTCTTTTGAGGTGTATGTCAAATTTTGCATGTAGGTGGTCGCTTAGGACTTTTCTGGCTTTAGAGAGGTCAGCCAGGAGCAGTGGGGACTGTTGAGCTTTGTGAGCTTGTTTGAGAGATCTGATTTCGTCTAGCAATTTATTAGTGGTGAGGGCATGTAGGTTTTTCTCGCAGGCTCCCAATTTAATAAACAAACCTCTCATATAGGCCTTGTGGGCATTCCAGATAATTGTTGGGTTATCGATGGTACCCAAGTTAGTATTGAAAAACCTGTTAAGTTCGGATGAGATCTGTTCTTGGTAGACAGGGTTGGTAAGTTAGGAGGGATTTAGTCTCCATGTAGTGTGGTTTGGGGGGGTTGAAGTGAGGAATATTTTTAATGTGATTGGGGCATGATCAGACCAGGTGATAAGGCCAATGGTTGTTTGTGTGACCCGTTGAAGGGTATGTTTATCCACCAAGAAGAGATCTATCCGGTAGTACACTTTTTGTGCATGGGAGTAGAAGGTGTAATCTCTTTCAGTCCCGTGGGAGCATCTCCAAGAGTCATAGAGGTCTTCTGTACAGATAAGTGAAGAGAGCGAGGTAGGCCTCCTACGTGTTGGATTAGATGTATCAAGGGAAAGATCCGCAATATAATTAAAGTCCCCACAGATGATTAGGGGGTTTTGTCTTAAGGGGGCTAATGCGGTCATCATTTTCTTGTAAAAAGAGCTTTGGTTAGTGTTGGGGGCATATATGTTTGCTATGGTGAGCTTTTGGCTGTTAATGATAGCTTATATAATGAGAAATCTACCATCAGGATCGATCTCGACCTGATGTGGCAGGAAGGAGATTGAGGATCGCACGGCAAGCATAACGCCAGCTTTTTTGCGCGGGGAGTTTGCATGATAGTAATGCATAAAGCTCCTATGTGAGCATAATGGGGGTTTGTGTGCTGAGAAGTGCATTTCTTGTTGCATAAGATATCAGAATTTAGATAAATTGCTGTCTTCCATAGCATATTTCTTTTGTATGGGGAATTAAGGCCTTTGGCATTAATGGAAGTGATCGTTACAGACATTTTTGCTAGTGAGGTAGGAAGTGAGCGTGGGAATAAAGGGGAGTGCCGAGATTACACTGTTCTATATATGCTTCCAGCACGAATACAACAGCTGAGAGAACTGGTGATCAATCAACTGTAAACTATCGTAACTATATATTCTGAACACAATCGACTAGTCAGATATATTTAAACCTGTAGTATGTAATACAGTAAAAGAGAAAAACAAAAGAAAAACATAGGCAGAGAGCCTGGATAAAGAAAGTGCTTGGCACTTTTTGTTACGTACCTGACGGTGGAGTCTGTCTTGTGCAGGGAACAACCGCTCTTGCGCACCCGATTCAAGGACCCCTGGTAGTGTAGACAGAGGCCCGAGAGTGCGGGTATAGACTGATCAGCTAACACAAGTCTTATATATCAATGCTATCAAATGTCAACTAACTAGTGGTCAAGAGAGTCGACAACATAAGCACGACCTTCGTATATATCTTGTCACATTAGAGCCGTGAGGGGAAATAAGGGTGCGAGTGAAGGATGGAGTGATCGTTTTTACAGACATTGCTAGTGAAGGTAATTACGGTTTCCGGAATTAAGGGGTATGTTTTCTTTATAC
>BLSH010318926.1:1865482-1883803 GCA_018402905.1 Glandirana rugosa | reverse complement strand
GTCCTATCCCCAGCTCAATTCCTGCTGCACCACTCAACATTACCACACAAAACCTACCATAAATCATTAGCAATGCTCCTGATAAATGCAGCAAAACAATGTATCCCAATGCACTGGGGCTCCCCCAGCTCTTCTTCAATCAAAGAATGGTTCAATAGAATCAACAAAGTCACTGATTTTTCCAACCAGCCACTAACAGTCAGACAGTACTCCACAAGCTGACTACCAAAAATCTTTTCTCTATTACTCATCCTATTTCTTTGATCCTACCCCCTTAAGGGTTGTCCCCCTCTGAGAAGCATACATACTCTTCGGAGTTGCGCATGCCTAGTTTGCTGTAGTGGAGGGAAGTAAGAGACGGCCATCCCCATCTCCCTCTCCCCTTCACCCACCCCCCTTTTTTTTCTTTCTTTCTTTCTCTCCCCCGCTCCCATCTACCTCACCCCCCCCACCCCTCAACTAAGCCACCCTCAAAAGACCACAGTGCATAAACCACATAATCCTATCTTATCATGTCCAATATGAGCCAAATTTACCACAAATCCCTCACCACAGATGGACCTGACCTACACCACAACTGACTCTTGCATACTCGTTCACCTCATGGGAACCATGGATTATGGCCTCTATCTACATAATAATACATAGATGTCACCCCAAACAAATCTTTTTTTGATTTAACTTACATGTTACTCCAAGTTGTTGGTTATAAGAATTTGTAAACTGCATTAGACTATTCTCTTGAAGGTTTATTTCGGAGTTATGCACGCCTAGTTTGCTGTAGTGGAGGGAAGTAAGAGACAGCCATCCCCATCTCCCTCTCCCCTTCACCCACCCCCCTTTTTTTTCTTTCTTTCTTTCTCTCCCCCGCTCCCATCTACCTCACCCCCCCTCTATCTGCCTCTATCTACATAATAATACATAGATGTCACCCCAAACAAATCTTTTTTTGATTTAACTTACATGTTACTCCAAGTTGTTGGTTATAAGAATTTGTAAAGTGCATGTTACTCCAAGTTGTTGGTTATAAGAATTTGTAAACTGCATTCACTTGAAGGTTTATGCACTGTTAATTGACTTTCACCTATCACATAACTTTGTATCACCGATTGTTATTATACAATTATTGTTCAAATGTCCTTTCTCTGTATGTTACTATTTTTCCTAAATAGAAATCATTAGGAAAAAAAAAATAATCATGCTAAATGATGATGTCTTATGTGCTATGCAAACACACAGTTGTAGAGTAAAACCCTGTTGCCTGGTAAAAATGTGTTAAAACACAGTCAAATTTCAAGTACTGAGGTGTGATTTTCAAAGCATTTGAATCCTTAAATGTTAATAATTTAATGTCAGATTTTATCTAGAGGATGTGCACGAGAACAACTGTCATCAATCAGCACAAATCCAACGGTCTGGTATTGTATTCCTAAAAGGCCTAGCCGTGATCTATAGGTTTGTTACAAATCCACATAAAATCTTCAATAAAATCGACCCATTGTGAAGTAGACAAATCTTAGAAGCAAAGGTGGCTGCATGAAGAAGCAATGATCTTAGCACTTATAATGACAAGCAATTTTGTTTACAATAGGTTGAAGCAATTTACAAAAATAAAATGCATTTTACCTAATGTCTCCATTGTTTGGTAAAAAAGGAACACATTAAGGGGAATTTACCAAAGGAGTTGAGAACCTTCACACAATAAATTGTGTGGATATTCAACTAACTATCCAATTAAGCAAATACTTATTTACTTATTTTATATGCACATAAAGATTTTAAAAACCTTCAGTGAAACAGCCCAATTGTCTTATGTTTACAAAATGCTTCTCCTTACCTGTGCATTTCTTTAAATGGCTATTCTTTTTACCGTGCGATCCCAATTTACAGCCAAAGTTCTCTTCCCAGAATTCAGCGAACCAAACATTTCTTCGATTATTGGCTAAAGACCGGCTTCTAAAATATCTATCAAATCCTATTTTCATAAAAACAAAAATAATCATTAATTGACAGTGTTAACACTTAATTGGTCTTCAAACATGTCAAATAACAAATTAATATTCAATGTGTGGCTTTTTATTCTATGCTAGTCTATAAAAGCTATTGCTGTCGTAAGCTTTGTTGTTGTCGCATGCAATTTTTATATCTGTTGGTTCTGAGGAGGATCTGCCAGGATAGTAGAATGATGAGTGATACTGATGAAATTAACATCAGTTATAAGCTCTGCTTATAACTTTTTCAGCTGCCCAAGTTGGGGCACTTATTTCTCTAGTACAGTAATTTTAACTAACTATGAAATTAACACTTAATACATCTCACTAGAGTTGAGCGAACTTCTAGAAGTCTGGGTTCTGCTGGTTCAGCTGAACTTCGGGACAAAGTCCGGGTTCGGGTCCGGACAGAACCCGAACTTTGTCCCGGACCCCGAACCCCATTGAAATCAATGGGGACCCAAACTTTTAGGCACAAAAATGGCTGTAAAAAAGTCCTGGAAAGTCCTAGAGGTCTGCAAAAGGAAGGAAATGGGGGTAAGGGTGGTATAGTAGTACAGTAATTTTAACTAACTATGAAATTAACACTTAATACATCTCACTAGAGTTGAGCAAACTTCTGGAAGCCCGGGTTCTGCTGGTTCGGCTGAACTTCGGGACAAAGTCCGGGTTCGGGTCCGGACAGAACCCGAACTTTGTCCCAGACCCCAAACCCCATTGAAATCAATGGGGACCCAAACTTTTAGGCACAAAAATGGCTGTAAAAAAGTCCAGGAAAGTCCTAGAGGTCTGCAAAAGGAAGGAAATGGGGGTAAGGGTGGGACAAGTGCCCTACAAAGAAATGGGGATAGGGAAATAACTAAAAGCATTTAAAAAAAAATAAAAACATAAAAAAATCAAAAATGGAGGTGGATGTGGACCATCTTCAAACTGGGTCTGAAAAGTATAAATTAACGGTAGAATCCATATAACTGTTCTAAAATCATCTTCAAACTGTGTCAAAAAAATATAAATAATCCGGGAGAACCCATATCACTGTTCTGCAAACATCTGGAAACTGTGTTTGTCACTTTAACTCAAACCGGGACAAACTGAACTACTGTTCTGCAAACATCTGGAAACTGTGTGTGTCACTTTAAGTAAAACCGGGACAAACCATACTACTGTTCTGCAAACATCTGGAAACTGTGTGTGTCACTTTAACTAAAACCGGGACAAACTGAACTACTGTTCTGCAAACATCTGGAAACTGTGTGTAACACTTTAACAAAAACCGGGGCAAACTGAACTACTGTTCTGCAAACATCTGGAAACTGTGTGTGTCACTTTAACTCAAACCGGGACAAACTGAACTACTGTTCTGCAAACATCTGGAAACTGTGTGTGTCACTTTAACTAAAACCAGGACAAACTGAGCTACTGTTCTGCAAACATCTGGAAACTGTGAGTAACACTTTAACAAAAACCGGGGCGAACTGAACTACTGTTCTGCAAACATCTGGAAACTGTGTGTGTCACTTTAACTCAAACCGGGACAAACTGAACTACTGTTCTGCAAACATCTGGAAACTGTGTGTGTCACTTTAACTAAAACCAGGACAAACTGAGCTACTGTTCTGCAAACATCTGGAAACTGTGAGTAACACTTTAACAAAAACCAGGGCGAACTGAACTACTGTTCTGCAAACATCTGGAAACTGTGTGTGTCACTTTAACTCAAACCGGGACAAACTGAACTACTGTTCTGCAAACATCTGGAAACTGTGTGTGTCACTTTAACTCAACCCGGGACAAACTGAACTACTGTTCTGCAAACATCTGGAAACTGTGTGTAACACTTAAACAAAAACCGGGGCGAACCCATATCACTGTTCTGCAAACATCTGGAAACTGTGTGTGATACTTTAACTAAAATCCGGGACAAACTGTTCTGCAAACATCTGGAAACTGTGTGCGAAACTACAGCATAGAGAAGAACAGGGATATGGTTTCGCTCTGCTATAGTTTCACTGTTCTAAAATCATCTAAAAACAGTAGTTCAGTTTGTCCCGGTTTGAGTTAAAGTGACACACACAGTTTCCAGATGTTTGCAGAACAGTAGTTCAGTTTGTCCCGGTTTTAGTTAAAGTAACACACACAGTTTCCAGATGTTTGCAGAACAGTGATATAGGTTCGCCCCGGTTTTTGTTAAAGTGTTACACACAGTTTACAGATGTTTGCAGAACAGTAGTTCAGTTTGTCCCGGTTTTAGTTAAAGTGACACACACAGTTTCCAGATGTTTGCAGAACAGTGATATGGGTTCACCCCGGTTTTTGTTAAAGTGACACACACAGTTTCCAGATGTTTGCAGAACAGTAGTTCAGTTTGTCCCGGTTTTAGTTAAAGTGACACACACAGTTTCCAGATATTTGCAGAACAGTGATATGGGTTTGCCCCAGTTTTTGTTAAAGTGACACACACAGTTTCCAGATTTTTGCAGAACAGTAGTTCAGTTTGTCCCGGTTTTACTTAAAGTGACACACACAGTTTCCAGATGTTTGCAGAACATTAGTTCAGTTTGTCCCGGTTTTACTTAAAGTGACACACACAGTTTCCAGATGTTTGCAGAGCAGTAGTTCAGTTTGTCCCGGTTTTAGTTAAAGTGACACACACAGTTTCCAGATGTTTGCTGAACAGTAGTATGGTTTGTCCCGGTTTTAGTTAAAGTGTCACACACAGTTTCCAGATGTTTGCAGAACAGTAGTATGGTTTCTCCCGGTTTTAGTTAAAGTGTTACACACAGTTTCCAGATGTTTTCAGAACAGAGATATGGGTTCTCCCGTCTTATTTATACGTTTTTGACACAGTTTGAAGATGATTTTAGAACAGTTATATGGCTTCTACTGTTAATTAATACTTTTCAGACCCAGTTTTAAGATGGTCCACATCCACCTCCATTTTTGATTTTTTTATGTTTTTATTTTTTTAAAAATGCTTTTAGTTATTTCCCTGTCCCCATTTATTTGTAGGGCACTTGTCCCACCCTTACCTCCATTTTCCTTCCTTTTGCAGACCTCTAGGACTTTCCTGGACTTTTTTACAGCACTTTTCAGAATTTTTGGTACAATTACCAGAACCCCGGACCCGAACCCGGACTTTTTTTGAAAAGTCCGGGTTCGGGTCCGGATCCCGGACACCCCAAAGTTCGGTACGGACCCGAACTTTACAGTCCAGGTTCGCTCAACTCTACATCTCACCAAGGTGGAAGATCTATAGAACACTGGAGTTTGCACAGTAATTACAAAATCAAAATATGCCCTTCTGTTTGGGAACTTTACTGAAACTATTCTTTATAGTTACATTTTCCTTTGCTACTTATCACTAAGTTGCCTACAGGTATGAGATAGCATTTACATGCCTGCATAAATATGCAAATTCAGATTTACCAAAAGCGCATGTTTATGCATTTTAGGTAGAAGAAGGAATCACCCGTTTACTTATCTTGAAGAAAACAATAAATATTGAATGGGGAGATCTAACATAGCCTCTTGGTTTTTCCTCTGGGAGGGTTTTGCCAAGGGATGTGTGAAGATATAAGAAAGTGCACTTGTAGACACTTGTTAAAGTAAACTGGGCAAAAATTATCTTAAATATGTAGGCACTTGTTAAAGTGGTTTTAAAGCTAGAGGTTTTTTTTACCTTAATACATAATCTGTATTAAAGTAAAAAATCTTCCACTAGTTGCCCCCCCCAGCACCCCCTAAATACTTACCTGAGTCCTAGATCAATCCAGTGCTGTGCCCATCTGCAGCAAAACTGATTCTCTCTCCCCTCTCACAGGCTCAAAGACAGCAGTGGGAGCCATTGGCTCCCGCTGTTGTCAATCAAATGCTGTGAAGAAGGAGTGTGGGGCCTTGCCAAGCTGGGTGCGTCAATAGACACACACAGTCTGGTACAGAAGCTAACCCATCCGTGTGCTCCCATAGGAAGTTGCTTCCTATAGGGGCACACTGAGAAGAGGGGTGCCGGGAGTCCTGTTGGGTGACCCCAGAGGAGGTACCATTGCACAGAGCAGGTGAGTATTGTTATGGGAGACAGCCCCTCATCAGATGCCAATCAGCTGACCTTTTTCCGTCATGTCCACTGTCTTCTGTCAGACCGGCTGCCGTACACGCGGGTTGAATGTCGTCTGATATTCAGCGCGTGTGTACGACCCTTATGTGTGTTTCTGTATTTTACACTCAAGTCTATGCTTCATTCAGGATGATGCTGGCACTCCCCCCTGCATCATCACTAGGAATCTCTACCCCCTCCCCAGCCACTTTATGTGATCACTTATAAAAAATACACTGTGTTTAGCATTTTCTATACACACACAAACAATTTGCCTTGCAGTTAAATTTTAAACTGCATGTGTTGTTTTACAATATAAGGATTCATATATGCTAAGAAAATAGAAATAGTACTTGTGGTTCACACCATTTAAGGAATGTACCAATGTAATATATGTTAACCATTTTAATAGCGAAGAAAGATCTATTCGGGTTATCATTCATTACCCAGATAATGACCCTTATAAAAAAACTATATTAGAAAAAATATACATATTGCCATATTAGAGCATTACAGCATTTTTTTCAAATAGTGATATCAATGCTTAATTCAGCTTGTGACAATTACTGCTTAAAGACAAAAATAATACAAATCAATTAAATCTATGTTGCATACAATATATTTTCATTTATAGTAGGAAATACCATCAATTGAAGCTCTCTTTGGTAGTATTGTAACGGCTCCTTCTGCTATTTCTTCTTGCTGGTATACTGGGGCAATTTTAGAGCCCCAGCTGTCTGAACCAATCCAGAGAAAATGTCCAGACAGGTTGCCTTTTTTTGCTGATTCTAAAATTCTCCTGAAACATAACAAGGAAAGCAAGAATTGTTATTGATTTAATTTAAGATGCTTTTACTAGATCTACTAAACATCCAGGGAAACAATTAGTCAATCATCCTGCCAACTTGACTCATGCTTTAAGAATAGAACCTAACCCCTATCTGTGTCTATAGCTCATGGTAATTTGCTTTTGTCTAACCCTAATACAACATGCACTGTCTATCATTCGCATTTCATTTATCTCTTCCAATCTTGTATCTTAATCCACAGGATGCTATACAGTTATAGAAGGACAGCAAGATTGTCTCAAAGGAACAGCAGAATAGAATTTGTCTAAATGCAATTGAAATTTGTTACACCTCTAGTCTCTCAAGAATATCCTTGTCAGGATAATGTACAACTGATAACAAAGAGAAGTTTGTGCAAATCTCCTGCTGCTGAAAAAAGATCAAACATGCCACAAACAATAGGAGGAAACCATCACCTTATGTCATCTTCATTTGCAAAAATGATTATTGCCCGAGCATGAGGGGTTTCCAGCAGGCGTTTAATGATTTTATCAAATTCTCCTGGCTTGGGTTCTCGGGGGATTTTCAGTGACTGGGCAATGCAAACACCACCTGTGAAGACATAAAACACTTCATCTCAGAAAAGCCCCATTTTAAAGATTACTGATTATGCTTCTGGTAAACTACATATGACTTATACAAATAAGTTCATGGAAAAATGACACATTTTACTTTAGTATATGTCTGTTTGTTAATATATTGCCTCAAAGCTTGTCTCACTGAGATTCCTATGAAATTTTATTAAATGGGATTTTATGAAATTGAATTTTAAACAATGCTTTCAGTGAAACCGCATCACCAATTAAAAATGAATTGCATGTAACAAGCAAAACCATTAATTGAGCTGCTAATGCAATCTGGTAATGTCACAATACCTGAAGTGTATGCAAACCAAATTAATCAAATTGTTAACGTGCAATAAGCTAATAATTGGCTTAAACATGTTTAAGTAATTTCAATGGTAATTTCAATATTTATAAATTGGCAGATTTCAGTAAAACATAATACTTAGTGATCTTGCCAGGAAAGTCCTTGTTCAGGCACTTCTTGTTATAGGGTAACTATCCTCTGCCACTGTAGCTCATTTGTTCTTCTGTGTTGTCACCTTGTCACACAGGATTTCAATGGAGACTAAATGTTACCATTACACGGACATAGTCCACTGTTGTCACCAACAGAAAACCCACCCTGAGAAAGTCCATACAGCCTCTGCTGGAGTGCATGCATATAAACAAAATGTGGCTGTAAAGATTCTGCAGATTAGCAGCACTGAGATGCAACAAAGGATTAAAAGCACTGTAAAAAAAGGAACAATTTTGTAGAGCTCATGCTAATTGGTGAGCTCCAGTTGTGACTCAATGGGAGACATCTTTGATTGCTGTGGAGAGACTGCTGCTGCTCACACACAAAATTAAACTGGCAATTGTATAATATACAATGGCAACATATTTATTAAGCTTCCTGCTCTCCATTCAATAAATCCGTATAGTTTGTATTTTTTAAACTTGGGCTTGTGAATAAGTAAAAAAAGTCTCCGCAGTGTTTACGGGTGGAGTTGACGCCTCTTGCCTTTCATTCTCCATGGCGATTTACAACTCCAAGCATTTAAAGCATCTTGTAGGTTGAGCGAGGCATTGGATTTTTGAAAAACTTTAATAAAAATTGTTAATTATAAAACATCTTGTAGGTGGTGGGAGTATTGAAGTGAAGACGTAAATAATTTCTTTCTCTTTTATATAGTGTATATTTAACCACTTCCCGCCCACAGGCGTCTATTGACATCCTGGACTTTGAGCGCTGATATCTGAATGATGCCTGCATCTATAGGCACCATTCAAATATCATTCTTTCCAGTCGGTGATGACCATAGTGGCAGTTCAGCCAATTGATCGTTCTTATGAGTGGGGAGAGGGGACATCCCCCCTCCCACTGCTCCCCCGGTGCTTCTCCGGGTCCACTCATGGCATCAGGAGGCCCGGAGAAAGAGTCCATCACCGCCAGAAGATTGTGAGGGAGATGACTGGTGACCATATGGTCACCAATCATCTCTATGACACTTGGAGGCCCGGGCCTGATGTTATGACATCATGTCCGGGCCGGCTTTAGTAAACAAAGCCGTGGATGCGGCTGGAGAGGTTGAGATTGTTTATTTTTTTTTTTGGATCTCAGTCTTTCCATCTTGTTGACCCCATATCTCTCCATAAAGAGTGCCTGTCATGCACTATCCCCATTAAAATAACTTTTTACATTCCTTGTAATAGAAATAAAAGTTATCAAAACATGTTTTTTTAAAGAGACAGTGTAAGAATAAAAAAAGTTAAAATAAACAATAATAAAAAAAAAATTAAAGCACCACCGGCCATGCGAGCTCGCCCACAGAAGCATATGCATACATAAGTTCCGCCCACATCTGTAAACGGCATTCAAACCACACATGTGAGGTATTGTTGTGTGCTTTACAGTGAGAGTAATAATTCTAGCACAAGACCCCTTCTGTAAGTTTAAACAGGTAGCCTGCAAAAAATTGTCGCCTATGGAGATTTTTAAGTACCAAAGTTTGGCGCCATTCCACGTAAGTGTGCAATTTTAAAGCGGGACATGTTAGGTATCTATTTACTCAGCCTAACATCATCTTTCACATTATACAAAAAAATTGGGCTTTACTTTACTGTTTTGTTTCTTTTTTTAATTCATGAAACAGTTTTTTAAAAAAAAGTGTTTGAAACATTCTTGCTCAAATACCGTGTGATATAAAAAGTTACAACCATCGTCATTTTATTCCCTAGAGTCTCTGCTAAAAAACATATATAATTTTCGGGGGTTATGAGTAATTTTCTAGCAAAAAATTATGATTTTTTCATGTAGGGCAGGAGTGCCAAAATAGGCCTGGTATGGAAGTGGTTAAGCTGCAGAAAGACTTTAACCACTTCCCGAGCGCCGTATGCAGAATGACAGCCGGGAAGTGGTTTAGTTATCCTGACTGGGTATCATATGACATCCTCAGGATAACATGCCTGCACACGCCCGGGAGGGCGCGCATCGCAGCGATCGGTGGTGTGGGGGGTCAGTCTGACCCCCCACAGTACTTTACCATGTGATCAGCCGTGACCAATCACGGCTGGTCACAGTGTAACACAGGAAAACTATTTATCGGCTTTTCCTGTACTCGGGTCTGCAGACCTGAGTAGAGGAGAGCCAATCGGCTGCTCTCCTAACGGGGTTGTGCTGATGCTTTATCAGCACAGCCCCCCTAGGATTGCCACACTAGACCATCAGGGAGCCTGCCCAGGGACCACCAGGGATGTTCCCACCCAGGACCACCAGGGGACCCGACCAGGGACCACCAGGGAGCTGATCTGGATCACCAGGGAGACCATCCTAGACTACCAGGTAAGGATCACAGTGCCCAATATGGATGGAACTCAGTGCCACCTTCAGATGCCACCCTAGACCACTAGGGAATGGGCCCCTATCAGTGCATCTGCCCACCAGTGCCCACCAGTGCCCCTATCAGTGTGTACCAGTGCCCCTATCAGTGCGTACCAGTGCCACATATCAGTGCTTACCAGTGCCACCTACCAGTGCCCACCTATCAGTGTCCATCAGTGCCACCTATCAGTGCCTCGTGCTGCCTATGAGTACCAAGCAGTGCCATTTATGAGTGCCCATCAGTGTCGCATATCAGTGTACATCAGTGCTGCATATCAGTGCCCATCAGTGCTGCATATCAGTGCCACCTATCAGTGTCCATCAGTGCTGCTTATTAGTGCCACCTAACAGTGCTCATCATTGCTTCATATAAGGGCCTCATCATCAGTGCCACCTCATCAGTGCTGCCTCATCAGTGCCAATCAGTACTGCCTCATCAGTGCCCATCAGTGCAGCCTCATCAGTGCCCATCAGTGATGGAGAAAATGTACTTATTTACAACGTTTTGTGACAGAAACAGAGAATTTTTTTTCTAAATTTTCAGTCTTTTTTTATTTGTAGCGCAAAAAATAAAAAACGCAGGGGTGATTAAATACCACCAAAAGAAAGCTCTATTTGTGGGAACAAAATGATAAAAATTTGTTTGGGTACAACGTCGCACGACAGTGCAATTGTTATTCAAAGTGCAACAGCACTGAAAGCTGAAAATTGGACTGATAGGAAAATGTTCTAAGTGCATAGTATTGAAGTGGTTAAAGGATAGAGCAGCACCCATGTTACTGGCAATACGAGAGTATAAAAAGCAGCATAAAAACGAATAGGTAAGTTAAGCCCATTGTAATGTATTTGCATGTTTTAGGTCTCACTGGTATTACCTTTCATAGCCTTGCCTTTACATTACACAAAGCTGTATAAAATTAAAAGAAAAGCAATACAAGACCCAAATGAAAGTCAGATAGATTGGTTTCCATAGCTTGCCTGGGAGTGGTAAGACTGATATTGTAAACATTTGACCATATACAAGTATACATGATTATGACAGTTTTAGTTATTCAGTGCTGGAACCACATTTTTTAAAAGTACAGTAGATAATAGTAGAAGTGGTTTACTCTTTCCTTTTCCACGTAAATGGGAAACAGCATTTTATATCCAGATGTCTAAGATAAGTACCATGATTGGTTAAGTCTGGTACACACTACATGCGAGGTTAATCCAGCGATCTCCTGCACTGAGCTGTTATGTTGTGACAGGAGATGGACCCCCGCTAGAACACTCCGATCAGCGCTCTCTGCTATTGGCTGAAAGCACTGATTGAAAGTCCGTCGGCTGCTGGTTTTCCAGCGTGAACGGCCAGCTTCTGTTCGACAGATCGACATAGACATGGGCAGAATGTCGGCCGGTATTTTTCATGCCAGCAAATGTCTCCCGGAATTCTGCCGATGTGTACAGGGCTTTAGTGTAGTGATTAAGCCTGAAGTGGTCTTACTTGGTCAATTTGCGTATAGTGGTGGTGGGTCAGGGAAGGGTCTGGGGTTTTAGGTAAAGGAAGTGATCTAAATACAGCTGATAAGACACCTTGGGATAACGCAGGCTGATTTAACAGAACTCAAGATATTTCTGGCTTTATTAAAGTATCAAGAGGTATATTTTGCGCCTTCTAAACAGATTACCTTTTCAATGGCACATTTAACAGACCTTGTTAGGCCATACATTATACAATTTTCTTTTCTTCAACCCTGGGTTGAAGGAAAGAAAATTGCTCAATTCCCCCATCAACACAGTCAGTGTTGATGGAGGAATCCCTCCCCAAAAGTGTCAAAAAACACTATACAAGTTCTTAAAATATTTTATCAGATTAGCTCCGGTGTCTTCTCCTCTCTCCGGCTCTTCTCCCTCTCCGGCATCTTCTTTCTTCTGCTCTTTTGTGCGGTCTTCTTTTCTTCTGAGGGGTCTTCTATGTTCTGCTGAATATTCTGTCTTCTGCGCTTTTGCACTGTCTTCTCCGCTGCCTTCTCCCTCTGCTATTCTTCGCATGTTGACATGACGCAATCTCCCGGACTAATGAACTATCCAGCTCTGCATTGACTTGGGGCAAGCCCCCTGCCCCAAAGCACCCACACCCCCCATATTGAGGGCATGTGACCTGGTATGGTCCAGGGGGGCTCTCACTCATCCCCACCCCCTTTCCTGGCATTCCAGGCTGCATGCTCGGATAAGGGTATGAATTTTGGGGGGACCCTACACGGATTTTTTTCAGTTAAGGTATTATTTCAGAGATGTGTTTTTTTTGTTTTCATTTGATGAGATATCTATTTTGGTCCATTTGATAGACCTCTGTAGTCCAGCAGCATCCACCTAGCTGCTCAAGGAGGCTGCTCAAAAGAACCAAAAATGTATTAACTGTTATTAACTGTTTAGACCTACCCTCCTAGACTAGAAGAGGACTTCTCGTAACAACATACGGAGTAGTAACATTTATCTTAAGGCTACTTTCACACTGAGGCTTTTGAAAAATGTGTGTAAAACATCAAGCGTTATTACCGCGTTATTGCCGAGTTTTCCCAGCGTTGGCGCTATAATTAGCGCTAACGTCCAGGCGTTTTTCATGCGCTTTTCAAGCGCTTTTGAAGCGTTAGCATTAAATAAATAGCACATTCCCCTACATTACATCCTGTTTACTTCCTGGTATTTTGACCTTTCCACAACCTCTAGGTGTTTTGCTGGCATTTTTAACGCGCTTTTAAAGCGTTTTACATTCATTTCAATGTATATGGGCGTTTTTAATGCGCTATTTTTAGCGCTCAGAATAAGCACAAAAAATCATGCTTGCATGACTTTTTGAAACGCAGCACAAGCGTGACGTCCCAGTGTGAATAGGTACATTGGAATTAATGGGCAGCGTTTTAGAAGCGTTTTGGAAGCGCTATTTTTAGCACAAAAATGCTAGGAAAGCGCCTCAGCGTGAAAGGGGCCTTAAAGAATAGCTATGTATATATAAATATATATGGTCAAAAAACTGTATCCACGCCTCAACTCATCACTCATACACTGTAGAGGGAGAGAGAGTGGGGTTTCTTTCTCCCCTTATGACCCTCTTTACGCACCTCCTATGTGTACATATGTGTACATATGTTACCCATCTTAGTCCCTGTATGTTTGGCTAGTGTGGTCATGAGTCTGACACAATCAAATAATTATATACCTGGATCCCTATGTATGCATGTATATGCATCAGGGGTCATTGGTGCGGTATTCATCCATATTACAACAACCACATAGGTCAAGTGATGAGTTGAGGGGTGGATACAGTTTTTTTAACCATATCTGGTATCCAGTAACACAAATGATACCATTATTTCCATATATTCCTAGGTATCCTATTCTACTTTAAATATAAGGAACCATTTATATATACATAGCTATTCTTGAATGATACATGTTACTACTCCGTATATTATTGCGAGAAGTCCTCTTCTAGTCTAGGAGGGTAGGTCTAAACAGTTAGTAACTTTTTGGTTCTTTTGAGCAGCCTCCTCGAGTGGTTATGCTGTAGGAGGTTGCCGCTGGACTACAGAGGTCTATCAAATGGACCAAAATAGATATCTCATCAAATAGACACTTATTGAAAAAAACATACATCTCTGAAATAATACCTTCTGACAAAACAGGATATATATATATATATATATATACATATATATATATTTATATATGTGTGTGGTGTGTATTTATTTCATAACAAAATAAGAGATAGATACATATGTGTTTGTGAGATGGTTTTAATGAATTCATTTTTCTATATAAATTGTATTATTTCATTTTTATTATTATTGTCATTGTTATTATTAACGCTTTTCAGTTATGTAGTTTGTAATACAGTGATTGAGAGGCTATTTTTATGGAATGTTGTTTTTAGTTTATAAAGAGAAGGAGATTAATGATATTTAATGATATTGAATGTGCACTACTATTTTACATCAAGGTGGTCATGCTAATTAATAGCCATGTGTTCCTGGTGATAGCCTATCATTTGGCACTGAATGGGTTGACCACCTTATGCTGAACACTATTTAAGTGCCCCTGTGAGAACACAAGGTAGACCTGAAGAAGGAGGCCACGCCCTCTGAAACATATAGTCAGTCTTAGCTACCACTGGAGTCTAATAGCAGCTGGCTATGTTTGAGGATCACATGCACGTGTATCCCTGTGGAGTCTTCCTACCCTCTTAGGGCCCCCACTGTGAGCGGGCGGCTTTCGTGCAGCTGGTCGGCGGCTGCTCGTAGCTACATCAAAGACAGAGACTGTCAGCTTGTCTTGGATCCAGCTTTGAATCCTGAACTCAGGGGAGCCACAACAGCCTTATACAGACACACTCTTTTTTTTTCTTGAAGCCCGTGGTGGTGTGAAACACACCTCAAAGCTTACCCGGTGCATAAAAAAGTGCACAACACAAAAGTGAAGACACAAAAAGTGCACATGGGTTTACACATGGTCTTCCTCCGAAGAGGAAGGACCTAAACCCTGGTTCCCCGGGGCACAAGGCTCCTGACAGGAATTGGGGTATCGTGCACCAAGGATTGCCTAGCCGAAGCCGAGCAATCCCCATTCTCGTTGGTGGCCAGCCGTATCCGACCGCCCATTGATACTAGGTGGGGCTCCCCCGAAGGGAGACCCCATGAGAGGCGGTGGGTCAAGCCAGAAGGCCATACCCACCACCATCCCAAAACTTTCAGGGTAGGCCCGAAGACCGTACACCCTACTCATCACACAGTGCGAGTGTACCCAACAATCAAGTGACACTACAAGACAAACCAAAACAACCAAAACGTGTGGGAAGGACAGTGGAGAGGTGAGAAAGGTGCCTTTGTGAAAAACAAAGGCCGGCCTTGTGGCCAGGAATCAAACATTCCTCTGGTCCTGACCAAAAGGCCTGACCCTAGAGGCAGGTGTGAAAAAAAGGTGTTCATGGTGCAGTGACCTTGGTGCCGTCAAACTCAAAGTGTTGCCACCCACTTGTGAGATTTCAGGCACCCCTGGACTGGCACTCCAGGGGCACATGCACCACGGGCTTCTTTTCAGCCCGACCTTCCAGCCAGACCAGCATCTCAACGTACCAACCAGGAGAACCTTTCTGGTTTCACCATGAACCCTGCTGATTGGCCCCCCAATTAACTATGGGAGCTCCGATCCGGGCAACATCTGGTTCCACCGTCCAGAATCCCATTACACCTCAGGATTTGCATAGCCAAGCCCCCGGACCTATACGCAACACCGGCCCAGCCAAAAGGCCGAGCATCTCAGCCCTTCAGCCTCGACCAGCACAGCACCTTGTTCAGTCAGGGAGAGACCGTCCAGCTTTCCCAGAAGCCTTTGCCATCCCCTCAAATGGCTCTCGCTCCTTAGTACTTGCCTTCCAGCCTCTTTTACGCCTATGATTCGCATAGCCACTGCTATCCTGACTCGGTCCAGCCAGGACAGTAGCACAGCACCTCCTTTGGCAACTGATAAGAACAGATACTACACTTGATCTTAGCCAAAAGGCCAGACACACTCTTATTATACCAACACAATGTGAGTGTTCATTTTTACTTTGTTGATTTTAACCACTTCAGCCCTGGAAGGATTTACCCCTTCCTGACCAGAGCACCTTTTGCGATACGGCACTGCGTTGTTTTAACTGACAAGTATGCGGTCGTGCGACGCTGTACTGAAACAAAATTGATGTCCCTTTTCCCCATAAATAGAGCTTTCTTTTGGTGGTATTTTATAACCTCTGCGTGTTTTATTTTTTTGCGCTATAAACAAAAAAAAACAACAATTTTGAAAAAAGCCAGCATTTTTTACTTTTTGCTATAATACATATCCAAAATATATATATATATATAAAAAAGAAATGTATTCATCAGTTTAGGGCAATATATGTATTCTGCTACATATTTTTGGTAAAAAAAAAAAAATTGCAATAAGCATATATTGATTGGTTTGCGCAAAAATTATAGCGTCTACAAACTATGAGAATTGAATTATGGCATTTTCATTTTTTTTTTACTAGTAACCGGGGTGATTTGCAATTTTTATCAGGACTGTAATATTGCCGCGGCTATATCGGACACTTTTGGCACTTTTTTGGCACCATTAGCATTTATACAGTGATCAGTGCTATGAAAATGCACTGATTGCTGTGTAAATGTCACTGGCAAGGAAGGAGTTAACACTAGGGGAGATCAAAGGGTTAAATGTGTTCCCTGTCACAGTGTTCTAACTGTATGGGGGCTTGGATGATTGGGGGAGGAGAGAGAGTGTTGCTCCCATATACTGAAAACACACAATCACTCTCCTCTCCCCTGTCAGAATGGGGATCTCCTTGTTTACATATACGATCCCCATTCTGTCACTGCAGGGGAGCGATCGCGGGTAGCCGGCAGACATCCAGTCTGCCCACCTGCTGATTGGCTCCCCCACTAGCCAGTGAGAACGCGAGTGTGCCGCCGGCGGCGCGCACATGCCCACAATGCACACTCCCACGCCCGCCATCAGTTGACGGCGCTTCGCGCCGGAAAGCAATGTTGCCGCCATCAATCCACAGCAGCCAGTTGCCAACCGGTTAATTGAATCCAATAAATGGTGTTGCACTAGAATCCGGTGCACTTTCTCTTCTTATTCATTCTTATGATAATATAGAAACACTGTACTACTTTGGGGAAGTGATGAGGATTTTTTTTTTACACACTATGATTGCATATACCAATGAATTTCATTGGTATAAGCAACCATTTTTACTGAATGAAACAGATTCATTCAGTGTCTTTTGTTGTGATTATCTGTGATTAGTCACATCAGATGGGTTGTGATGGGCCCTGCCTGTGTCATGTGAGTACTGTGACCAATCACAGCTAGCAACACAATTGTATTCAATGGATGGCATGAAAGGAAGCCATCCATTGTTTACAATTGTTATGTGATCTGCTGTAATTGGTCACAGCGATCACATGAGACTGGCAACAGGCCACAATAGTGATCAGTCATCGGCTGGGGCCGATGGACAGAGCTGGTGACAGATCATGCCACTGCACTGCCCTGTGGCAGTCATGTCTTCTGAAAGGACATCATATGACCTCAATTTGGAAGGATGAAAGGCCTGCCCAGCTGTCAATGTGCTATAGGCTGGGTGGGAAGGTATAACTCTGAGGACATTGCATACATTATATTAGAGATTTAAATTCAGCTGTATCTATGCCACCTGGAAAAAAAAATTGTAATGGAACTTGCGATTTCCTACATTTATCTATATGGTGCCTTACAAAATTAGAAAACTAGCACATTTTATTTAAATAAAAATTTCACATTAGCCTGAATATATATAGAAACATTAGATTGTGAGCTCACTTGTGGGAGAATGCCAATGTGAATATTTCTATGTATTCTGCATATTACATGTCTACATTATAATGGTGCTGTAAATAAATAAATAAATACATAAATAAAATCTCTGGTAATAAAAAGGAATGCTGCACCTGCTATAGACATACTGGCTAATTATATATATTAATATGTTTGCTATTTTTTTACTGTTTGATATTAACTGCCTGTTTTTCCCATTATAATTACACTGTTGGTGAAATCCATTATCCCCTCCATTGTGTTACTGGGCAGAAAACCTGTCATGATCAAGACAATACTTTACTCAATACAATACTCAGATATTGTTTTTTCTTCCAGACAATTGTTGTATTTATAGAAAAAAATACTTTTTTCATTTGAGCCATTTTATTGAAAATCATCTTATAAATGGGACAAAAATGATTTTGCTCAGTATTATTGCAGGAGGGAGGAAATTCCTTCCATTAAGGAATGGATAAATGGGGTATATAAAGTAGAATTACCTTCCTTAAAGGAGGGAGGACGTTATTATGACTCGTTTTAGTAAAAACAGGGTAAATATTCTACTAAAAGTTATTTT
>BLSH010318926.1:1826847-1856798 GCA_018402905.1 Glandirana rugosa | reverse complement strand
GATTTTAGAACAATAATATGGCTCTCTATGCAGCTGGATGAAACTTTCCCTATAGAACTTGGAGATGATTTAAGAACAATAATCTGTCCCTCTAAGCAACAGCTGGAACATTTCCCTATAGAACTTGGAGATGATTTTAGAACAATAATCTTTCCCTTAAAGCAACAGCTGGAACCTTTCCCTATAGAACTTGGAGATGATTTTAGAACAATAATATTTCCATTAAAGCAACAGACTATACCTAGTCCAGTCAGATCGTTCTGTGCAGCAGGATGAGGTCTGCAATCTGTCCCTCAAAGCAGCAGTACTAGTATCTCTACCTAGTCCACAATCAGATCGTTCAGTAATGCAGGATGAGATGTTCTATAATATCTGCAATCTGTCCCTTACAGAGCCAGCAGCATCCTCTCCCTAAACTATCCTGAGAGCATATGACATGCAGCACGGTGACTCCAGCCCCATATAGAGGCTGTTTCACATGATGCACTGGCCAATCACAGCCATGCCATTAGTAGGCATGGCTGTGATGGCTTCTAAGGGCAAACCAGTGAAACACTTGTTGATTGGCTGCTCTTGGCAGCTATTCAACACGTGGAATCAAATACCAGATCCCTGAACTCGAACCTGGACTTTTTTTGAAATGTCCGGGTTCAGGTCCTGGTCCTGCACACTAGAGTTGAGCGAACCCGAACTGTAAAGTTCGGTCCGTACCAAACTTTTGGGTGTCCGGGACCCGGACCCGGACCCGGACTTTTCAAAAAAGTCCGGGTTCGGGTCCGGGGTTCTGGTAATTTAATAAAAGTTTTGAAAATTGCTGTAAAAAAGTCCTGGAAAGTCCTAGAGGTCTGCAAAAGGAAGGAAAATGGGGTAAGGGTCGGACAAGTGCACTACAAAGAAATGGAGATAGGGAAATAACTTAAAATAATAATAAAAAAAAAATCACATAAAAAAATCAAAAATGGAGGTTGATGTGGACCATCTTCAAACTGTGTGAGAAATGTATAAATTAGCGGGAGAAGCCATAGCAGTGTTCTAAAATCATCTTCAAACTGTATGTGAAAAGTCTTAATTAGCCGGGAGAAGCCATATCACTGTTCTACAATCATCTTCAAACTGTGTGTGAAAACTATAAATTAGCCGGGAGAAGCCATATCACTGTTCTAAGAACAGTGATATGGCTTCTCACAGCTAATTTATATTTTTCACACACAGTTTGAAGATGATTGTAGAATCTACAATTATCTTCAAACTGTGTGAAAAGTATAAATTAGCCGGGAGAAGCCATATCACTGTTCTACAATCATCTTCAAACTGTGTGTGAAAACTATAAATTAGCCGGGAGAAGCCATATCACTGTTCTACAATCATCTTCAAACTGTGTGAAAACTATAAATTAGCCGGGAGAAGCCATATCACTGTTCTAAGAATAGTGATATGGCTTCTCCCAGCATATATATATTTTTTTCACACAGTTTGAAGATGATTGTAGATTCTACAATCATCTTCAAACTGTGTGTGAATAGTATAAATTAGCTGGGAGAAGCCATATCACTGTTCTTAGAACAGTGATATGGCTCCTCCTGGCTAATTTATAGTTTTCACACACAGTTTGAAGATGATTGTAGAACAGAGATTTGGCTTCTCCCAGCTAATTAAGACTTTTCCCGCACAGTTTGAAGATGATTTTAGAACACTGCTATGGCTTCTCCCGCTAATTTATACTTTTCTCACACAGTTTAAAGATGGTCCACATCAACCTCCATTTTTGATTTTTTTATGTGATTTTTTTTAAATTATTTTAAGTTATTTCCCTATCCCCATTTCTTTGTAGGGCACTTGTCCGACCCTTACCCCCATTTTCCTTCCTTTTGCAGACCTCTAGGACTTTCCAGGACTTTGTTACAGGCATTTTTGTGCCTAAAAGTTTGGGTCCCCATTGATTTCAATGGGGTTCGGGGTCCGGGTCAAAGTTCGGGTCCTGTCCGAACCCAGACTTTGTCCCGAGGTTCGGCCGAACCAGCAGAACCCGAACTTCCAGAGGTTCGATCAACTCTACCGAACACCCCAAAGTTCGGTACGGATCCGAACTTTACAGTCCGGGTTCGCTCAACTCTACTCAGGAGGAGCAACTGTCTATGGACTAGTGGTGAGAGTGGTGGATGGTCCTCCATGAGGAATGTAAGTTAATCACCCAAAGGGTGGGAATCTACACATGGTGAATTCAAGCCCACAGAGGAGGATAGTATTGATCTGTGAGCATATGACATACTCCAGAATTTATAGCCCTGCTGAATGGTGAGTAGATCTATCTTTTTGGACATGGCTAATCTATCTTTTGTAAAGACGCTGTGCTGGCGATCAGCCCTCTATACCCCAGCCACATTCCACAGGAATTTGTGATTAATCTAATCCCGGCCTTAATGGAATACTTTGCTACATCTTCCCTCACAATGAGGCACTGTTCTAACCCATGAATTTTGGCCTATGCAATTACTTTTTGCCTGACTGGTGAATTTAAAACTGCTATCTGTGAGGTGGAACTGCAGCAAGCCCAAGTCTGGTATTAATGGTCGCCACCTGTTGAAGGTGTTTCAACTTTTCTACATCCCCTTTTATTAATAGTTGTACGAAGAACACAAATGATGACATATTCAGTTCAATTGAATCATCACCAGCCCATACACTACTTACAGTATCTCACAAAAGTGAGTACACCCCTCACATTTTTGTAAATATTTTATTAATTCTTTTCATGTGACAACACTGAAGAATTGACACTTTGCTACAATGTAAAGTTGTAAGTATACATCTTGTATAACAGTGTAAATTTGCTGACCCCTCAAAATAACTCAACACACAGCCATTAATGTCTAAACCGCTTGAAACAAAAGTGAGTATACCCCTAAGTGAAAATGTCCACATTGGGCCCAAAAAAGCCATTTTCCCTCCCCAGTTTCATGTTACCTCTTAGTATTACAAGGTCTCAGGTGTGAACGGGAAGCAGGTGTGTTAAAATTGGTGTTATTGCTCTCCCTCTCTCATACCGGTTACTGGAAGTTCAACATAGCACCTTATGGCAAAGAACTCTCTGAGGATCTGAAAAAAAGGATTGATGCTCTATATAAAGATGGTCTAGGCTATAAGAAGATTGCCAAGACCCTGAAACTGAGCTGCAGAATGGTGCCCAAGACCATACAGTGGTTTAACAGGACAGGTTTCCCTCAGAACAGGCCTAGCCATGGTCGACCAAAGAGGTTGAGTGCATGTGCTCAGGATCATATCCAGAGGCTATCTTTGTGAAATAGATGTATGAGTGCTGCCAGCATTGCTGCAGGGGTTGAAGGGGTGGGAAGTCAGCCTGTCAGTGATCAGACCTTACGCCGCACAAATTGGTCTGCATGGATGTTGTCCCAGAAGGAAGCATCTTCTTAAGATGATGCACAAGAAAACCCACAAACAGTTTGCTGAAGACAAGCAGACTAAGGACATGGATTACTGGAACCATGTCCTGTGGTCTGATGAGACCAAGATAAGCATATTTGGTTTAGATGGTGTCAAGCGTGTGTGGCGGGAACCAGGTGAGGAGTACAAAGACAAGTGTGTCTTACATACAGTCAAGCATGGTGGTGGGAATGTCACGGTCTGGGGATGCATGAGTGCTGCCGGCACTGGGAAGCTGCAGTTCATTGAGGGAACCATGAATGCCAAAATGTACTGTGACATACTGAAGCAGAGCATGGTCCCCTCCCTTCAGATACTAGGCCACCGGGCAGTATTCCAACATGATAATGACCCCAAATGCACCTACAAAACGACCACTGCCTTGCTAAAGAAGCTAAGGGTAAAGGTGATGGACTGCCCAACCATGTCTCCAGACCTAAATCCTATTGAGCATCTGTAAGGCATCCTCAAACTGAAGGTGGAGGAGTGCAAGGTCTCTAACATCCACCAGCTCTGTGATGTCATCATGGAGGAGTGGAAGTAGACTCCAGTGGAAACCTGTGAAGCTCTGGTGAACTCCATGCCCAAGTGGGTTAAGGCAGTGCTGGAAAATAATGGTGGCCACACAAAATATTGACACTTTGGGCCCAATTTGGACATTTTCACTTAGGGGTGTACTCACTTTTGTTGCCAGCGGTTTAGACATTAATGGCTGTGTATTGAGTTATTTTGAGGGGACAGCAAATGTACACCATTATACAAGCTGTACACTCACTACTTTACATTGTAGCAAAATGTCATTGCTTCAGTGTTTGCACATGAAATGATATAATAAAATATTTAGAAAATGTGAGGGTGTACTCACTTTGGTGAGATACTGTATCTTTTTGAATCAAATTTGTATATAATTATTGTAATAAAGATGTGTTTTTTGACCAGATCTGTGGTTGTTGTGGACACCTTTGCAGGGCCTCTGCCTTCTGCCTTTATATATGAAGAATGTGTTGCCCCAGTGTCCTGCACTTCTTTAGGTACATATATATTTGATTAATTAGGAGACTGTATAAACCTGTTCACAGGATTCAGAATAATACATTTACATGTCCTTACAGTTCCATTGAGAAATTTATAATCCACATCAGTCCTTAAAATGTGATGTTTTAGTTACAGTACTGCAGGGAACATCCAGATCACCCAGCTTTCTAGGATATGTTATTCAAATTGACACTGCTAACTGCTGTAAGAGTATGAAATTGGAAAAGTGGGTCCAGTGTTCTGCTCAAGAATTAATTGGTCTGCAACTTTTCCAGGAACCTGTGCTCCAAACTCTGGGGTGTGCTGCAAAAATCAGTTGAGGGGGTCAGCAGTGTCCTTACTAAATGACACACAATAGCATATTTCAGTGAATTATGATTATTATTCCGATAATTATTCATGTTTATGTTTTTTTTATTTGCAATATTCACAATATTCTGAATAATATCTGATATTTACTAAATGTTCTAAAAACTGGATTATACTACAATAATTTCTACTGAAAGGGCAGCAATTTTAAAGGCTCGCATACACTGCATACATTTTTCTGTACTTGTAGTGTATTAGAATACCAGAAAACACTAGTGCATACAATTTTATGGACTCACTCATTTACACTGCAGACATTTATGTAGCATATTATAACTGTGTTCTAATACCAGAAAAATACTATTGCATACAATTTTAATTTTTAATGTGATTATATTCTTTACACATCTTGAGGAAATTAACAATTATCCAGACAGATTCAGTCACATCATGCGCTAAAGCAAACTTTCCTATTCTAATTTTTGCATTTCTGCTGCATTGCTGATATGAAACCACTGTATATAAAAAACATCTCAGATCTATGGAATAAGCATAAATGCTTGTAATGTGCTCACACTGAAAACATTACTCAAAGACACAGGAAGAGTAAGACAGTGCCTAGGTTATAAAAGGCAGTTTGCTCAACCCTTGTGGCTCATTATTATAAAACTCTGCAAAGGTTCCATAAGAGAAAAAAGTTAAAAGGTTGTAAAAATGAATGTGTTCATGTGGAATATATAAAAATAATGATAAAGGTAATAATTAAACTACTGTGATTGTCATCTTTAGTGTAAAAAGGCAACACTTGACAATGCATTGTTAACAACTGAGCTCTTTGCATGCTCATATTAAGGCTGAACTCCATGTAAACAGCTAAATACACATTTAAAATACATATAAAGGGCTGAATTAGCTGCCAAAAAATATTATCTCTGCCCATCTAATCCTGAGATATACTGTACACAGCCATGGCGGACAGCCGAGCCAGCCTAGGGATCTACATTTTCTACTGCAGTTAAATATTTCAACCAGGCCTTGTGAATTAGTAGACTGATTAGTTAATTTCTCTGTCATTTTGCTTTCTCCTCATTTTAGCATGTTCCTTGTTAGCATCTGAGCACTGCAGTATAAGGCCCTATTCACACTGGCATTAAAAGTAGGCATTTGAGGTGTGTTTTTAATGCTCTTCAAATACCTAGTAAAGTATTCTGCAATTGATATTACAGTGCACAGAGCTGTTCACATTTTCAAAACATGAAGTGTTTGCGTTGCTGTCGATTTTGGAAGGAGTTGAAGCATCTCAACTCCCTAAATTCAAGTCTTTTGTAACATGCCATAAACAGCATGCATTTGCAGCACCTTTTTGGTGCATTAAAAACATATCAGGGAAGTGTAAATAAAAAGACTGGTGTGCATTTTTAACATGCCTTAATGTTTATCAAATGCTATAGACCCCTTTGTTGAGCATCTGGGGTATTTTTGAGAAGTGAGAACAAAGCCTTATATCAGGAACATACCCAAACCCATGGCTCCACTCCAGACTTGCTCCATTTAACCCACACAGAAGACACGGAGCTGGCTACCACAGCTCATCTCCACTCTCAGTCAAAAGTAAATATAAGCCACACTCCAAAACTTAGCTTTTCTTTCATATTTAATTTATCAAAAGATGAAAACTACATACGTTAATGTTTCCACCTAAAACCACCTTCCTTGACACGTTTCACCACTACTGGCTTGCTCACAAGGATACGGGACATTTTTTTTTAACCACTTTAAGACCGGGCCTCTTTTTGGAGTTCGGTGGTTACGAGTTAAAATCATTTATTTTTGCCATAAAATTACTTAGAACCCCAAACATTATATATTTTTTTCTAACACCCTAGAGAATAAAATGGGGGCCATTGCAAAACTTTAAACTTAAAAATTCAGTTTTTTGAGTTAAAAAATAAGACAACAGTAAATTTAGGCCAGTTTTATCCATACTGTGAAAGATAATGTTACACCGAGTAAAATGATACCCAACATGTCATGCTTCAAAATTGCGTCCGTTTGCGGAATGGCGACAAACTTTGCAACATAAAAACTCCATTGGCGACGTTTAAAAAATTCTACAGGTTAGCAGTTTTGAGTTACAGAGGAGGTCTGCTGCAAGAATTGTTGCTCTCACTCTAACGATCATGGCAATACCTTACATGTGTGGTTTGCACACCGTTTTCATATGTGGGCGGGACTTACGTATGTGTTCGCTTCTTCCCACAAGCTCACAAGAACGGTGCGCTTTAATTTTTTTTTTTTTAATTATTTATTTTACTTTTTAATTTTTAGTTTTACACCGTAATTTAAAAAAAAATGTTTTATCACTTTTATTCCTATTAGAAGAAATGTAAACTTTCCTTGTAATAGAAAAAAGCATGCCAGGACCTCCTAAATACGAGATCTGGGGTCAAAAACACCTCACATGTCATATTAACATTTAAATGCAAAAAAAAATAAAACATTTTTTGAAAAAATGACATCTCAAAAAAAAATGTCCCCTTTAAGAGCATTGGGCGAAAGTGACTTGTGACGTTGCTTCCGCCCAGCCATGTTATGGAGCCGAGTGAGCGGGGGGGGGGACGGACGCGATCATCTCCTGCCGGCGGGTCCGGTAAGCAGCGGAGATGACCGGAAAGCGGCGGGGGGGGCACCTCTCCTGCCGCTGATAAAAGTTATCTCGTGGCGAATCCGCTGCTAAGACCACTTTTATCATGTGCAGAATCGCCTGCTGAAAAAAGAGATACCGAGGTTATGGTAGCTATCTGCTACCATAACAACGGTATTCCACTTCAAACTGCCGCTGTATTATGACGGCGGGCAGTCTGGAAGTGAAGTCATAACTACATGATGTGATTTTTTAAAATCTGAATGGAGTTAATCTTAAAGTGTTTCTTTAAAGCATGTTATACAGCACAGTGCTTGTGCTGTGTAATTTGGCCCTTTTTTATCACCTGAAATACCTGGCTGATCCTGCCTGGTTCTGCCCTCCCCCTTGTAAACTGACCATGGTTTATCATGGCTGCTGAGCCCTGACACCATGGTCAGTTTATGTGCCTCCATCATCCACAGCTCTCCTCTGTCCTCCTCCCCCCCTTCCTGCCTGTCAGCTTGTGACAGTACCCGTCCCTCCTCTCCCCTACTGCTTCTGAAATACTGTGTAAAGTACACACAATCCCCTCTGTTATATAACATACTATGCTCCAGTGTATGCTCTTTGTAAAAAATATACCAATTTGTACCTTATTTCATAGCGCTGATCGGCGCTCACTTGACTGCTCAATGCTCTCCTCATCTCCTTCCAACTGACATCAGCGGGGATTCTCAGCTCCTTCCGCTATAGCTGCCAGATCAGGAAAGGGAGCAGTGAACAGTCACGTGAGCATCGATTGGCATTATGAAATAAGGTACTAATCAGCATATTTTGTACAAAGAACGTGCACAGGGGCATATAATGCTTTCTAACAGAGGGGATTGTATGTACTTTACAAAGTGGCTTTACAACCACTTTAACCTGTAACCTGTGTGGAGGGAAACACTAGAGCTGCCGGTTCTAGAAATGATTACTTTTAATTGTAGCTACTTTTCATCTAAGCTGATTTTCATAATATAATGTTTTATGAGTTGTTGCTGACCAGAATAAGTATGCAGCAAGTGGAGTTGGGAGGAACACATCAGGCTTAACCTGTAACTAAAATATCACTTTTGGGTGCAAAGGACCTAAAACAAAACTTATTCAATAAAATGAAATGTGAAAACTAGGACCTTTGCCATTTTACCGTTAATGGTGATAATGATTATTTTACAGTAAATCTAGCCTTTTATTATTTAACAAAGGAATATGATTTTTTTTCTCTTCATAATGACAGTATAAATGATAGAAAATTCAAAAGTTAACCTCTAAGAATGAATGCATCAGTTTAATGATTCATGCTGAGGGGAAAAAAAGTAAGTGCCTTTAAATTTCAGTGTACTTACTCTTTTTTCAAGATATTGAAATGTTTCACACATGAATGTAAAGCTAAAAGCACTTAAGTGAATTGTATTAATTTAGTAGATGTCATTTTCTAAAGAAAGCAATGACAGAACAGAGTTCATAAATATGTATTTTTGCTGCTTTCTGTGCAGTCTGATTTTATATATCACATCTCTTTTTTTTCAAGCCTTACACAAAATAAGCATCTTCTTTTTTTCTGCCTCTAACCAAGAAAAGACCCAGCCAATAATGTAATGCAAATAGAGTGTTTCTCAGTGTCAACAACGTGTAATTCCACATGCTTCAATCACAGTACAAGGTGTAATTAATTTGTTATGGTCCCTAATATCCCATATCATTTTATAGCCGAGTTAAAATAATTATTGTCAGGACATTATGAGGTCTTGGTTTGATCAGAAGAAACAAGATGAATGTTACAGTGTGACAAGTAAGACATTGTTAGGTTATTATATATGTCCTTGACCTTTTTTTAATACCACATAGTGGAATTTCACTGCATAAGAATATTTAATTATTTTAGTAATTCTAAGGCTATGATCAGTGTTTTCAAAGCAAAGATTACAACTAATTTCTCAGCAGAATAGGTCAATAGATCATAACACACTGTTTAAAGTATTCAAAGGACAAGAGCTTTGCATAATTTGTAATGCCATGTATCATATCTCCCTTCAGATTTATCTTGCCACTTACTGAAAGACCACATTTTTCAAAACAAGATGTTATTGGAGCTTTACAGAATGGAAAAGGAAAAAAAAAATGTGGACAATCCTGCCTGATGGGGTAATTAAACTCACACAGTCTATTTAACCACTTCAGCCCCGGAAAGGTTCACCCCCTTCCTGACCAGAGCACTTTTTGCGATTCGGCATTGCGTCGCTTTAACGGACAATTGTGCGGTTGTGTGACATTATACCCAAACCAAATTGACGTCCTTTTTTTCCCACAAATAGAGCTTTCTTTTGGGGGTATTTGATCGCCTCTGCGGTTTTTATTTTTTGCGTTATAAACAAAAGAGCGACAATTTTGAAAATTGTACAATTCTACATAAATACTTGTTAATATCGTTGATAGTCCTTAATATTATACATACATTTATTTGAATTTATTAGCTTAGTTTTTGAGGATCTGGTTAGATAAGGAAAAGTAGTTATAAACCTCAGATATGAAATATAAACAAAGCATATCCCTCTATAGTCTGAAATTGTCAGTTTAAAGAAGAAGTAAACCCAGTTGGGTTTTACTTCCTCTTTAGTTCCCTGCAAAGTAAAAGCATAATGGGCTAGTATGCATTGCATATTAGCCCATTATGTGCCACTTACCTCTTCCTTCCGGGGCCGCGGACTCCGGCTCTGTGACAGGCCGGAGTCATGTGACGTCACTCCCGTGCATGTGCGTGGAGCCATCAGGCACGATCCTAGTGTAGAAACCGCACTTCGGTCCGTTTCTTCACTGCACATGTGCCGATGACGTTGGCGCAATCGTATACAGAGAATATCTCCTAAACTGTGCAAGTTTAAGAGATATTCTCGGTACCTACAGGTAAGTCTAATTATAGGCTTGCCTGTAGGTTACAGTGGTTGTAAAGGGTTTACAACCACTTTAAGAGCACTAAGTGTCATTTTGGTCTCCTGCCCTGTTTTTCTGCTATCAGCGTGAATTGCTTCTGACAAGTCTTCCTGACACCAAAAAAAATAAAGTGACAGAGGAGGGAGCCCTGGCAGATTAATAGCCTCAGCTCTGTTCCTGTGTAGCAATAAAGAGAAAAGTTGCATGCAATCAGAATTTAAAATAAGGAGAAATTTCATGAGTATTTCATAAAAAGTCCATGATATGCAAATAAATATGGGTATAAATAAAAGTCTGTATCCTAGCCTCACAGGCTCAGTCAGGGGACAGAACCACTTTAGGGCAAGCTCTTCCAGGAGAGAAGCCACCTCTGCATAGTGATGATAAAAAAGGAGAGAACAGCGCCTCTAAGTGCAATATTTATTTGAAACAGTAAACACACGGGCGAGGGGTCACTCACATGTTGGAGAGGGGGTACAGGCTCATCTCAAAAAAGACATCAGATACTCAATGTGTATAACTGCAACACCACTGCTAAGAAGGATGGTCCACACTGGGGCAGCTGCGAAGTGTGGGGTGATGTCAGTGGGAAGGGGAAAGAAAGAAGAAGTTCTTTAAATTTTCTGCTGATATCACCCGCTGACGCCTATGCCGTGATCCGCACTGCGCTCCATCCAGAGGACTGCCCAGAGTGACACGGAAGTACGCCGGCATTCGCTGACACCTTGTGGCTCCCCCAGTGCAGACCATCCTTCTCGGCAGTGACATTGCAGCTGTACACATTGAGTAGCTTATGTCTTTTTTTGGGATGAGCCTGTACCCCTTCTCCAACATGTAAGTGACCCCTGTGTGGTTACTGTTTTAAATAAATACTGCACTTAGAGGTGCTCTTCTCTCCTTTTTTATCTTCCTGTGCATTGTGTGAAGGGGCGTGTGTCTGTTCCCTCCAGTCAGCTCTCAGAGCTCTCTTCACTGAGCTCTGCAAGGTGTAATCTCAGCTCTCTGCCCCCCTTTTCTCTGACAGCTCAGACAAACTTTATACATTTTGGACTTTGAATGACTGTAGAGGAGAGAATACTGCATATAAACAGGTACAACTTATGTAGAAGGATTTGTTTAATTTCTGTGCATCATCTGAGGCCAGTCACTTCACTGGGTACATGTAAGGGTTTACAACCACTTTAACTAAGAGATTATTCTTATTATTAATAAGAATATTCAACTAAAATAGATTAGTTTGATGTAGATATTTTATCAATATTTGCATTTTTGAATTTGTTTCTGTGTGTCATTCAATAAATGATATGTGCACCTGCAGGTAGATATATTTCCTAATTCCTTTTTTGTAGTGATGCACATTGATTGTGGTTCATTGCTCCTTTAAAAAAAATTAAGACTATAAGAACAATGACTCATTGAAAACACTGCATTTCCAATGTGTTTAGCCTTTAGAGGGTATACCTGTAACAATAACTGTATGGATATAAGTGACAGCAAAGACTGGTTCTTTGTGTTTGCTGCCACACATATGCATATTTGTGTTTGTGCTGGGAGACTGTTTAATCACCAGAGGCATTGGGAGCGAGGGGCTGACGGGGCTACAGCCCCGGGGGTGCCCCTGAAAAGCCCTGGGTCTTGGGCATAGCAAAGGCAATTATTAGCCCTGAGACTCCAGAGCGCTCCCAGAGAATCACCAGAGCCGCACACTGCTAGAGGTCCGGGGATATCTCTGCCGCCATTTTAAAGAAGACTAGCTGCACTCACTGAGGGGAAGAAACAAGAGGCAAAGCCGGCTGCCAATAGAAATGGAGCTACCACCAACCCCTTGCCCCCTGCCTGCAGCTATGACCTGTTGTGGGAAAGGTGGCAGGGGGTTGGCGGCAGCTCCATTTCTATTGGTAGCTGGCTCCGCCTCTTGTTTCTTCCCCTCTGCGAGTGACCATTCTCCATGTTGGTCTTTTGTAATGGGGTCGGAGACTGGGGACACCCTGATATAAGGAGGCACTCGGAGCACTGCTGGGGACACCCTGATGTAAGGAGGCACTCTGACCACTGCTGGGGACACCCTGATGTAAGGAGGCACTCTGACCACTGGGGACACCCTGATAAATGAGGCACTCTGACCACTGCTGTGAACACCTGATGTAAGGAGGCACTCTGACCGCTGCTGGGGACACCCTGATGTAAGGAGGCAGTCTGACCACTGCTGGGGACACCCTGATGTAAGGAGGCACTCTGAACACTGGGGATGCCCCGATGTAAGGAGGCACCAAAGAGATAAGGTAGAATTTAAGGAGGAAAGATACTTGCAATCAATGTCCTTGGGTTGAACAGAGCTTGGTCGATGATAGTTCTCAAACTTGTAGATTTTCCTGGTTTGATGGTAAAAGGAGAACTGACAACTGTCTTGGCATTTCGATTTTTCTCTGGGATCAAAGGGGTAGGGCCATATGCCCCTGACCACTAGAAACAGATAAGGAGGGCCCGTGGGTTGTCTGGGGTGAATGTTAGTATAATGACCCTCACTTGCACACAGTTTTTTATACCATTAATCAGATCTCCCATTATGTAAAGGCTGCTTTCCTGAAACTGAGAAATTATTGTTCAGCATGGAATTTCGTGTCCAGAGATACCAGACACATGGTAGCTCAAATAAGCGTGCCACCCAGGAGGTATCTGACAGCTATCTTCCCTCCGGTATGTCTGAACTTGGGCATGCCTGGACTTAAGTCGTTCAATATAAAATTCTGCATTATAATATATACTTTTTATTAATGTGTTATGACCCTGTCTGAATTTATGAATCATGTGTGGATTTCTTAAGTTTGGAATTGGGCAGAGGTCTTTGAAAGGTTATTTCTGCTCTGAATGTTCTTTTACAACCCTCATTAATTCTGAGCATCCTTTGATGGCATGCTATGTATTCTTAATGGATTTGGTTATAGTTTTATGATAGGCCTAGACAGCAGAAACAGACATCCGGCCGTGACTCAATTAGCTGTTTACAGCCCTGCATGGCCCCAGTGGTGGTTTTTGATGTATCTAAGCTGAGATGACGGTTCTTTTGAAGTGAGCTTATGAACTCTGTGACTGAAGGGAGGAGGGAGGGAGTAAAATTACTTCTGCAATGTGTGTTTATTATGCCAAACTGTCATGGCTGACGTCTGATTTCTGAACAAGATGACTGATAGCTACAGCTTTTTCATGTGTCTAGTACGTGATATCATTACAGCTGGCTGCTGGAGAGTCTATTGGTGCTGGCTGCCAGGAGATCTGTTGTTGCTGCTGGGGTGTAAAATGTTGCTGGGTGGAACTTTTGCTGCTGGCTGTGACATTTTGTTATGGGTGGCCCAATGTTGCTGTGTGGCAGGTCTATTGTTGTGTGGGGTCTATTATTGCGGGGACGGGATCTATTGTTGCTGCATGGGATCTATTTTTGCTGGGGTGAAGTCCATTGTTGCTGGGGTAGAGTCCATTTTTGTTTAGGGGAACTATTGTTGCTGGGAAGGGTCTATCATTGCTGCATGCAGGGGATCTATTTTACTGCTTTTCTTGTTATCATTAACAAATTCCATACACATTATTTAGCACCACAAAATCATACTTAGTTCTGTATTCTCTAAAAGGAGCGGTGCTAAGAGGTGGGTAGGGGTGGAGCCAAGGGACAGTACTCAGAGGTGGGTAGGGGGCAGAAACAAGGGGTGACTCTCAGAAGGGGGTAGCTCCTACACCTATTCTCTGAGAAAAAGCCCTATATATATATATATATATATATATATATATATATATAAAATAAAATGCATACTTTATCATTTTATTATATATACATATACTGTGTGTGCAGATTTGATGCTCTATTTTGGTAATATCACATAGACAGTAAAGATTTAGGTAAACATAGCAGCTCACAAGGTAATACATTACACACCTGTACAGTGTAACTCTGCAAAAATGTTACTTAGAAATTAAGAAAAAAATTGCAGCTAAATAACATTTCATGGCAGTCTTTAACCCAGGTGGAGTTCCTCCTAAGTCCATACCCCTTATCATTGATAGGGCTACTAAATGAATTATAAGGAGAACACTATACAAAAAATAAAAATAAAAAAATAAAAACATGTTGGCCTCAAAAATCCATGCCAGACCCTAATCCGGCATTCAGTCTGGCTGGTCAGGAAAGTGTGTGGGGGACAGCAGTGAGCAACACTTTGATGACTCACCAACACAAATATGTGACCTATAAAGGATGATCCTCTTCTGCCAGACTATTGCACCAAAAGACAGCTTGCCAATTGGATTCTGCATTTCAACAAGCTGATCAATGATGCTGGCTGATATTATTGACCAAATAGGGTCATTACCTTATTTGGTCAATTACATCACCTGGGATAACTGTTCTTTTTTTTTTTGTTTTGTTTACATTCAGATGCCAACTGGCAAGTTGGCATTTGCTGCTGGTGCGCAGGCCAGTAAGTAATTAATTACTGGTGGTAGTGATGTTGCCACACAATTAATCACTTCTGTCTACAGCAACAGCCAGAGGTTGAGGTGAACAAACAAGCCAAATATTGCCATTTAGTTTGCTCATTCAGTGAAACTAGAACAGCTAGTATTTGGCTTGAACTTAGTGTCAATCCAGACCCAAAGCTCATCCCTATTGAAAAGCAAGGATACTAATAATCACTTAGTTGTTGCTAAATAAGCAGACAAGATATGAATTTGACTATTACAATATGTGCACTTCGACAAGAATACGGTGTTACCTAATTCAGTTGAAATGTAAACTTTCACATTTGACTACTGAATACTTTCAACATTATTTTTTATTGTTATATGTTAGATACTGATGATGTTAACTGCTTTAAACCTTTAAAACTGGTAAGGATAAATCCTGCAAAAAACTAATAGTTATATATTTTTGAAGTACCTAACATTTATTATTGTGACCCAGAGATAGGCAAACATTTTCATGTCTAGACCTAAAGCCATGCAAGATACAGAAAGTAAACATTAAATCCAAGTGACTCTAAAATTATGAGTTCCTTTTTCATTTTCATATACTTTCAAAATGAACGAGGGGTCATAAGTGATATCACTGTACTCCAAACACAAGTTAATTTATTCATTTTTGCTTTCTGGACAGCAATCAACAGAGTTAGCTGAGTGAGAATTAAGCAGGAGCATGGCTTGTTTTCCACCTTCTTTTGCTGTAAACAATGTAAATGAGCATAAAAAACCTTTGAGCACTAGCAGTCTTTTACTATTGCCAAATGTTGTATTTGCATACAACCTTGGTAAACAAAGTCTAAAATCTCATGTAAGCATTGACCTTTACCTTGCAGTCAATACCATGCATATTTTCCCAGCACTGCCATGTTAAGATTCTAAAATAGTCCAGATAAACAAGTTGCATATTTGATTGTATAACACAGTGGATGGAAAATGAGTTGGTGGAGAAAGGTTCTCACATCCCTGTATTTCTTTCAGGCAACTCAGAATAGACAGTACAAACAAGAAAGTGTGTAAGGGATGCATTACCTTCCTAAATTTTAGGAACTGCTATAGCGGACATCTTGCCAATAAATAGCATTCATTAGTTAATATTTTCTGCATAGGTGTGTTTCTATTTGGAATTACGCGATTTATTACGATTGTATGCATCACAGCTGTAATAAAATGTGAAATGACATATACTAAGGAAAATGGAACAACTTTATTCACAGAGAAGTGAGATTACACAACTTTAAAATTACTATTACTCTATTTTATAGGAAAAAAATATAATATATGGCGATACACTGACGACAGGAGTACAAAAGGGACATAATATTAACCACTTGACGACCGGGCCATACTAAATGAGGGCTACAGCGAGGTCACTTAATTCTGGGAGGATGTACAGTGATGTCATCCCAGAATCACGCGCCCTGCGCGCCCCCTGGGGTGCGCACACGGGGCTGTCCATTCCCACGGTGCACGGGACCCGGCGGGTCATGGGTCGTGGTAAAGGGCCAATGACAACTGCCCATTACCAAGTGAACGCTCCATCCAATGACAGAACGATCAATGTAAACCGGCGTCATGTCTGGTTCTCTCCACTGTTCACACCGATCGGAGAAGCTGCAGCTTGAGGCTGCTAAAGGTATTCTCCCCAATCTGTGCCCAGAAGTGCCCCAATCCGTGCCCAGCAGTACCCCAATCCATGCCCAGCAGTACCCCAATCCATGTCCAGCAATGCCATATCTGTGCCCAGCGGTGCCATATCCGTGCCCAGCAGTGCCATATAAGTGCCCAGCAGTGCCATATCAGTGTCCAGAAGCACCCCAATGCTTCTGGACACTGATATGTGTCCATATCTGTGCCACGCCGCACTTTGGAGGAGTGCGCCCGCGGCTCGCCGGCAGATATCGGGATGACCTGCCAGAGGGAAAGAACTTTCTGACAGGCGGCATGTAAGAGATCTACTGATCCCTGTCACTGGGATCAGTTAGATCTCTTATGCCCATGGTAGCCCAGCTCCCTCACAGTTAGAACACGCCTAGGAAACACAGTTAACCCATTCCCTGCCCCCTGCAGGTTAACCCCTTCACTGTCAATGACATTTATACATTAATCAGTTGATATTTACATTTCTGATCGCTGTATAAATGTCATTGGTCCCAAATCAGTGTCAAAAACGTCGGACATGTCCGCCACAATAATAAAGTCCCATTAAAAATTGCAGATCGCCACCATTACTAGTAAAAAAAATATGTAAAAACACCAGAAATTAATTCTCATGGTTTATAAATGCAGCAACTTTTGTGCAAACCAATCAATAAACGCTGATTGCGATTTTTTTTTACCAAAAATATGAGGAAGAATATACAACAGCCAAAACCGCTGAATAAATTAGTTTTTTTATATTTTTTTTTGGATTTGTATTTTAGCAAAAAGTAAGAAATATTGTTTTTTTTTTTTGCAAAATTGTCGCTCTTTTTTTGTTGATAGCGGTGATCAGAAATGACACAGAGGTGACCAAATACCACCAAAAGAAAGCTCTATTTGTGAGAAAAAAGGGCACAAATTTAGTTTGGGTACAACATCGAGCGGCCATGCAATTGTCAGTTAAAGTGAAGCACTGCCGAATCGTAAAAAGTGCTCTAGTCCTACAGTGGGAAATCCTTCCGGGGGTGAGGTGGTTAAAACAGAATTCCAGGAAATATGTTTTTTAAAATCTGTTTGGTAACACATAGTTCAGTTTAATTGGATGTAGGTCAACTTTTGGATTACTGGCTGTTTTTTACAATGTACACTTTCAGTGATGTCAAGAAGTATAGCTTTCAATATAATTCCAGTGTTCCAACGGGTGATTTGTGCCTTTACTACAAGCCATGCAGTCCACTAGCAATGGACAGCACAAGCGCAAGTAGGGGGACAAAATGTGGTTAAATAAATCTGCAGAAGGGCTAGCCTTGAAACACGCCTAATCTTCTAAAGGCAGCACAATAGAATACTATAAATAAATTATGTAGTGCTCACACAGATACTGTGCAGAGGTTAGTTTAGAAAATAGCAATTATTATTTATAACAGTGTAATAAAATAATGAGACACTCACTATATATTGCTGAAGTGAGGTAGCTATATTGCTACAAAGTTTCCAATGCAGTTCAAGCACATTTTTAACAAGTAACAAGTGTAAACAGAACACAGTAGAGAAAGAGCAAAAACAAGCCAGATACAAGATGACTGAGTCCTGGCCCCTGATGATCAGTGTCTGGAAATAAACAACCAGTGAAGCGCTAAACAATTGACAGCATGAGCACTAGAAGGGTTCCGCTGTGATGGTGATATCACCTCCTATCTATTACAACACTTTCTTATTTTTTTTTTATAAACAATTTATTAAGTTTTTGTACATAGAGTTACAAAGTGTTAAGGTCTGAATATACAGAAAAATAATGACAAAGAAACACATGTACTTCAGAAGATGGTCTAAAAGGGCAAGGTATGGGGGGGGGTTAAAGGTACAGGAGGGATCGTAAGGATGAGGAAGGGGGTTAGAGGAGGGGGAGAAATCCCTTATCATACATGGATCAATAACAATGCTATACACAGTAAAAATGCAATGTATATAGAAAAGAAATACAAGGATTACAAGAATAAAAGAATGATTAACGTGAATTCATAGAACTCAATTGTCAACGTGGGAATTTGTTAACGAGGGAATTTGTTCACCATAGGACATACTGATTTGGAAGATACGGTAACCTTTGAACTAATCTCTGTATCAAGAAGCCAAAGTGGAGCAGATGGGGGGATAGCCCTTGCTCCGAATGGTGGGGAGAGGGAGCAGATGAGAGAGGGTCGTATTAGGTAGTGGAGAAAGACCCATTGAAGAGAGTGATAAATAGGCTTTGAGGATGCTGCAGATCAAGGGGATGTGCAGAAGCTTGGCTATCAAGCTTGTAAGATGGTTGGGAGATCTGTTAGAATGGGTTTGTCTGTCGGGCGAATCCCTCTTTCCAGGAAGAGGGACCATTTTTGGAAATAACGCTTTTCGTTGTGGAGATTGGAGATGCAGGAGTCTATCCTTTCCAGCTTAAGCAGCCTGATTAGATCAGCCTTGATGTCTTTGACAGAAGGTGGAGTAGTGGATATCCAGTTTCGTAGCATTGTTCTCCTTGCTGACATGTAATAAGTGGCGATCCAGGCTTTGTTTAATTGAAGAAGGCTGGCTTGTTGCTTGGATAAATGCGGGAAAAGGATGTCCAGGTTGCCGTTGATGAGAGGGTAGATGATCCTGTGTGGGTCCAGCCTGGTTATTGCGTTCATGAAAAGTTCTACTCTTGCCCAGAAGTCAGCTATAAGAGGGCATGTCCACAGTTTATGTAAGAGAGAGGGCCTGTTGACCTTGCATAGGGGGCAGGTTGACCTGTCTGGGTGGAGAATGGGGGGTATATATGGAACATAGGCTTGATGAAGTATTTTAAGCTGCTGTTCTCTCCAAAATTCATTTTTTATAAAGATGCATGTGTATTTGTATCCTAGCAAAATAGTGTTGTGTGCACCTGGTGATTGTAAGTTTTTGTTCCAAGATGATGAGGTGGATTTGAGTATGGAAGGAGCAAAGACAGATCATAGTGATTTATAAAGATCAGAGATTTTGTGCATGTCCTGTGATATAAAGGCATCTGTAAGTGAAAGTTTGAAACAGAGGATCTTAGAAGGACTTGATACAAAGCTGTTTGCTTGCCAGATATTCTAAAAACAAATAAAATATTGCACTTGTGTATGTTCAAAAAAGTGGGCTGCAACTCAAACATGTGAGAATAAACATGTGACCAGAGCGAAAAAAACGAAAACGAGTTTCGCTAAAAAAAATTATGAATTCCAGTCCAAATAAACTCAAAAGAGTTAGTGAACAATAGTCCTGGAACAATCTTCTTATTCAAGGAAGGCGCAAGTGCATAAATCCATCACCATGTGAAAACACCTTAAAGGATGTGTGCTTACCAGAACCAGATGACCCTTTGTTACAGAGTGTTTAACATGCTTGTGAATAAGCCCCACTCTTGCATCCATTGTTCTCTAGATCGCAGAGATGATACTTCACCATCATTGAGTCAGTATGCACTGGTTGGTATGTAAGAAAGCACAACGGATCGCCAATAGTGCAGTAAAGCCAAGGGTGTTTATTTATCAAACATCCAAACAAGTCTTACAGCATCCCAGAAGGACAGTGATAATAAAAAAAAAAATCCAACTCAAAAAAGATGGTGTAATAACTAGGAATCACCACAAGATTTCACCTGTGCACTCATCGCATTACAATTGATCTACTGTAGATCTTTCTATGTATGTGTGACAGTCTAAGTCTGACTTAAATAAAGTGCAATTGCAATATAGACATAATATAGACATAATCAGGTCCAACATAAAAGCAATCAGAATGTGCTATATACATAAAATGCAGTGTAAAAAAGAAATATATCCACAAAACTGTAAAATCTGGGAGGTGTGATAACTAGAATTCACTACCGGAGGTCATCTATGCACTCTTAGTAGAGAGGATTCATCAAGTGTAGTAACTAACATTCACCACTGGAGGTCATCTGTGCATCAATCAGAATCTTATACAATCAAAATCTTTCCATGTATGTGTGCAAATACAAAAAAAAATTGCAAATACTAAATCTTTCCATGTATGTTTTTTTTTTTTTTGTATTTGCACACATGCATGGAAAGATTTTGATTGTATAAGATTCTGATTCATAAACAGATGACCTCCGATGGTGAATGTTAGTTACTACATGTGAGGAATCCTCTCTACTAAGAGTGCATAGATGACCTCCGGTGGTGAGTTCTAGTTATCACACCTCCCAGAGTTTACAGTTTTGTGGATATATTTTTTTTACACTGCATTTTATGAACATAGCACATTCTGATTGCTTTTATGTTGGACCTGATTATGTCTATATTGCAATTGCACTTTATTTAAGTGAGACTTAGACTGTCACACATACATACAAAGATCCTAGATCAATTTTAATGTGATGAGTGCACAGGGGGTATCTTGTGGTGATTCTTAATTATTACACCATCTTTTTTCAGTTGGATTTTTTTTTTTATTCACATACTTTATTGGTGAGTGCTACACATTCTCTACTCCAAATAATTATTTTTGGTATCAGGTTACTTTATCTGTGTTGGCAGCTACCACCTTATTTTACCCACTGGCTTGTGCACTAGTTCTATTTACCCTTTATATGGTGGGTAAAGTGAGGAAAGAAAGGGCCTTTTCCTCATCAATAGGGTCTTGGCCATAGAGTGAGGCATAAAAATCCTCAAAAATGCGGTTTATTACTTTTGGAGAGGTGGTAATGTTTCCCGATTTGTCCCTGAGGGCTGCAATATGTTTGTGTTTGTGTGGGCCTTTGCAGAGACACGAGAGCAGCTTACCTGGTTTGTTTCCAAATTTGCAGATTGGTGAATTTTCTCTTGTGTCTCAGAGATCAAAGATCAAAGATCAGAGATCAAATTGATCTTTGGCTTTGCACCAGGCCTCTCTGTGTGCTTGGGAGTTAGAGCAAAGTGTTTTGCTCACTATGATGTATTCTGCGGAAACTTTCTTTTTATATGTTGAGGTATATAAAATAATTCTGCCCCTGACAATCGATTGACCCATTTCCCAATACTAATTGGAGTTAGTGGTGTGAGCTGCATTAGTGGCTGCAAAGTCAGACCAAGTATCGATAATTGCTTGCTTGAGTGAGTTATCTTTGGCAAGGTAAGCAGGGAATCTCCAGATTGTAGAGAATTGTAGAGAGATTGGTGCATGGTCTGATATTACTAGTTAATGTATAAGCGGGTCAGTGGCTAGGGAAAACATTTGGGAATTGAGGAAAATGTAGTCTATTTTAGATTGTGAATTATGGGGATGCAAGAAAAATGAGAAATCCCTGCCCCCGGGGAAAATTACTCTCCAAAAGTCTGTTAGGTTTAGGCTTTCGATCCATTGAGCTAGTAAAGTGGGCTTGCTAGCTAAGGTGTGATGATGGCGTAAAGGATCAGCTGATCTATGCTTGAGAGGATTGATCACTGAGTTAAAATCCCCCGTTATTATGCAGGGTAGGTGGAAGTGGGGTGATAAATGGGCGGTGAGGGTTTGGAAAAATTGCTTTGAAGGCGAGTTAGGTGCATATACCGTGGTCAGTGCCCATTCCCAATTGTAGGATTTAAGTCTAATGGTAAATAGGCACCCTTCCTTATCCAGATGTGAGGATAGCACCTCGCATGGGAGGTTTTTATTAAATAGAATTATTACTCCTGCTTTCCCTATGGATGAAAGAGAGCCAATTACTTGTCCAGCCCACAGTTTTTTGCATGAGTGCAAAGTCATCACTGTCTAGGTGTGATTCTTTAAGAACCGCTATGTCCGTCTTTAGACATTTTAAGTAGTAGTAGTATAGCCATTCGCTTGTTCAGTGATCTGAGTCCCTTCACGTTCCATTAAGTTATTTTCAGGAAAGTGACATATTAGAGTGAATTTGGTTATTATACAGGATTTATATAGCGCCAACAATTTAGATGTGCTAATAGAGAAGATACATGTACAGTTGTTAGGTGGGAGCCAGATAGGCTTCTCTGAAGATATAGGTTTTCAGGGATCGTCTGAAGGTGGACAAACTAGGAGAAAGTCAGGCAGATTGGGGTAGAGCATTCCAGGGGGTGGGAGAGGCTCTGGAGAAGTTCTGGAGGCGAGCATGGGATGAGGTGACAAGGGAGCTAGAGGGCAGGAGGTCTTGGGAGGAGTGAAGAGATTGATTTGGATGGTATTTTGAGACCAGGTTAGTGATGTAGCTGGGGGCCAGGTTGTGAATTGCTTTATAAGTTATTGTTAGTATCTTGAATGTAATACGTTGGTTGAGTGGCAGCCAATGTAGAGATTGACATAGGGGTGTAGTAGATGCCGAGCAGTTTTTAAGGTGGATGATCCTGGCGGCAGCATTCATAATTTACTGAAGTGGGGATAGACTATTTAGAAGTAAGCCAGTGCGGAGGGAATTGGAGTAGTAGAGACGAGAAATTACCAGGGAGTGGATTAGTAGCTTTGTGGCATCATCGGTTAGGAAGGGACGTATCTTGGAGATGTTGCGGAGGTTGAGGCTGCGAATTTTGGATAGCGATTGGATGTGGGGCTGAAAGGTTAATTGGGAGTCTAGGATTGGTTGTCACGAATTGGGATGTTGTGTCTGATGATGAAGCTATACATGTAGATAGGGGGATAAGAGAGGTGTAGTGGAGGTGATGAGTGTAAGGGGGGACCATAGAGGGGGGGATTGAATTGGAACAACAAAGACTTGAGAATATTAATACATAAATAAATGCAAAACATACCCAGTGAAGACTGGACTTCTTCCTCATATGTCACTTACATCTGTGAACAGTGTTACCGAGGGTTGCTTGGTTGCTTGCCGGCGGAAGGTGAGCAAATCGCTCTCCTAGGTGAGGCCTTTGAGTGTTAGGTCCAGAGAACCGTCTCCTCACCCCAGTGAGAACTGCTAATAGGAAGAAATTTTGCTGCACCTCGATAAGGTTGTACGGCATCTGTCAGCTTATACAAACAGTGAAGAACAGCAACAGAAAAAGTAAATCAATATTAGAGTAATACTATAAAAGATTAGCATAGTCATCAACTGTGGGCCATGGGGTAGCCCAACAACAGTGAACAGAACAGTATTGTGAACTGAGATACATCATCCATCTGGGGGGGCATTTGGGGTCAGTGATAAGGTGCTAGAGGAGAGGATTAGTGCCAGGTGCCCCGGGTGGAGGAGTCATTTAAGCAAAGTTTCTTCGCCAGATCCTTCCTTGGGTTGCGTTGGTTTCTGGAGGTGCCCTTCTGGGGGTTGTCAGCTGGGAGTGAAGTGTCCATGGGAAAATGGAGGTAGGCTTGTAGTTAATCAGAGGCCTCTTCCGGATGAGAGAGAGTCTTGGATTCTCCCATCGGGGATGAAAAGCAAAGAGTGGCGGGATAAGCTAGTGAGAATCTTATTCCTTTCTGGAAGAGAGAAGAACAGATGGGCGTGAATCTTTGCATCTCTTAGAAACCTCCTTGGAGTAGTCTGAAAATAAGAGCAATTTGTTGCCTTCCAGGTGCAGGGCTTTGGAGTTGCGGAAAGACTTGAGGATGTTAATCCTGCCAACATAATTGAAGTAATGCACAATTACAGGTCTGGGAGTATGTCTGTCATTGGAGGGTGCTCCCAGTCTGTGGGCTCTTTCTACCGTGCATACTGAGGTCAGGCTTAGTGCTTGAGGCATGTGGGATGCACAAATTTCAGTAACAGAATCTGCGTTGAACAATTCAGGGAGGCCTATGACCCTGAGATTGTTCCTTCTGGAACGGTTTTCTAAATTGTCCAGCTTCTCAAAAATGGCCTCTTATGCCTGCTTGGACTGTTGATCATTAGTGAATGCTGTACGTGAATCATCCCCCAGATCCAAGACTCAGCTTTCGATTTTTGAGAGTCTTTAGCATGTTCCCCCAGTCCTCTGCTTAATTGGTTTTATACCCACGGCTATAGCTCTGTCCACAGCTGCTGTGATAGTCGGGGAGAGCAGCGCCGCTACTGCTTGTGCCAGATCTGCATATTGTTCCTCGGCTATGGGGATAGGTGTGCCTATGGCTGGTGAACGCTCCTGAGTAGCCAAAGTGTGTCCTAGTGTGAGCGCTCCGTTCGCCACATTGGCCAAGTGGTGCACGAGTGACGAGGAATCTGTGCTCAGGGAGCGTTCCTGAGGTTCTGTGGACCAGGAATGTGTCCATCAGGTGTTGCAGAAGAAAGTGCACTGTCGGATGATTGGTTCACTCACCGTTCGCAGGCTTGCAGCGCCAGTTTTGTAAGCCAGTGAGTCGGAGCCGCCGTTCCACACTCCTCTCAAATGAGGCACAGGGACCGGAAGTACAACACTTTTCAATTGGATACCGCCAATCTTTCTCAAGGATAAATGTTATCTGCTCTTTTCTAAACTAACCATTGTACAGAGGATCTGTGTGTGTATGAGCAATGCAGGATTTATTTATGGTGATGTTTGTCCACCCCTCCTCTCCTCTTCTCTAAGAAACATAACTCTGGGCATCTTACATTTACTATATTTTTGTAATTTGCTGGCAGGGTCCTCAAGCAGGCAAGCAGAAAAATTCCCAGAGAGAAATGGGGACATGCAACCTGGAGTTGTGAATTAATTGGCGAGGACATTTTTTTTCTTTAGTATATTCTCTGATTTTCACTTAAAACAAGGAGAATATGGTTTCCCCACCTTTGCATGTAATCAAAGTAATATAAACATCTAACATTAACAAGAACAATATATATATATATATATATATATATATATATATATATATATATATATATACACACACAATTGTTTTAGGTAACTCCATCTTCTGTTTTAATAAGAGTGTATACTACTTTCTACATTTCTAAACCAAGTACCACATAGCATATACATAAAATGTATGCAGAACTTAAAGAGTAAATAAGGAACATAATATGTTGCTTCAAGTCTACATAATTAAAGCAGGGTTGTTGTAGCATTTATAATGTAACATTTAAGCCAAAAACAGGTTTTGCTAATTGGATATATTCAAGAGCCATATTTTGTGGCCAGAATCCCTGTTAGAAAAATACGTTCGTAAAAACTAGAAATACACAGTAATAGAACACAACCTTAAATAACCCCCTGCTTAAAGCTGAATTGTGGATTTATTTTTATTTATATTAAGAATAGATTTTGAGTTTCATTAAAAAAAGCACAAACATCATGGTATAAAAAAAGGTTTATACCACTAAATGCCTTACAAAACAATGCATGCCAATATCTGATCCATATAAGTGCAATCTATAGGGATAATTTCAGTAGTTTTTATTTTATTTAGAAACAAGCCTGTTTTAAACTTTGTTCCACTTTTCAGTTTGTGAACTAAACAAAATGGGGTGCAGCAGATTCTCATTCTTTTTCCACTGAACAATTCAGCCTCGTTAAAGAAAAAAATCATTACGGCAGTCAACAGATATTCTACACTTAGTCCTCAGTATTGTTCCAGGTCAACAATAATCCCATTAGGATTGCCAATTACCAATACCTATGCCAACGTGAATCAGTGTGCTTTATATCACAAGCCTGTTTTTTTTTTTGTTAATTTCTGGTAATGTTTGAAATATCCATTCTTAAAACATACATTTTGGTTCTTTATCCAGTAGGCCACCAAGCTATGTTAGGGATATTATAAAACAGCATGTTTATCAGAAAATATAACTATTTTTTATTTATGTATATATATATATATATATATATATATATATATCAAACCTTACAAGTACAATTGATTGGCAGTTCTTGGTACTAGATACTATAAGATGCTATACAGGGGAAAAGTTGCCCAAAGGAGGGAGCAAGTAAAGTACACATATTAAAATAAACAGATCCTCTTAGAGTGTCTTAGTTACAGTATTGGAATCATACAGGTTTGATTGCTACCAAATATATCATTGTAAATGGGCACAGTGTCACTGGTATGTGTTACCCATTTGACAGAATGGCCTCAGTCCTGCTGTGGGACTAGCTCCAATATGGAAGACCTCAGATGTCATTCACCTCTGCAAAAACTAAAGGAATATTTCCATGTCGCAAACAGGTTGGGCACTGCTATGGCACTAAAAAATTGATCTAAAACATGTTACTGGTTGTACCCTATCAAATATGACCCCCATGTTCAGCAAAGCAACAAAAGAATGGTGTCTGCTGAGAATTCAGGAAATGTTTTAGAAACAATATATACTGTATGTATGTTCAGGCTTATGTCTAGGTTCTCTACAATTTTGTTCTACCACCTATTATATATTGTTGATATATAGCACCCATAAATATTGGCATGTGTTCTTCTAATAACTTTAAATAGAGTTAATTTACTAAAATCGAAGAGTGCAAAATATGGTGCAGCTCTGCATAGAAACCAATCAGCTTCCAGGTTTTCTTGTCAAAGCATAATTGAGAAAGCTAAAGTTAGAAGCTGATTGGCTACCATGTACAGCTGCCCTAGATTTAGAATTTTCCAGTTTTAGTAAATCAACCCTTATGTGTTACAGTACCATAAGGTCCACCAGGACTTCCAGAACTTCTGCTTTCAGAATCCTTTACAAAATTTTCTAGAATCCCTGTCTTTCAGAACTCATACTCACAGAATCCCTGGCAGTGCTTCCAAAGATGATCACTATATCCCTGTCAGTACTTCTAATGGTACTCACAGAATCTCTGCCAGTATCTCAGTATGCTGCTCACAGAATTGTGGCCTGAACTTTTGGTATCATTTCGAGTATTTCTGAAGGTACTTGCAGTCTCATTGCTAGTATTTTTAATGGTGTTTGCAGAATGCTCTCCAGGACCTTGAAGCAATGCTGGATGTGTTCTCTGACCCTGAGGGATATTTGAGGGATACTTAAGCATCAGTCCTGGAGGTGACATAATTTAATTAATGGGGTCTCTGGGGTTATTTAATGAATTAATAAATTTATTACATTATTTTATTAAACTGTAATTAATTAATATTAATGCGGGTATATATACAGTATCTCACAAAAGTGAGTACACCCCTCACATTTTTGTAAATATTTTATTATATCTTTTCATGTGACAACACAGAAGAAATGACACTTTGCTAGAATGTAAAGTAGTGAGTATACAGCTTGTATAACAGTGTAAATTTGCTGTCCCCTCAAAATAACTCAACAAACAGCCATTAATGTCTAAACCGCTGGCAACAAAAGTGAGTACACCCCTAAGTGAAAATGTCCAAATTGGGCCCAATTAGCCATTTCCCCTCCCCGGTGTCATGTGACTCTTTAGTGTTACAAGGTCTCAGGTGTGAATGGGGAGCGGGTGTATTAAATTTTGTGTTATTGCTCCCAATCTTTCATACTGGTCACTGGAAGTTCAACATGGCACCTCATGGAAAAGAATTCTCTGAGGATCTGAAAAAAATAATTGTTGCTCTACATAAAGATGGCCTAGGCTATAAGATGATTGCCAAGACCATAAAGGCTGCAGCACAGTGGCCAAAACCATACAGTGGTTTAACAGGAAAGGTTCCACTCAGAACAGGCCTCGCCATGGTCGACCAAAGAAGTTGAGAGCACATGCTCAGCATCATATCCTGTGTTGTCTTTGGGAAATAGATGTATTTGGGAAATAGATGTAATAATAATAGTATGAGTGCTGCTAGCATTGCTGCAGAGGTTGAATTGGTGGGGGGTCAGCCTGTCAGTGCTCAGACCATACGCTGCACACTGCATCAAATTGGTCTGCATGGCTGTCGCCCCAGAAGGTAGCCCCTACTAAAGATGATGCACAAGAAAGTCTACAGTTTGCCGAAGACAAGCAGACTAAGGACACGGATTACTGGAACCATGTCCTGTGGTCTGATGAAGCCAAGATAAACTTATTTGGTTCAGATGGTTTGGAGTGTGCGTGAGTACAAAGACAAGTGTGTCTTGCCTACAATCAAGCATACTGGTGGGAGTGTCATGGTCTGGTACTGCATGAGTGCTGCCGGCACTAGGGAGCTACAGTTCATTGAGGGAACCATGAATGCCAACATGTACTGTGACATACTGAAGCAGAGCATGATCCCATCCCTTTGGAGACTGGGCCGCAGGACAGTATTTCAACAGGATAACATGCCCAAACACATATCCAAGGCGACTGCTGCCTTGCTAAAGAAGTGGAGGGTAAAGATGATGGACTGGCCAAGCATGTCTCCAGACCTAAACACTATTGAGCATCTGTAGGGCATCCTCAAACGGAAGCTGGAGGAGCGCAAAGTCTCTAACATCCACCAGCTCCGTGATGTCATCATGGAGGAGTGGAAGAGGACTCCAGTGGCAACCTGTGAAGCTCTGATAAACTCACTGCCCAAGAGGGTTAAGGCAATGCTGAAAAATAATGGTGGCCACACAAAATATTGACACTTAGGGCCCAATTTGGACATTTTCACTTAGGGGTGTACTCACTTTTGTTGCCAACGGTTTAGACATTAATGGCTGTGTGTTGAATTATTTTAAGGGGACAGTAAATTTACAGTTATACAAGCTGTACACTCATTACTTTACATTGTAGCAAAGTGTTATTTCTTCAGTGTGAAAAGATGAAAAGACATAATGAAAAGATATAATAAAATATATCCAAAAATCTGAGGGGTGAACTCACATTTGTGAAATACTGTATATATATATATATATATATATATATATATATATATTGTTTTAAGTACATAAAAATTTAATGTGAACACAATTTATAAACATAAACATAATTGTTTTCGTAGGACGTTAATAGATGTGTCGTTATAAGCCACAACCCCCGTCGTAACAGTCTGTCGGTCCCGGACGATGTATGTGTATACGACTATCCTCCTCTCGTCAAAGTCGTGTCTTTAATAGAGTGATAACGCGCTGACTAAGTAACAAGTCAATCTTTCGATCACCACCCTAAAACCCGTCACAAAACCTGGTTGTAAAAGACAACGGTGTCACTCCCACGATACACCGTCCCTATGCACCTATCACAGACGTGTCCGAATCTTTGGAAACTGTTCATTTTGTTATATATATATATATATATATATATATATATATATATAAATTTTTTAGTACATAAAAATTTAATGTGAACACAATTTATAAACATAAACATAATTGTTTTCGTAGGACGTTAATAGATGTGTCGTTATAAGCCACAACCCCCGTCGTAACAGTCTGTCGGTCCCGGACGATGTATGTGTATACGACTATCCTCCTCTCGTCAAAGTCGTGTCTTTAATAGAGTGATAACGCGCTGACTAAGTAACAAGTCAATCTTTCGATCACCACCCTAAAACCCGTCACAAAACCTGGTTGTAAAAGACAACGGTGTCACTCCCACGATACACCGTCCCTATGCACCTATCACAGACGTGTCCGAATCTTTGGAAACTGTTCATTTTGTTATATATATATATATATATATATATATATATATAT